>CM029787.1:12099943-12699943 GCA_017562165.1 Ectropis grisescens
CTCAGAACAAAATATTTTCTCGTACGCTTAAAACGAAATATATCAAAAAATGTTTTATCATCCCAAGAGCCTTTTGAAGAAACTTTTGTTAGGAATATTCAAAAAACTTCAACGTTTTACTTAGGACCCTTTGTAGTTATTTACTGTCGGACTGATTTATTTAGTTTTGATATTCAAAGCTTTTTAGAACTGTTTTGTGAATATTTTACAATATATGCACTCACTTAGTTTACGAAGTTACTATTTTCTGATCTGTGGTTTGGGGCTGTAGACGACGACAAGAATGTTCAAAATATATATATACATACATATATTTAAGTATAGAGCGACAAGACGAGCTTGTATGTGAGGATGGTGAGCAATAAGTCTGCCCATAACAGCACAGTGACACGCAGCTATTGGGACACGAAAAGTCCAAATTATTACCTAGTACCCAGAGTCACCCGTGTTTTATCTCTTAGTCCAGTAATTTATATGGAAACATTGCCCTTCAAACCTTAACACAGTAACGTTTGCACACTACGGCTTGCGGCGGCGGCAATTCTGCATGGATTTATTTATGGGGATGGTCTTGAGAGGTGGTAAGTCGTGGTGGGCCAGCAGTAAGAACGTCCAATTCACAATCGTGATTTCGTACGATCGAGGTCAGTCTGCACCTCATGAGTAATTTTTTCGAGTACAGACGAACTTCATAGTTTGTCATTGGCACTAATTTTATCGGCGAAGGAGAATATGATGAGGAATCTGGTATGTGTTACTATAAAAACATCTTTCGACAAGCGTCTTTCGGCGAGTCCACACTAGGCAAGCGTGGTGAATTATATTGTCATGAATCTTATCCTTGTGAAAAGAAAAAAAAATGCCTTAAAAATCGAAACCAAAATCTCTTGCCAGTGGATTAGTATTTTTCCGTGCGTTGTGTTGAATAAGTACTAGTATAATGTTTTTTTTACATTGATCTTCGTAAACTCTTTTTTTTGTGAAAAGGTCTCGCGTCTCAGCAGTGGGAACATTAATTGGACTGCTTGTATTCATAGAGGTCGCTTTGAAAAGTTTTATTGTCCATACTTTTCCTCTATTTCTTACAATGTTTATGATTGCGTGATGCTTATCATTTGGTGTAGGTCTTACACATCTCGTTTCTCTACATTATACCTGAAAAAAATTACGTTCATACAAATACAATCAAAATTACTGTTTTATTTTGTGTTCATACAAACCAAAGAGTTTTCATATACAGCAGAACCTCGAAAACTCAAACCTCGGGAACCTAAAAACCTCTACAACTTTAAAAAATAATATGTTCCCTTTCCATCAGAGTCCAAAACCACTGATAACTTAAAACCTCTATAACTTATAATATTTTTTGTTTCCCTTGGACTTTAACTTATCGAGGTTCTACTGTACTACGTATAGAGTTGGCACAAACGATTTACACCGAAAGCACGGGTAGCATCATTCTTGCCTTTTCGCTTTTGTGGAAGAGTCATACTTTTGTCGCGGCACATCACTCTGTTGCCATAGAAAGTATGCACGTCATTTGCTTGCGATTGACACAAAGGAACCGTGCGGAAAATCTAACTCTATACATAGTAAATGTAGACTCTTTGACACAAACACAATATGTGTGTACCTAAGTATGTACAAAATTACAATTATACAGTCTATAAATTTAAAACGGTTTCTAGTACCAAACCGCTTAAACTATGTCACATCAACCGCAAGAACCTCAAACGAGGTTCCAATCAAACGAGGTTCCAATCGAACGAGGTACGTTGAAGGCTAATCAGGGTCCTGGCCGCAATCTTGCTTTATTTTACAGGAAGTTAGTAGGGATACAAAATGCCACAAATATATAGTAAGTCAAGACACTGTAAATAAAGGACTTAACCTCAGTGATTGCATTGACGTCCTTAAGTTTTCTCTAAATTTTTTAAACGTTTGCATTTATTATATTAGTATGATCAAAAAAATGTTTCTTTCACATTAATACTCGCACTTTCTAGTGTAATTTTTATAGATAGTAAAATAAATTGTTTATGTATGTAAAGTATAATTGTAGAGGTAAATTAGTAGTTTTGTTTATTATAGAAGAAGCCATGGTATGTTTGTGCCCTGCTGGTTATGATAAAAACCTTAATTCAGATTGGTTTACGTAGAAACAATTTTCTTATCTGTGGCTTTTCTATCCAGGAATACAATTAGGTTATAATCAAAGAGTTTACATGTACAACATATAGAGTGAAATTTTTCGCACGGTTCCTTTGCGTCAATCGTAAACATGTGGCCTGCATACTTTCTATGGCAACAGAGTGATGTGCCGCGATAAAAGTATGGAAAAGTGTGGAAGTGCCACAAAAGCCACGAGGCAAGAAGATGCTACCCGTGCTATCGGTGTAAAGCGTTTGTGCCAACTCTATATGTAGTATATGTAAACTCTTTTCCTGTAATCCTAAAAAAAAAAACGCATTAATCCGTCAGTTACATTGCTTAAAAATATTGTACACGTTTTTTTCTTTTGTTTCATAAACAAAAAATGACAAAGATACGACGCTTAGAAATTTCGAGTGATGTCACTTGTGGGTACGATTTTTTCGCCACAATTGACGACACGACCCCACTCTAGAAATTTGATGAGACATATTTATCGTTTATTAATAATTTGATAAAAAAACGTGTCCCATATTTTTCCATGACCTACTTGACGGACTAATTAGAATGGTTTATTATTGACCCAGCCCGCATCCCTGTTATTGTGATCTTACTGGCTGTATACTTTCAAGTATGTATACTGTAATGTAAAAACGTATGTAAATAGACTTAAAAATAGTGTGGTTTATTACAGCTTTGCAACTTATGCACTAGCCCAGAGTTAGCTAGATAGTGGAGTTCACTTGAAATCGATGAGCCAAAAAACATGGTTTGCGCTGGAGCGACGCACTCATTTTTTTTAAATTTCGTTGGACATTTGATACACAGCACCACCTGGCCCCAAACTAAGCCAAGCTTTTACTATGGAACCCAGATAGCTGATTGTATATTCAATTCAATCATTTATTTCAGAAATTACATTCCATATCAAAAAAAAAAAAAAAAAAATTATATAAATTAAAAATAAAAATGATGTCCAAAAAAATAATAATAATAATATTAAATAACTAACAATTTTGACAAAACAAATAACACAATACAAACATTTAAAGTTTTCGGGTGACCGACATGCTCATCCACACGGTAGTCCTACAGTTTTTCGCCCATCAACACTCTCATCCATCTGTACTGGATGGGACAGTCCATACGCGACACCATCATTTGAAGGATACCGTTACAGCCGCCTCGAGCCCGCCGCCGTATGGAAGCGACTTTTTTACGAATTACCGCATGAAAGTCGTCCGTACGCGCCTCCGCAAACATCTGCGATGCGCTACAAAAACGAGGCAGCCGCATCAGCATCCTAAATATGTCATTATATTGTACACGTAGAGCGCTGGCCGTCCGGCGAGTATGCTTTATCCACAGGCTGCTCGAGTAGAATGACTGACAGTAAGCTTTAAAAAGATATAATACTTATTGCCATATGCCCTTCGACGCAAATCTTACACAGACAGGTTAAAAGCCCTACGCCTCACTATACTAGAAGAAAAAAGGTTGCGAGGAGACTTGATTGAAACATTTAAAATACTGAATGGATTTTATAATCCCTCATATAAGGAACCTGTATAGATTAAAGGAGCATAAAAGAGACAGTCGGCGTCATAAGTCCCAGTTGCCCCACGCGCCATCACTGACAAACGCTGCACATCACATCCTGAGCAACAGAGTGGTTTACAACTGGAACAGGTTGCCTGAGGATGTCATTTCGGAAAAGTCATTAGACTTTTATAAGAACAAACTTGACAAATGGATAGTAAAAAACAAAATCATTTTAACAGACAATTACCTATAATTTGATATTTCAACACTGAGATATAGGGATATCAGCAAAAGCTGCTCGCCTATTATTCAATAAATAAATATTTTAAACGTATTATACATAGAAAACACCATATTGCAGTACGTAATAATGATGTACTTCATCATTTCGAAAATTCCTTCATATATTTTCACATTCCAATCACAGCGCCGGCAAATAAAATAATGAAATATTCATTTAAAACTAATTTGCTAATTAAATAACACTGTGCAGGACAGTAAATATTATTACCGTGATGTTATTATTTGTTAACGTTTTCTAATACCGGCCATAAAAGTTTCCAGAATATTTAGATTTCCAGATATAAATAAATCAGTTCAAGGTGAGCTTCCAAATTAACATGCCATAACAGAGGGGTCGGTATTAATAGGAACTAGCTTTTCGCTTTTTGGCAGCGGCCGCAATTTCAGCGGTTACACGTAAAATTTTTACGTTTTTATCGCAAAAATTAATATGTATGTGTCTAAATTTATCTTTGAAACGTAAGCTTATTTAAGCTGGTGGCCTGATTAAAATTGATCTTTGTTTGTTTTGCTGTCTTATTTTTATTTGTTTTATTTTCTGTTTGTTTGAGTCAAAATAAATAGTTTTCTATCTATCTATCCAGTGTCCATACATTCCTACAATATTTCGAGTATAAATCTTTGTGTTATATTATCTGAACAAAAGGAAGTAGATTTTTTTAAGCTTAGCTCATTTCGGATAGTTTTCAAAACCTGAAATTAAATGATACCACCGTCATTAACAATCCTTTATTGTATTGAGATACAAATCAACTAATTCATATTTATGCTATTTCTGACTATTGACATATATTTGTTACCGTTCAAATCTAAATACCGTGAACTCATCATCATCATCATCAGCCGCAAGACGTCCACTGCTGAACATAGGCCTCCTACCTAGATTTCCACAATGAACGGTCCCGTGCAACCAGCGGTTTCTAGCGATCTGTCCATCTAGTGGGAGCCCGTCTAACACTGCGTCTTCCGGTTCATGATTCTTCCCCATCGGTTGTCAGTTCTGCGAGCGATGTGGCCTGCCCTTTGCCACTTCAGCTTGCTTACTCTTTGAGATATGTTTCGTTTTTTTATCGCTTTCATTCTATTGCGAAAATCTATGTATAGATTATTATACCTAACCGTTTTAATATTTAATATTATTAATATAATTAATATTAAATCAATAGTGACATTGTAATCCTACGGTAGAAAAGGTTAGTTGGTAATGTGACTGTATTTAGAACTTAAGGGTGACAGAAAATATACCTACAAAATACATGTCACATACTGCCACCATTTACTGAAATTCTGAGAAATTAAATCATAGCACTGTACGCTTCAACAAAAATATATTTTTCATTAAGTTTACGTGTAACTCACATGTGATATGGTATGGTTGGTTCAATCCAATGGTTCTTATCTCACGTGAGACGTATCCGAGTACATGTTTCAGCCCCATCCAACGGAGATCCATTTTTCAAGGAAAATGCGCGCGCGCGATTACTGCCCGTTAACTTAATTATATATTTTGTGTAAAACCACCACATTCATTTTCATACTTCAAAAAAAACCTGGACATGAAGCTTAACTTTTCCAACATCTATAGATGTCCATCTTAAGTTACTCGATTGTTGAAATGTTCTAGATAAGTATGTAGACAGAAAACTTTTTGAAATGAAAATCAACAACATTTAATCATAATTGTCATGATGTGATGTTTTTGTTTTCATGGTACACTACCGTGGAGTTGTCTGTTTTTTTTAATCGTAGGATATGATTGGTGATTTATGGTGTGATGTAGGCTCCGCCCTACTACTTTTACGTCATAACCTCTGATTTTAGGACTCGTGTGTGGAGCGTTTTTCTCTCATTTGTCTATTAGTGATAGCTTCTTATGAAGTTTGGTTGATATTATTATGATTGAACGTTCGAATTAAATTTAACATTGAAGCCAGTTATTGTTTTTTCCGAAAAAATAAATTATATCATAAATTGAACAGTCTAGATGTAGGGCTGATCCAAAGCATCTTAGCTGTGCCTATGTCGGACGTTGCTAGAATGAATGAATTTATGGGTCGGCCCGTAAGTTGTTTAAAAATAGAATTGCTCGTTGCTGACTGCTGGTATGTAATTTGTGCGTTAAATACGGGACTGACATAGTCAAATGTGACTCAATGTCCCCAATTAAAATGAGATAATAAAAAAAAACAAGTTTATGTATGTTGTGAATAACTAATTTTAATAGATTACAGTTTTATTTCCATCAAATTACGGTACGGGGAGACGTCTAGAGATACTATTTAGTCGCTTTATTCATTGTGTTGTGTCACTATATCCTAAGTTAAATGAAATGCCATTTCCACCGTAAAGTGTTTATTATAAACGCTATTAGGTTGATAATGTGGCTCAAAATCTAAACTCCCAGTAAAAGCACATGAGATAAAAGAGATTAATGACGTTCCGCTGTCTGAGCGAAAAGCCAGACAGATTGACTCTAGCGTTTGGAACTGTCACAGTGCGTAACTGAGCTAAAGTACCCGTAAAAAGATATTTTATTCAAATAAAGTCAGGATAAGTGTATCGCTGTTTCGAAATACGCCTAAATTGATGATTTTATCGTTTAAGGAATTGAATATATAAAAGTAAAGACTTTAGTTTAATCTTAGTTGACGATTTAGCCTGGTGGTAAAGTGTTTTTTTTTTTTTTAATTGTAAATTGTTAAAATAAAAATGTTTAGTCTGAGCTACATTGGAAAATTTGAATTATAGGTACTCTAATAACAGTAATCCAGTATTAATTTTTTAAAACAAGTTCTGATTAATAAAGTATGTTATAATTTGCATCATCCAGAAATAGCTATGTACGAGGGTGTTTCTATTTATAATAAGTGGGTATGTATTTAAAACTATATATGTATTATATCAGCTATCTGGCCACCATAGTACACTCCGCGAGGCATAAGCTGAGCTTTGCATTTGTGTGAATGTACATGGATAGTGTAGGTGTGACAACCGGCCTTAGGCGCGGCGCCATTCTGTCTCGCCGCGCTCCTGCCTGATTGGTGATCACTCACACTAATCCAAAGCTCAGCCTATACCTCGCGGACAAAATTTCAAGCTCCTGCCTGATTGGTGATCACTCACACTAATGCAAAGCTCAGCTTGTACCTCGCGGAGTGTACAAGCTTTGCTTAGTTTGGGGTCAGATGGTGTTGTGTGTGAATTGTCCACCAATAATTATTTATTTAATGACTATGTCTTCTAGAAAAACTACCGCAGCAGAGCTTCAAACAATTTCCATTTGCCTATTATTTTGTTAGTTATTATAGCCGCAGCGGCAATGGTGGACGTAACTACGATTGACGTTGAACGTTAATGATTGTATACTAAAACTGAGTTATGCCAGTAGGTATTCCGACTCTGCGTAGAGTGCCTACGGTACCAAAGTTTATTCGGGAAAATCTATAGTCCACATTAAGACAACAATGTGTTCGTCTTATTTTAGTAGTGGTAGGACTCTTAGCAGAGCCCGCCTGGGGAAGTACCACACTTTTGCCAGTTATTCTACCGCCAAGCAGTAATGTGCTGATGATAATGTGATGTGCTTACTAAGACTGACTTTATGGTTATTTCCAAAGAGTTTGCTTATAGTGTATTCTCTATCTAAGGTTATATCGATATTATTCAAATATTCAACTAAAGTTATCTGTAGGGAGCCAAAAACTGGAGCAGATTATAAATATCTTGTTCTTGTGAAAAAAGAGAGAAATAAAAAAAAACGTCATCACGTCAAAAGCAAATACATTTATACAAACTACTCTACAACATCAGTCTGAATATTTCACTGCGTTCATTTTCATTTCATTTCACAACACTAAAATGTTGGATATGGTCCATGTTGAACGGAACGGAAACATAATGAAGAATTTGAATATGGATGGTCGACGCGACACGTAAAATGCCAATTTTTATCCAAACTTTGAAAATTTCCAGGTTATATTTCTCAGGAAACAATAAAACAAGTACTTTTGTTCCTCGTTCTGCTGCGGGAACGAAGAATAATTTAAACGTACGAATTTTGGAAATATCAACATAGTCCGCATGCGATGGCTATAAAAATATATAATAAGCTTCCCATCAAATTAAAGGAAATTGAAGATGAGCGTAGATTTATTAGGACTTTGAGAAATCTGCTGCTTTGGACAGCAGCAGATTTCTATTCGATATTCCTATTATAGTATATCCGAATTTTTAACAGACGACCTGAGAACCTTCGAGGATGGAGGAAACTTGATAATTGACTGTGAAACATAACACTTCGCTCCAAAAACGATAATTAAATTGCAATGCCCGATTGGGTACATTGTGTTGCGACTTAATTTTATACTAAATTCTATCTGTATACCTAATTAATTATATCTGTAACATAATGAAGCAATAAACGATTGAGTATTGAGTATAGAACGGTTGAGTACGCTGTATTAATACTTGTCTAGCATTTCGTATTTCTAGACAAAACTTTTTATACATTTAATCATGATTCTAGACGAAAATGATGGATTGATTGTTATTGATCTTAGATATAGTACTTGTATAAGCTATTGATCATCCAAACGTTAATAGTGTATGTACGTGGTCAGACGTGAAAGCTTCTGTTGGTGCATCAACAGCAAGAGGGCGAAGTACGAACACAAACACAGCATCACTGTTAGCGTCACGCAAACGCTAAGAAATATATGGAGTGTCTTGCAATAATCATTATTCATAATCAATTAATTGATAACAATTGTTTTAAGTCTTACTTATTGTTTACAATAATGGGTAACTAATTCCATTTTTCAAATTACAGTAGGTATTACAACTATTAAATAATTAAAATATTTGATTAAATTAAATATCAATGTCTGTACTAGTATAAAATAATAGTACTAATAATAATAGTACCTATAATAATAAATTATGTATTTAAAATAAAAGTGTACTGTCCCTGTTATTAAAATAGCATTTACACACTTTCAAATTACTTTTTTTCACTAATTTGCCATAGCTATAAAATGACTGCTCGATATTTCGTATTACGCGACACTAAAGAAATTGCGGGTATTGGCTAGTTCTTCCAATAAGGTCCTTTATGTTGAACTTATCAAAATCCTAAAACATACTAATATAATAAAATTGAGAGTTTGCGTTTGTTATTTAATCACTTTGCTAGAACTAAACTGTTCGGGCTGAATTTAGAATTCAGATAGACTATAACTTGGATACATATAATAATAACAAAAGGCTACTTTTTATACCAATAAACGCTGAGTTCCTTAGTGACTAGTCCTTTTAAAAATATCACGTAGTTGCGGGCAGATCCTAGTTTAGACTAATATTATAAAGCTGAAGAGGCTTTTTGTTTGAACACGCTAATCTCTGAAACTACTGAACGGATTTCAACATTTTGTTTACCGTTAAATATGTATGTGATCCCTTAGCGCTAAAGGCTCACGGGCGATGTTTATTTCAATAAGAAATTAAAGAATATACAAGGATTATGCATAAATAAGAAATTTTAAGTCAATATATCCTAATAGGTACTTACATGTTTCACTCAGTCTCGCCTCATACCCGTCGTATCCATAGAGCCATCTGTCGGTCGGTCATCGGTCTGTTTTCTTGTAAAAAGTTTAGCAATAGTAATCTGGCGGACATATCTAAAAATCCAGCATTAGAATTTGTGACACGGAATGTGTCTGGGAGTATTGGCGATTCTAAGGGTTATGCTCACGGGTTTTGCTTATAATTGAAAATCAGTTAGGAGAATTAAGGTAAAGTAGGTAAGTAATTTTTATGTAAGTACCTTCATTACCTAATATCCCAAAATTGGCCGTCTTAGTACATTTTCTTAGTACGCACGTGTGTTCTTAGTACATACTAATTTTACTCAATCGCCCACATTTGGTTTATCAGAAAATACGTGATGTCTGGCGGCTCTGGGATTTTGGACTATAAGCAACGGCGCGGCGTTTTGACATAACGCAGGCAAGCTTAGCTATCATTATATAAAACTCGTGTAACATTATTATGCCATTATATATCATGATAACCGAATATAATAATAATTTATCACTGAAAAGTAAAAAAGTAACTCTAGGCATAGTGAGTGCTGATGTTAGTACAACGTCGTCTCAACTATCCCATTTTATTTTATGAAGATAATGTACTTACTCCCAATGGAAAATAAAGTTTCCATTATCCAATATTTCAAAGAGACCTTAAGAAGCGAAAATTGTTTATTCAATGTAATGGTCTTTTTTGGATATGATCTTCATAACTAAAATTTTTGAGATACGCGTCTGTTTTTTTAACCTTTGGGGTGTGAAGCATAGTTGTACAGAGCATGTGTTATTGCAGCAGATTAACTGAAAAATAGTAAATTTAATTAGAAATATTAGTTTTTAGTGAATGAGAATAGTAAAAATATACTATACTAGCGGCCCGCCCCGGCTTCGCCCGTGGTACATATATATAACCTACAGCATTCAAGGATTACGTACATATGAAAGAACGGTGAACGATTTTTTTAAATCGGTCCAGTAGTTCCCGAGATTAGCGTGTTCAAACTATATATATGCTATAGGCTACTTTTGATCCCCATATTATCGTGTTGTTTACTGGGTCAGAAGTGACACCTGCAGACAACTGGCGGGGATAACTAATTAAATGACGATTGATCAGTTTTCGACCGGAGAGGAAAAATGATTAAATTACTAAAATGGCTATTAAAAAATAAGAGTTGATCGTAGAAGAGTGAAAATTGAGGATTGTATGTATTTTTTGTGTGTTGTATCATAAAAAAAAAAGAAATTAAATATTTTGTCTAAAAAATAAAAAAATAAATGTAGGGGTGGACTACCCCTAACATTTAGGGGGATGAAAAATAGATGTTGGCCGATTCTCATAGATACCGGATAAGCACAAAAAATTTCATCAAAATCGGTCAAGCCGTTTCGGAGGAGTATAGCAACGAAAACTGTGACACGAGAATTTTATATATTAGACTAGCGGCCCGCCCCGGCTTCGCCCGTGGTACATATATATAACCTACAGCATTCAAGGATTACGTACATATGAAAGAACGGTGAACGATTTTTTTAATCGGTCCAGTAGTTCCCGAGATTAGCGTGTTCAAACTTTATATGCTACTTTTGATCCCCAAATTATCGTGCTGTTTACTGGGTCAGAAGTGACACCTGTAGACATTTGGCGGGACCAGCGGCGAGGAGTTTTCGACCAGAGAGGAAAAATATTAAATTACTAAAATGACTATTAAAAAATAGGGGTTGATCGTAGAAGAGTGAAAATTGAGGATTGTATGTATTTTTGTATGTTGTATCATAAAAAAATAGAAATTAAAATTTTTGTCTAAAAAATAAAAAAAAATATTTAGGGGTAGACTACCCCTAGCATTTAGGGGGATGAAAAATAGATGTTGGCCGATTCTCATAGATACCGGATAAGCACAAAAAATTTCATCAAAATCGGTCAAGCCGTTTCGGAGGAGTATGGCAACGAAAACTGTGACACGAGAATTTTATATATTAGATAATAAATGGCGATTGACCTCGTGATTTAGTTGGGCAATCTACCTACGGAAGAGGAGGCGTAGGTTTGTTTCCCACCCAGAAGAAAATTTATATTTGTGTAGTGAATATAAATATTTATTCTGTGACTGGGTATTTCGTAGTATCATAATAAGGGATGTGTTTACGATTGTTTAAGTAATACGTCAGTTTTGTGGTTCCCATAATATTTATACCTATGGCATTGCTTAGTTTGTGGCAAGTGAAATTACAGGTCGTAGAGATAAAGCATCTTATATCTCGCAGTGCAGTGTTAGGTATGATGTGGACTCTACATGTTCCAATAGCTATGTATCATTGTCCTGTTACCATCAGGCGCATGTCTTGCTCTTCTCGTCACTTTAAAGTATTAAAGAAAGTTAGCTCTGTGAGGAATGTGAACAATATTTAACTCTGAAACTCATGAGCATAATTCAATTTACATAGACGTATAACAGCAAATACCAAAGATTGAAAACGTGCGAGCCAGTGCACAGTACGAGTTTTGACCTGGATGAAGTTAAAATTCCGTCAATAATAGTTTTGAGACGTAATTCTCGGTCATAGAATACATTTCGGTGTACCATATCGCACTTGTCTTCATTTATTTCAAATAAATAAACGTTAACTTCACAGAAAGCGTTACATACTACATCTTCGGAAAATAAGGCCGCCAAAGGAATAAACATTGAAAAGAGTGGATAACCATCAGTAATTCTTTACAGAATTCGATTTAAAGTGACAGGTTGAACGAAATCTAAAATGTTCACGAAATTGTTTAGGTTGGGTATTTGCGTTATCTTCAAAAAACATGCATTGTATTTAGTTCTTTGCCCCCTAGTGAAGGGCAAAAGCAATGTCTTTAGGGGTCGTTTGATATATATGAGCAATCATTTCTAATCAAAGGAGATTAAGTTCAATGAAACGAACATTTAAATTTGATCATATTTCGTAGTACTGACACTAAAGTTGATAAAAATGCAACATTGGAATTCGCTATAAAATTCGAACCTATGCTTATAAAGCTTACTAAATTTGAATGTTCATTTAAATCTGAAAACAACTAGAGGTATAATACCCACTAAAATTGTATGACAATTTGAAAAGTATATTTATTGTAAAAATATAAACACCTTTTTTCAAATTGCTGCATTGGTTGTGTTTCGTGACTGTAAATATTATGATATTACCAAGGCGAGAAAAATATACGCATGTATGTCACTTAACATCTCCTGAACAGATAAACCGATTTGGGTGTAATAGTGTATGTATTGAAAAAAAAAAGTTCGTGTTGCTTTTGTCAGCACATCACCAAAATATAAAATAAACACACAAGGGTGTGCGTGACACCCTAATACACGAGTGCGTACCCACACACACAAATATACTAGTGCGTACACCCTCACTCATACAGGAATTAAAAAGAGAACTACTACAAGCACACAACCGATTAATAACACAGCTTATAAAATATTTATAAGCAGCCTAAATAATGGTTATGTACATAATGACTGTCCTGGTGGCTTAGTTGGTTGAAAATCTGTCTGCGAAGCAGTGAATCGTGGGTTCGACTGATATAATAATTATGTCTTTAAAAACATATAAGTAGTATATCAGCTATATGGCCGCCATTGTACAAGCTCTGCTTAGTTTGGGGCCATAATTATGGTGTTGTGAGTGAAATGTCCACCAATATTTACTAAATTTTCTCACTGCTGCATGACTTTTTAGTGCAAGCGAGATTCGAAGCTGCGAATCTACGATTTTGATTTATGCGTTCTAGCCATGACTCACCATGACTTCCACAGTCTATGTTACTTTGTTACTCAGTGATAATGCAACAGTCTGAAAGTAAATGATTTTGTAAAATGAATGCAGTAAGTTTTTGAGATGATGCGTTTCAACACAAATACAGTACTTCTCTTTTCTATAGTTGTTTTGTAAGTTTTTGAGATGGTACATTGCAAACTTTTTTTTTTTTAGAAATACTCTCACTCTTTTATAATATTAGCGTTTGTACAATGAAGTTTCAACGAAACAATTTTATGTGCTATGAGTTCATTGCTTAATACAGTACGCTGTAGTAGACGTTTTTAATTACTCGTGGAAAATAGGCAAACGGAGTCACAATTAATATATCTTTAGATTTTTCTAAAAAAGTTAGCAGTTTTACCCGTGTAGTTGTCTTTTTTGATTTTTCCTTCAATATAAGTAGCCTCTGTTGTTCCAGGCTTTGTAGGGAGATCCATTCAAAATTTTTTGCATAAAGGAGTAACTAATAACTTTAGGTGCAAATTTTCGCAATTATTCTAATACTGGTAGCGCTCCATGATTTCACTTCCGTATTTTACTCAATCTCTCTATTATCTCGGGATAAAAAATAGTCTATGTGTTAATTTAGCCCATTTTATATTTATGTACCAAATTTCATCCAAATAGCGTGAAAAAGTTACAAACATATACATTCTTACAAATTTTCACACACATTTTCACAATCATTGCAATAACAGTTAGTAGGATGATTATTATGTTTTCAATATCTTTATTAACAAGACTAAATTTAGTAGCTACAGTAGCGCCTCGGTAATCCGACTCCCGCTTGTTCGGTGATCGCTGTAATCCGGCTGGGCAATGGGCTTTGCGGGTGACCTGGGCGGTTAAAGGTGCGAGCTGCCATGAGCCAAGGCGTCGTCACTCTTTCGTTCATCGCCTTTCACGCAGTACGTACAATCGTACACCGTACAGTGTCAATGAATATGGCATACCTACTATAATAATACCAACCCGCACTGGGCCAGCGTGATGGATTATGGCCTCCTAACTCTCTCCTTGCGAGATAAGGTCCAGTGTCCCAGCAGTGGGAACATTTAGTGGGCTGTTGATGATGACCTTTTATAATCCGGATGCCTCAACAATCCGGAAATGGAGTTGTTTTTGCCTCTCCGGATTAACGAGAGCCTACCTACACTACACATACATAGCTGATTTAGTAGTCAGCATTAGTCCGTGAATAAGTAATTATCCATTTGAAAAATACTCGCAATATATCCTGCTATGTTATTTAAGTTATGTAATTAATTGTATTGTTTCTTCAGTTTCGTTTCAAGTTACATCAACCTTTCTAAAATGTCAAAACGGTAAAAACAAAACCTCATTTACTTTTGAAAACATTAATATTTAATTTGTAAATACATTTTTGCACATATCTATTACATTCTCGTCATATTGCGGAAATTATTTCAACATTCAGTAGACACCATTATAAAGTTTGTAAAATAAAGCTAACAGTAACTATATTTAAATAATTTGCTTCTCAACTTAATTACTTAAATTATTAGGTAATTTAATTTTGTAATTGAAAACCGAGATTTTAAAATGAATAGGCTCCCTTTTTCATTTTGGCTTTGTTTGCTTATTGGATATAAAGAAGATTGAATGGAACAATATAAAACCTAAAGACGGCCATAAAATGAAAACATCAATTTTACAGTAACGACTTATCCATAAAAAACGTTGCTCGGTTCTTAGCGATCGGTTGAGTTTGGTTTCATTCCAAAGGTTAGGTATTATTAAAAAAGCTGCGATAATAATCATCATGATCACCGCTATTTATAGAATTGTTTGCAAAGAAAACATATTTTATTATTAATAGGATTGGGCTTGCTCGCCAACTCGCAATGAAGATACCAAAATATCGTATCAAAGGTACTCGTAGTAGTCAAGCTTAGTATTTTATTTGAAAAAACGTAAAATACCTTTAGTGACAAATATCTCAGGAATCCCAAACTGATAATATAATTTTTGAAGATTTGTTAGTCGTATAATTAGTAATAATCACGTAAATACTCGCGAGTATTTACGTGATTATTTTGAGATCCAATGAAGACCAATCTGAATGTCCAATGTGTAATTTTCATTTTCAGAATGTGTCAATGTGTAATTTTATTCTAACAAAGTGTAATATTGCCGCCACCTATGTCGAAATTTAGTACAATCTTTGGCAGCTGCAATTGTAGCCAAAACAATATATTTGCTATGCGTTATTAATAAAGGAGGAAGACATGTCTGATTGTAAGTAGCCTGTCGATTACAGCAAAGCTATTTAAACATAAAAATCTAAATTAATACCTATTAGGTACTACGTTGCATTTGTTATCCAACACGTAAATTTATCTGTTTACATTTTTATTCAAGAAAATTACTGAGTATGCAAACTACAGCGTATTTTTTCTGCAATATAAAAATGATCGTAATAAAACCCTACTGCAATTAAAATGAGTCTTAAAAATATACATTATATACTTACTCGTTTATGAAATTATGTTTTTTTTTCAGGTAAATGAGAACAAATGCAGAGTGGACTGGACAACGAAAAACGCAGGGAGATTGATTTCGTGTACGAATTTCACAATATGATATTTTGTTCCGAGGATTCGTAGCATGGCGATCAAAACATCGACGCGAAATATGATAAAAAAAATATTAACGTGATTTGTTTTCGGAAAATGCTTTCATGACAGCTGTACATCAAACACAGTAACGATTGCAATACAAAATCAACGTACTAGCCAATAAAAAATATGGTATGCCATGGGACACAACATATAGCTGAACTGAAGTTCATTCGGATAATATAGAAGCAAAACAATTTGCAAAAAAAATGTTTGCTTTATTTTATTCTTTATGTAACGATCGTCTGAAAAATAAAGTTGATCTGGCCACGGGCAGCTTTTTACGCGTTTCTTCCGTTATGTATTTTTTGTACGGTTTTAGTCCCACAAGTTTTCAGTTCGGTCACAAAGTAAAATCTCTGTCTCTTCCAAGACTGCCGTAAGGAACTTAATTGCAAAAAACTGATTAACCCAAACTAAATAATTTTATATTATGGGAGCCAGATAACGCATACAATATACATTTACAAAAGCGAAAGGTCACTCCAATCTCAAGACATCTCAGAAATGATAAGAGTCTGAAATTTTGCATAGAGGTGTATTTTACCACGTAGACGCTTGCTACATGGGGTTTTGCGAAATCCAACCCCTAAGAGGGTAAAATAGAGGATGAAAGTTTTACATAAACACACAGGGCAAACCCTTAGAGCTAGAAACTTAAAATTTCACTCGGGTATTCTTTCTGTGATGTAGGCATCTAATAAAGAAGTATTAAACATTCCATTTCCGAGGGGGTGAAATAGGGGATAAAAGTTTGTATAACACTTTTATTGCTGTAAAACCTATACTTATTATTTCAACCTCAAATGGGCTTTACGCCAACAACCTTTAAAAAGCGAGCGAAGCCGCGGGTGAAAGCTAGTACTTACATAATTGTAACTACATATTGGTGAACATTTATCCCTATACCAACCACCTGGCTTCAAACTAAGCAAAGCTTCTAGTATAACAGGAGCTAGATAGCCAAACTAATATTTATGTATACGATTTTAAACACATACTTATTCTACATAAACACCCAGATGCAGAACAAACACTTGTATTCATCACACAAATATTTGCACTGGTCGGGAATCGAACCCACAGTTTACGGCTTTGCAGGCAGATTTACTACCAATAAAGCAACTATACAAGGAAAAGACATGAAAACTGTACTCTTCCAAAGAAACAGTTTCGTTTTAATTTTACCTAAAATATTGTTATTACCAAAAAAACTTTCTCCAAAGTCGGTTAAAGCCATTCGTCATCAAATCTGCATCTGACGTCACCTGACAAGAATGACTGATGCCTGTCCCAAACGGTTTTCCCGTCTTCTTAACTTAACTGGCGTACCTTCCAATTTCCTACCCGAAGTTAAACATGATTAGCTTATTTTGGCATAGGCTGCACGAGGAAATGTAATTTTGTATCTTAATTTTAGCAAATGGAGTTAGAAACTTGATTTGCATCGAGAAATCTTGTATGTTTTTAGTATACCACATTGAAGTATAGTTTTTTGTTTATTTATTTAACTTTTACTGAAATCACACTCATAAGCTAACATAATTTACGGTATATTTGTTGACAATGGATGTCATTAGTAAATCGGTTGGTACGTAAAGCTGCCGAAACATAGGGGTAATTAAATAATAATTTTGATCGTGATTAGGACCTGCTTACAATATCGGTTAAAATACTGCATAGCGTAGTACTGTTATAGTATGCTGCCTTTCTAATCATTCCTATTGGCGTTATATCTTTCATAAATAAATTCAAAATGCCTTTTCATCCTAGACGTTATTAAACATGTTCGATGTTATGGTAACAAGGTTCCATAAAGTCTAAATGAATAAAACAGCTACCCCACGCTATTTAGGACTACCCGGTAAGATAATAGGTACGCATTTCCATTAAACCCATTGTACGACTGAGACTGAATTATTTATGCCAGGTGTTTTAGCTCGTGTGAAGGCATACATGAAAGGTGAAGTGGATATTGAGGCAAATAGCCGGGAAATAAGATCTGATTGAGTGCCTATACCTTGCGATTTTAAATAGCAGCATCATCGTCGCGTCAGCTAAAACAAAAGCTATCCTAGAGGAAGTCTAAACGGGCGGCTGCACATTGAGTTTCTCTTCGCTTGACAGTGGGTGACCAGGCCATAGCTACTAAGCCCCCGTCTTTATAGTACGGTGAAACTTCGGAGAATCTGTCTCAGCTCTGTGCACATAGTATTTTCCTTGAATGAGATAATTTTCAAGTAAATAACAAAGTTTTATGAAAATATGACATTGGGCCTTAGGGCGTTGAATTAAGCAACCTGTGTTCTTTCGGGTAATTCTTATAAAATTGACGCGTCAAATAATGTAATTGCCTGAAAATATACAACACAAGGGAGTTGTCAAATCTTCTCAAGATATCTGTGTCATATCTCCCCTGAATTGAAGAAATTATTCATAACTTACCAACATTCAGACACTCAGTAGCGCAGTTCAGTTACACCAACATCTCTATAAACTGTAATAACCGTCGCCACTATCATATTTTCGAATAATCCTAGTATATACTTTATAAATATATTTTAGTTTCTTTATTTGGACGGCTTGGTAAAAGGCGGTGCTATGTAAGTGTGTTTTATGTCTTACGACACTTGTTACACGGAATCCTCCGCTAGTCTTGATTTACCGCTTTTTTTCTTCACCTGAATATTTTCGACGTCAAATTGAGAAATGGGGGCAGTAAATGGAGCGCGAAATAAAGTAATGTTTCCGGAATGTTGTTTATGATTTTCTTTTCAAGGTGAAGGTCATGGCATAACCTTTTTCGGGTAATAGAGAAAACAGAATTAAAAAGGCGAACAACTGGTGATTTTTGTATATAACTCCTGGTTCTATTCTGCTATATTTTTATGAAAACAAAAACAAGTTTTTACATTCTAAGCTTTGCCGGATTATTTTATTGAAGTTCGTCATGGTTTGCGTACTGTATTCTACTTAGCGAGCATTTCCATTTGATACCCACCCATATTGAGTGAGTTCCGTAAAAAAAAACTCCATTTTGATGTGGAAGTCGTCTTGGAATAGAAATTCATCAGAGTGTATTTAATTTAATAGCAAACTAAAATTAAATGTAATTTCTTGTAATCAATTTAACAACTTTCTAGACAACTCATTTAAAGCCGATTTGAACATGCATTGTCGAGCAATCAACAATCATCACACTCTCAAAGACCACACTATTAAAATTCATAATATTTACGAAGAAACGAAAAAGGACTTTTCAGAAGGTAAAATAAGTAAAATTGTTAGATGTTCTCAGTTTAAAGAGAACTTTAACTACCCTATACCACATATTTACTTACTTACTTACTTACAGGCGTAAGCGTAAAATATCGTGAAATAGCGGTATAGAAAATTTCAACGTTTATGTCACATCGATAAATGAACAATGACGTCAAGGGTAAAATTGTGTTCGAGTAATATTATGGAATGATACTCAATACGACATTGGTCACCATTTTTTCATATCTCCCAATCAAGCAAAGCTTGTACTAAACGACCGATAGCTGATGTAAAATGGACCATATATGATGTGGGCGAGCCAAATTGTATCCGGGCATGTTAGTTACCTACTTTATGCAACAACTATACATACATAGGTAAGATATATAATAATACGAGTACTCTAGCAAATTATTGGAATACGAAAAGAAGTCTTTTATATTTAACTAGTTGGACCCTGCCACGCTTTGCTGTGGCAAATTGTGATGAAAAAATTAGATAAAAACAATCCTTGATGCGGATTACATATCATTGTCAAATTTCAGCTCGATCGGTCCAGAACTTTTTGAGTTTTTGAAGCGTACACAAACCAACATAACGTTTTTATATACAGAGATTCGTACAAAAATTATATTTCAGGTCTCCTTCAAAACTAGGTATAGCTGTTTTGTGGCATTTTTGTGGTCAGTAACGAAAGGTCGCGTGTATACGTTTTTTAAACGAAAACAGACGACATCGGTTGCGTTACGGCAGTTTTAGGTACCCTAATAAATTATAGGGGTGCTTTTAATGCCAGATACACACTGAGGGATACACTTGATGCAATGTACAGAATGTTTGTATGTGTGTAATTTTATTGTGAAGTGGCGTCATAAATAACTTATTGGACATCAGCCTACGAGTCAGGCTCGTATGAAGATTGTGGGATGAACCTAACTGCCTTTGTTTCAACAAGAGCAGTAAATATTTAAAGTTTCAAGTAAAATAGGAGAATATTTAAATCTTTTCTCAGTCGTATAATATGATCAAAACATATATTTCAGGTTCAAATTTGGAATAAAGTTAGATTACGGTCTAGAGCAGGCTACTTTTAAAAGTGAACTACGCGAGCAAAACCACGAGTCACTGCCAGTTTATTTAATATTCCATTAGAATAACAATTTCTAAACGAACATAGGTAAATAAGCTACAATGAATTCACCCATAAAGCATAGAACGTCTACTCTCTTTCTACGAATAACGGAATATCGAAATAAACCCGTGACTTTCCTTCTCCGGCTGTACTTGGTCCGATCCAACATTATTTGTGTACTACATTATTTGTATACTCCAATAAGAGTAGGCTTAGAACATTTAAACGAACAAAACGACGGATCGTAGAACGTAGAAGTAGAACCGGAGTAGTAAAGTCGCGAGTTTATTTCAAAATTACATTTTCGTAGAAACAGAGTAGACGTCCAGGTGTCCTTACCTATTGTGTTTTTAAATCACTAGCTAGCACGCGCGCAATGTAACCTGTCCACGTTGCTACGCCACCTGTCAAAAATAGGCTGTATTTAAACATAAGCAGTCCACTAAAATTTCGCACTGCTGGGACTCGAGGGACAAGCCTTTCTCGCAAAGAGAGAGTCAAGGCCATAATCCACCACGCTGACCTAGTGCGGGTTGGCGGATGACTCATGACCTCGAAAGTACGTCTCAGTTTCCTCATGATATTTTCCTTTACATTTTCAAGTTAGCGGCATTGCGCACATGATTTTGAAAAGACAGTGATACGAGTGGGATATGAACCTGGGCGATCCGGATCGGCTATCGCCGCTTTCCCGACTAGACCAGCCGTAACTTATCGTTTTATCACATGATCTCTTATATTCGTAATAATATATTTAGAACAGGCGCGATCAAAGTATTTTCAACTAAACTAATAATAATAATAAATCATTTATTCATTAAAAATACACAGTGAAATATTAACAACACACACAAGTAAAAGTTGCTAGAACTTTGTAAGTATAATAAGTTAACTACCGTCGAACTAGGCTCGCTGCCTGTGTGTCGACGTGCAGCGCCCTCCTCGCATCCGGTGACTATTTCAACCAACTGATTAATACAACTTTAAGAAAATTAAATTATTATCGAAATACACTTTTTTTTATCACCGGTATTAAGATCATAACATTTAGGTGTAAATTTAAGCATGAAATTATTACATTATATATAATACTAGCAGCCCGCCTCGGCTTCGCACGGGTGTTATGGAAAATAAGTATAAAACAAAATTATTAGACTTACAAATTTTAACACACTCTTGGCAGAATTGCCATGCTTAGGACATAAGACAAAACAAACAATCCCAATCATCTGATTATCATTTAAAACGCATGCTTTTTTGCCTATTTTACTTTATAAAAAAAATGCGGGAGCCAGAAGCTCAAGGGAGGTCCTGAGAGGAGCGAGCCAAGCGAGGTCGTCGCCGTAGCGAGAGGTTACACTCAAGGACATAGAGCTTCTGGCTCCAGGAGCTCACCCGAGTCGTACCTCAGTGATAGACCATAATAGGACCAATTATTATGTTTAGGTATTGTTATGCTTCTCTCAATATGTGCCTTTAAACATTATGCTAAGTTATTTTTATGCTATATACGGTAGCAAAATTATGCGAAAACTGTTATGCGTTAGTTGTTATGGTATATTATCATTAGTCCTAAAACTTTTAGGCGTGTCTGGCGTCGTTGTTATTCCCTTTTACTTTTACGCATCAAATCAAAAATCGGGAGAACGGCGGCGGTCGATCTGGAGCCCCGTTTTAAATCCACGTGCACCACTGTCTTTTCGGAGTAATATGCGTAATACCGCTAACTTAAAACGGTGAAGAAAAACATCGTGAAGAAATCGCCATGTACTTAGAATCTTTTGAGGTCTTGTGTCATCCACCAACCCGCACTGGGCCAGCGTGGTGGATTATGGACTTGAGTCTCTCCTTGCGAGAGAGGGCCCCTAGTCCCAGTAGTAGGAATATTTAGTGGGCTGCTTATTGAATCTATTGACACAGCTAGATTTCTGATCGTCTCATCATCGTAGTCCTTAATGCTCCGTTTTATTCTACTTTAGTAGGTAGAATAAAGGGGACCTTTGGGGATGACCTACTCGTATATCGTATCCTATCCCCGAGCTCAAATTACACGCGCATCACTATTTTTTCGAAGGCATGTCCGTAATGCCTCCAATTTAAAACGGTAAAAGAAAACATCGTGAGGAAACCGAAATGGAATAAATTTAATGTAATACTGTGTAGAAAGTGCGAGAAAACTTGAACAATAACAGTAAAGGTAGAATAAACTTATACAAAAGTAGTTCTGAAAAGAACATTTTGATAGGAACATAAAAAAGTGTTACGAAAAAATATTTAATATTTAATATCATTTGCGTCCACTACCTGCGTAGCGAGGCGACCACGCGAATTAGTAGACGCGCGCGCGGCTACTCGTTCTTACCATTTCATAGCTCTCTGCGAACACCTCTCCCCCGTGCCTCGGTGTCCCCTCTATCGCTGTTGCGCCGCGCGGCGCCGCATTTTGATAGGATTGATATTTTTAATTTCGTTAAATATTCTGAATGGAGTGTCCGACTTCAATAATTCAAAAAGTAATCAATAGGTATTAAAAGAGTCTTGAATAAGAAATAATTTATTTGTATAAGAATTAATACAAATGTGTTGATAACATGGTCTGAATTTGATAGGCATTTTTACTTACTTTTAAAATGTAAAAAAGTAGTTGTTGCGAGGTAATTACTGAAGTTAGACACATGGTCTCGCGAGGTTTTTTGTAGATTTTAATACGCTCTATAATATTGTAGAACATTGTTTTGGTCTATCATTAGTACTTTCCGCAGCGTATGCGATGAAAGCCATTTTATGACTGTTTTTTTATACCTTGCGTTGGTTTTAGTAAAATTTACGTAGATATCTCATTTTTTTCGTAATAAACATAGTCTATGTTACTCAGTGATAATGTAGCTTTCTATTGGCAAATTTTGAAATCGGTCCAGTAGTTTTGAGTTTATTCGTGCCATACAAAAATACAAAAATACAAATCTTTCCTCTTTATAATATTAGTATAGATATAGATGAATTTTTTTTTATTAAAAGTGAGTTAACTGGTCTTTTTGCGTTTGTGTATGTTTGCGTGTGCATGTGTATCTGTGCGTGGATGGGTCTGTATGGATGTGTGTTCTGGGTGTTTGCGTTTAGGTGATTGTTTGTGTTAGTGTGTGAGTGAAAGAGCGGGTGAATTTGCTGTGCAAACTTATAATTCATATTTGATTACCTTAGCATAAACTGACAACCTTTAACAGGGTTTCTGTTTCATCGAAATTCAGTGATTTGAGCCATAAGGACAGTTTAATTTTAGCATCATGTCTAGACAACGCATATATTTCCAAAATTTTATTGATTTTATTGTAAAGCAAAGGACCCAAAAATATAAAAAACGTCGAATAAAAGTTGTGCTCATTTTGTTAGGCACGGAGTAGACCGAATGCCTTCTACGACTTTTTTGGGTGGAAGGATCGAACATCAACAACGAATGCAACTTCAAAACAATACTATGGACAAATAACTGCCTGACCGTCAAAACATCGCAAGCTATACTATTTACTAAAATAGTATTCATTCTAAAATGTTATAAAACTGATAAACAATTAATAATAATCGTTAAAGACAAGGTTACCGTTTCATTATTCAGTTTAACCCAGTTATTTAATTAGTAATGCATTAAATACTTCCAAACTCGGGTTTAAGACAATTTATTTCTCATAAAAAAATAAAATTACATTTTCACTTACATGAGAAATAGCTATTTAAAAAAAAAGTATAATATTTTATTTTACATCGTACGTGCAAATTCTGTCTACTACAAAATCAGAGGGTAGTTAGAAATAAGTAATTGTATGTCGAAGCCGGTGCGGGGGCCGATCGCCGGCCGCCGGCGGAACAAAAGACTCGGAGCAGGTAAAATAACCACGGATATATGTGCATCTGGAAGCGGCTCAGCGACGTAAAAAAAAAAAAATCAGTAGCATAGTTATTACTTTACCATAAATAAAATAAATATATCGATGGCTAACGGCCGAAATGGGATAAGCGCCATTTTTTGAGGTATGGACTTATATATATGGTTAGAATCGCCGTTTTTTTCTGCGTCGTTTGGTCTGGGTTACATGCTTCTAAGTGAAGTTTTGTCGTTTAGGCAGTAGTAAAAACAGGAGACGAAGCCATTTTTTTTTTGTTATAAGCGACACATTTTTTTTGAGAATTTTAATTTTGGTTGTTGATCGATAAATATTTTAAAATATTGGACTTAAGCTTTTTGTCCCTGCTGTAAACTTTTGTTATTTAAACGTTAACATTTTTTAGCTGGAAAGAAATATTTAGAAATATGCGTTTAAGTAAATAGGCCATAAATAATTATTTGTAGAATTCCATTTAGTCTTTTATGCCTATTATTTTATTAACCATATTTGTCGGTTATATAGTTAAGTCACATTAATTAGATTTTATTTTGGTGTTTAATATTTATTTCGTTGTTGATAACTAGATAGCAAAATGGCGGTTACTACATTTTGCCCCCTTTGAATACTTAGTAATGTATTGTCGCTTAGTCTTTTTTTGCTACCGATACTTAAAACAGTTCTGGTGCTTAGATAAAAAAGCAAAATGAAAAGTTATCCTTATAACAATTGATTTTAAGTGGAAATGTTGTTTACGTAATCAAAAAGAGTTGAAAACGTCGGTTGCCTGTATCATTCTCTTGAAGGTTTGGGTTCAAACGCCAACACGCCGAGCTTCAGTAGCCTGAACACAAACAAAACACAACAAAAAAACTGAATGCTATAACCGTTTTTTAAAGCTCGCCAAAACATTCATAAAAATGACCCTAGCACTTTATGTGCTAGGGTCTAGGGCTAGGGTAGTTTTGTTCTCCAAAAGGTATTGAATATTCCATAGGGATACAGTATGCTATTATTTTATTCACGTAAATTAGCTGTGTATAATTTTTGTGTGTACGAAAATGGTACTCGTAGTAGCAATAAACATGAATTGCTACTGTTGGAATAAATCTAATGGTAAGAGAGGTGCTAACGAAATTTCAACAATAGTTCATAAATAGTTATTTGATGAACGTGGCTTAATAAAATATTTGTTGCTTTACTCCGATTGTTGCCCTCGCCAAAATAGAAATAGGTTAGTCATGGCAATGCTACATTCAACATCGCAAACATGCAATAACATTGAAGGATCAACTTCTTACTGACAGGTCATACATACATGCCTGTTGATTCTGTACATGCCGTTATAGAAAGAAACATAAAAAATAGCATCATTTACGCACCTTCACAATAGTACACAATACCTATTTACAACAGCAATACAAGATCCAGAACCGTATAAAGTGGATTTTTTACAGTAGACTTTAGTAGATGGGATTCAATCAGCGAAAAATATTTCAAAGGGAATCTAACTGGTAAAATAAGTAAGATGCGCGTTGTTACATATCAGAAAAAGAGAGATGACGTAATTTTTGTTAAAAACTCGATGAATGACGATGCCGAATCCTTTTGCGTGGAAGTTCAACCAAAAATTAAGATGACTCCACCAACATGTTATAAGTCTCAAATTCCTTTATCAAAGGTAAAACATGATGATTTACTTAAACTTTGTAGAGATAACGTGATTCCTCATTTCCTTCAAAATGAATGAAACAGCCTTATAAGCTCTAACAATGTGAAGGACACACTCCCTGAGTCGGATATCGAATATGAGTAAGAGAGAAGGTTTATGTTACTTCACATATTGCGATATGTTTATTGCATAAGTCAAAGACTTGAGAACTTTTTTACTAGTGTACTTGTTACTTTATTAACTTTGATTATTTTTAAGCGTTGTCCTTTTTTGTGTTTGTAAGCTTAGCCTCATAGACCTCTATATTATATTTAAGTTAACTTGATCTTAGATACTTTATACTAAAACTGTTATTAATGTTGTTAATACGAGCAATTGTTATTAATAAGTACTGTAGGTACTGTGTCTAAATAAGTGTTTTAATTTTTATGGCTGTTAAAAACTGATTTGATTCTTAAAAGTATTATTTTTTCCTTACTTAGAACTCTAGACCAAGCCCAAAATCTTCTCTCATTCTGTTTAGATATCAACCTAATGTTCAAAGTGTTAACATATCAAAATACATCATAAAAAATAATCAAACGAAGAGGCGCGATATTGTCAAATTTGAACTTGATACAATTTTCCATTCAGTCTCTTTTCATTCGACAGCCGGTTATACCACATTTCCCTAATTTTATTTCCCAAAAACTCATTCTAGTGCTATTTTGCTTCAGCTTAAATAGAGTGAAAGATGTAGTTATATCATTTTAACTGGAACGGATTAATATTGCAATTTCACTTACGACATTTTGGCTGTTTGCAATTAGAAGTCATTTTAGGACAAGCGACAGAAAATAGTGTTTACAGGCTAAATATTAAAAACATAACAATGCCATTCAATAGCTAGTGTCTTAAATATCACGTATACAAATTTCTAGACTTTCGGAAGCTATACTTTAAGTTTTATGATTTTTTTTCATTTTATTTTAACTTTAAATCACTCTCCTCTAAAATTCAACCAGTGGCGCTTATCCCATTTCGGCCGTTAGCCATCGATATATATATATATATATATATGCGTACGCAATATGTACACTTATCATATAAGTATTTAATAAAAGTGTATAAAATATGTTTTTTTTTAATGATTCTCTTATGTTATGGTTTTGTTAATTCTGTTTTAAGATAAGTACCTACTACAGGGACGTTATGGTACAAACATTTAGATATAAACAACATTTTTAAATGCGTTTGCACAAATATGCATACACCTCAGACTGATTTATTTATAGTTGGTAATAGGTATATTGAGTTTCAATTGTTTAACATGTAATTGGTTAACATGTATATATATATTTTTTAAATGTTGTACCTTATGCTCATTTCATATTATTACTTTCCTTATATTACTCATATTTATATGTAGTTTGTACGAATACACAGACACACACACCACACGCTGTCACACGCAAATGCATACACACAGTCTCTCACACATACAATTATTCCATATATTTATGTTTATAAATAAATACATATATATTTTTGCTAAACATATATTGTTTTTGTATAATTTATCGTTACCAATTTTTAGTTTGTCTTAAATACTCATAATAAATTTGGAGTTTTGTTAACCACATAGAATTTAAGTAATCTTTTATATGTAGGCATGGTTTTGAATTTTTATATCATTTGGTAGATTGTTATATAACATAGCTCCCTCAAACGCAATACTTTTCAGACCATATCTTGTACGAATCAAAGGAAGAGAAATATCTTTTAAGCATCTTAGTGGCATTTTATTTTCTGCGCTTTAGTAAAGGTTGTATTTACGTGTATGTCTTTGTTCATAATTTTTCGAATAAGTATGCAGGTATTGTATATATAGGATTGACAGATATTTAGTAACTTTGTTTCTTTATAGATTTTTTTGTAGGAGTTAAATAGTCGTAGTGAAATAACGTTTTATAAGTTTGTTTTGAGCTATTTGTAGTTTACACAAATTTGTTTTTGCAGCCGTGCCCCAAATTTCTATTAAATAATCTATGTGTGGTTTGATCAAAGAGTTGTAAATAGTGTAACGAATTCGTGTCGAAAAACAGCGCACATTTCTTTTAAGACACCTGTTAATGAAGTCAATTTTGATTTAATTTTCTCTATATGCAGGATCCAAGTTAATTTACTGTCTAAGATGAGGCCTAAGTATTTTTCTTGGTCAATTTTATTAATTATTTCATTGTTAATCTTTAGTGGGGAGAAGGTACCAATCTTTTTGTTTTTGGATGCAAAAATGATGTAATTTGTTTTGGCAGTATTTATTGTAAGTAAATTACCTCTGAACCAACGATTTAATAGGTCCAAATCAGCTTGTGCATCAGCTATAACAGACTCAATGGAATTGCCAAAATAAAATAAACATGTGTCATCGGCGTCTAACGTCAGATCTCCTTTTAGCCCAATGATATGCACACTATTGATGTACAAAAGAAACAATAACGGGCCCAAAATGGAACCTTGTGGTACTCCGTATGTTAAAGGTTGTGGATTACTCTGATTTTGGCCAATTTTGACAATTTGATAACGGTTTGATAGGTAAGATTTAAAAATATCGAAAGCAGGACCTACTAACCCTATCTTTTTAAGTTTATCTAGCAGTATTTCGTGACTGACTGTATCAAATGCTTTTTTGAGATCGATAAATATTCCTAGAGCTATGTATTTTTTATCAATCCCCATTCTAATTTTGGTCACAAGATCCATTGTAGCTGAAAGTGTGTTAGATTTTGGTCTAAAGCCGTATTGTTTTGCAAACTACCGTACCATACCTCGTTATTAAATTCATATTACCTATATCTTGAACTGTATACCGTAGAAAATAATGAACAACCTTTGACGTCTGATTCATATTCTATTCGCTTTCAAATCTATGGGGCTTTTTCGGAATACGTTACATGATCTGTATATTTGTTTTTAATGCGTCATAAGAAAAAAAAACGTTCTCGTACTCAAACACATTTCATTGTGTTTAAATCAGGTCTTATTTTACTCTGGTTAGGTTAAGTAAGTTATTTTTATGTTTTAACTCGTTTGATTCGAGGGAAATTCATTTCAAACTCTACCATCTCCAGGGTGAGTAGGCTAAATATGTGCAACATCGTTATACGCCGAAGCTGTCTAAAATAGACTACGTTTATTAAAAAGAAAAACTCTTGACTTTAAGACATCACAAGGTTGTAGCCTGTAGTAATTACAGCCTTCGAGAATAGTCCACTCAGGCTAGTACGGCATTGGTTCCATACAGTTTCAATACCTCTTCTAATCCATTATTCCGCAACGCCGTACAAAAATCATGCGGCCAGAAGAAATTATCGACGGTTACAACCCCCTGTTCAACTTGCACTCAGTTGGACAGCTTACAAATGCCGATATAGTGCTGAGTTTTAGTATTTTATAACCTTCTATCATCCTACATAGGTCTCCTGGTGCATCATATAACCCATAAATTTTGTTCACGGGCCTGTAGTCTATACAGTTTACTTGTCTATAAGAGCCGAATCAATCTGCTTAGATAATTATGTCCATTGTTATACGCACTCAGGCAAAACATTCCGCTGTTTAGATGTTCCCACCAAGACGTGGAGCCAAACAAGTTTCTTGATTAGTTGTTTAGGAACGTTAACCATTATTATGGTGTGCTTCGGTCTTAATAGAGATGGAATGACAACAAAAATATTAAAAATTTAAATTGTTTGTGAAATGCCATATGACGCCATCTGGTGGTATACTGACTACTAAAGGTCTAAATTGGTCGGAGGTCCGATTGTGTCCGTTCGACGGTAGCAGCTGCCACCTCTCTCACGCTTTGTGTTTGTTTGGATTCTGTTAGGAAGGCAACCTTCTGTTCGGATGTGCTTACAAAATAACATTATAAGTTTTGTATACAAGTGTATTTGGGTCGGCTTGTCTACATAAATCCTTGTATACATAACTTTACAATACATCTCTGTACTAAACATAACGAGTAAATATTCTACCTTCACTACCCCACAAATTATTTCTAACGGAGAAACAAAACAAATACGCATACAAATTTGATCCTTTGTTAACGACTGTATATATGTATAAATATGTATTCGTATACTAGCAGCGCTCCACGGTTTTACTCGCATGGTTCCCGTTCCCGTCATTCTCCTGGGATAAAAAAATGCCTATTGGTTTTTCCAGACTATAATCCATGTATGTTCTATTCATTTCAGCCCGATCCGTTCAGACGTTACGACGTGATTGAGCTACATACATAGATATTTATAATGTTAAATATTATAGTAGGATAGGATAGCAAGAAGAAGTATTAGAGGAATATTCATTATTATGTTGTATGGTAAATCTCCCGTTTAATGTTTTCGATATGAGTAAAATCATGGAACTTCTAAAGTTTTACCAAATATTGTCGAAATTATCAAAGGAATTGTAATATCCTACATTAGTTTTCAAGTATTCCAGAATTTTCCACTCACTATATCTTTTTGTACCTCTATAACCCTTTGTAGTGGCATGGCAACTGCCATGAAAAGATAAAATACGGATCTTTTCATGACAGCAATTATTGCTTCAAATAGCTGCTTCTTCTCATAGATCCAGGACCTCATTATTTTACACTACGATTACAAAAACGGCAATTAAATATTAAAAATAGTAAACTTAGGTTTGACTGCTTTTAATAGTTTTGTTGTTATTACCATCAGTTTGTAAATCAGTATTAAATAAATATTAACTTTACTGTTACTGCTGAAAAGATTTAACAATTTATTATAATTAACTCTTTTACACACAATAGCGAGTCAGAATGCCAATTGTTTTGCAAACAGATATTCGAGCTAGATGGCGCCGTGTTTCCAATAGCAATTAGGCAAGCGCAATGTTTATGTGATCCCAATTGTGATTGATGTTTCCGATGAAACCGGTGAAAAATTATACGAGAATATTTTCTGGTTCACGATTTTACTATTTTCCTCATTCCTATCTATTTCTTTGAACGCAAGAATCGTACTACTTTTTGATAAAATTCTTTTTTATATTAATTGTCAACTCTATCTGGATACTCTAGATTTCGGTGTCTGAAAAATTGTTTCGTATGTCAAATTAACACGCCACTATTGACAGAAGAACAACCGATCTGCGCGTATTTGGCTGCCGAATAAATAGTTTTCGTAATAAAATATTTACAGATTAAAATGTAAACCGGACTTTTAACAACCAATGTATAATTGTAACAATATTCTGAAATCTACTCCATTCGTTGAAGGAGTTATGTAATTTGAATAAATATGCAATTGTGGATATAATAGGTATACAGGCGGCGCATCACTGAAATTTGTGACGGTCTCTATACTTGACTAGATGTCTGCCCCGGCGTTGCCCGTGGTACATTATATAGTACTCATCAGGATCCCGTACATATAACAACGGTGAAAGAATGACTGAAATCGGTTCAGGCATTCCTGAGAATATCGCTTTCAAACAAAACACCTCTTCAGCTACCTGCTACGCCATTTGTCGGAAATTGGTTGTACCAACTCAGATTTAGAAAAAAAAATGATTAGCAAAGGTTTTATATTCAAGAGGTATGTAATCTGTGATATTCAAAGATGCAATCTTAGACACATGCTGTCATGTGTCATGTCAAAGCACGAAACGTACGAAGACTCTCAAAAAGGAATATTTTTCCCGATTTTGTTACGTTCTTGATTCATGCTCCGCTTCTATTAATAGAAGCGTTATTTTCTATAGCCTAAAGCCTTCCTCGATAAATGGACTATCCAATAAATAAATAATCTTTCAATCCGGGCCAGTACTACCCGAGATCCTAGCGTTCAAACAAACAAACAAACAAACTCTTCAGCTTTATAATATTAGTATAGATATGTAATATATGTATGGATATCATGGCAGAGAAGAAAACCCATTCGTGGTACTGTTCAGTACAAATCATGCCCTTCGTCGCATGAAAAAGGTATGTACTCGTAAGTTGATTTCATACAAGATATATTTATAGAACCTAAGTTATTAAAATGAGAGAGAGTTGGCGAAATAGACCCACACCTTTTTCATCTATCATGTTCATACAAACCCAAATTAAATGTAAGCTTAAATTGATCAGCTAGATTGAAATAAAACTATATATTTTCGTGAATTCAAATATTTTCATGTTAATAAAATGTATCTACAACGTACTTTTGGTAAAAATCGTTAGTCAAATACATTTTCTCAAGTAACAATACCAATTTACGGATTCGGCAATTTATGGAAAAAATGATTTAAGTGCTTTCGCCGAAAATTATATCTAAAGAGATTTTCCTTAACATTTTCTCATTATCTTCGGTGTTCACGTGCTTTTCGATCATTTTTGTGTTCGTAATTTTAACATACAACCTTGTTTTATTCCATTTTTTTTCAAATTAATATATCTTATAAATAAATGAAATACCATGTATCTTTGTTAACTAATGTATCTTTGTTAATACAAAGACATTTAAATAATTAAATTGGCCATAGTTTCTAACTCTTCAAATACATAGGTATAGTACTTAATATTAAATCATAGACACGCGGTTGCTTTTGCAAAAACAGTGTTATTTATTGCTGCGTACAATATAGGTAACCAATTTTAAAAGCGTTTTTCTAAAAAATTAAAGTTTAATTACATAAACAATAAAATAGAAATTATATTGAATTCCGTTGGCTTAGAAAGTTTGAAGGTACTGAATATTTTATATCAGTATACCTACAAGCTGGATTGTATGCGTTAATTTGCTAAATGTGAATATTTTTTAAACGTAGTATATATACAATATTTTGTAAAGTAATACAGTATATTTATCGAACAAAAATCATGTTTTCAACTTTATGTATTTCTATGGATATACTTTATTATTGTCTGTTACAAAATCCTAGACAATGGAAGCGGTTAAACAGTAGATAGTTATTATTTCAACCAAAAGTTTTTTGCAAAATATTTTTTCATATACGAAAGTCTTCCTCACGAACTGAAGTTTCTTCGTAAAAACTTGAAACTTTGATCCTGACCGTACCTTTCACAAAGTCTACTCCCGAAAGAATAATCAATGGGAAAACTTTCAGAAGGAAATATATCGGCCTCATGCTCTAATTATTAAGTTTCACAACTTTTGAACACATAAAAGGTTTACAAAGTCATTAAAATATTCTACATGCATTTTGCATAACCTGCCTACTTATTGCTATATCATAAACAATAGTTATTTGTTGTACAACAGTGCAAAGTTGATTTTTAACCACGTGCTCAATTTTGATGACCGAGCAAGCGAAGAATTCTAAAATTGATTCACAATTAGAATCCTGAGTGTAGCACGGGAATCAAAAGAGCACAAGGTGAAAAATCTTTGCACTCGAGTGCAACACGTAACTTTTCATTCCACCTCAGCGAGGAAATGACTAAATGCAAATTTTTAAATGTTTTCGCGCTAAGCAAATTAAAAAAAGTAAGTACACCAAGGAGGTTCCGAGTCTGAGTTTTTAACATATAAAAAATGTATGATGCGTTCGGCACCAAGGAGGTAGAAATAAATAGGTTGAATTACGTTTTGAATTCAAAACCTCAGTACACACGATGTTTTAAATTCAAATTTACTTTAACCTCTAGAGGGTAAAAACGACTTTTGCGCCCTGATATCGAGGAGCAAAAGTACTCTTTCCGAGCTGGTGGGATGAAAAAAATATTGACCCAAAAAAACAAATAATATATATATTTTTTTTTAACTTTTATAGGTTTACACTTGACCGCCATCTCGCCTGATGTTAAGCGACGATGCGGTCTACGATGGAGCTTGTTTACCTAGAAGAAACCGATAACAGATAAATGATATAACGAATTGAAATATCATTGCAAAATTTGGAAACAAGACGATTCTATTTAACTATCATGATCTTATTCAAGTAAAGAAGAAATCTTACAGTTCAATAATAAATACAAGTATATACTTTTTATTCCAACTTATTTAAACAAAGTCAACTAAATAAGTTATAATCATAAAATATTGAAACGCAATTACCTAATGTTTATAATGTACAGGACTTAATCACGATTTAATTCATTGTTTAAATACCTCGACGTTTCGGCAGCGTTACAACCGCCGTTAATTATAAACATTATGTAAACATTATGTTTAACATTATGTGTGCAAATCGCGAAAGCTTAAAAACAATATACGCAATTACCTATCAGTGAAGATTTTACAACTAACCATCAAACTTGCTATATTCCCCTGCTTTGTATGGACTAAGAAAATATTGTTCGTAGTTCCAAAAAACTACATCTTTTCATGTACGATGTTGCGAAAATTCTGTACTGTCATAATAAGAACATCTAAATTATGAATTGCATTGCCTTACTGGCTATTTCTCGATAGTTACAACCTAAGTGTCTTAATAACGATAACTAATCGGTTTATTCTGGGTGAGCACGCTCCATCGTAGACCGCTTAGCAACATGCAAGATACTCCAGTGTAAACATAATATAAAAGTAGAAAAAAACGTTAACTATCGTTTCGTTTAGTTTGTAAGTCTAAAGTCTAATATCCAACAATAAGTATATCAGATCTTTTAAAATAAATAGGAATAAATATACTCTATAACGTCAAAATAAAATTACTAAGCCAACACAATATATTTTTTTATTAAATACAATTTGAGATTATATTACCAATGCCAACGTTATTTTTAATAGATTCTAAAATATAGGTATTTTGTTTTCTCCACATGACTGCTCGGGCCAATAACCAAGCTATTATGAGGAAATGTGTCTTTTTTATTGAGGCGTAATCTGGAACGGATGTTCAGCCTTGGCAATGGCCGCAACATCGAAAATATAATATGTCGGTAAGATTTATGCGTCCCGCGGTTGTATTCGTGACTCCTCAGTTTTCTTAGGAGAATACACATGTTCTAGTCATCTAGTCTTCTCATACTCATCGAGTCATACTCGTATTTAATTTTCATTCTCAGTTGTGGATTCATATAAGTACACGTAAGTAAATAACTTCCTTTTATCAAGACGTTTGAGAGTCTCAGGCCCATTTAGTATTCATTCAAATATTCTAACTACATTTTTACTTATAAGTTTTGTAAACTGGTAAGTGAAGAACTAAGAACTACTATAACTAATCACTAAACTAGTCACACGTTATTTATTCCGCAATACGCGCAGTTCTAGGTAACGATTAGGAGTCTTCACGCTCCAATAGCTGTGTGTCACTGTGCTGTTATGGGCAAGCGTGTTGCTTACCATAAGTAAGGCACAGTATCCTGCACGTCCCGTCTCTCTGTGTTCTAAAAAGTACTATATTTTATGGAAATATATATCCTGTAAATCAAAAGAATTTAGCTCTAAGCGTCCACAATTAGTAATTTTAACGCCACAATTCTTAAATATCATTTTACCGATTAGACTGTAAATCATGAGTACCTTTTTTCTATCGTACTTCTCGTAACTCAAAGAAGCGGCACCGTTTCATGGTGGATATTCCAAAGACACGGACGAAGAGGTTTGACTCTACGTTTGTGATAAGAACATCTAGGCTGTGGAATGAGTTGCCTGAGTGGGTTTTCCCCGATAGTTATAATCTTGGTGTCTTCAAATCGAGAGTGAATCGGTTTTTTCTAGGTAAACACGCTCCATCGTAGACCGCATCGTCGCTTAACATCAGGCGAGATGGCGGTCAAGTTATAAAAGTAAAAAAAAAAATTGGGTTTAATTTTTCAGCTACTTCAAGAAGAAACTCGTAGTAAAGTATGTTAAAGTAACAGCAACTATTTGGATAAAAAAAACAGAAGGTGCTGATGACGACATGTTAATAAATAATTAATAAATTACAAAACACTAGTGATAGTGAACTTGCGATTATTTCATTTTCCTGTGAAAAGTTGCGAATAATGCTAGACTTACACCAATTAATAAGTCTTTATTGAACTTAAGTTGATCGTTAAATCACTACAATTATTAGTTACACTACAAGTTTTCGAGAGGAAGAACATCATAAAAAAAAAAGTATAATTTTACTTTTATGACAAAAACAAAACTACATTTTAAATTCGGGAAGTTGGAACAGACGACCAACCTTGGCAATGACCACTTCTATAATAAATTTTAACAGCCTATAACAAAAAATATTCCCCAGATATCATACAACAGACATTTAATTTAAAACTGTATTTTTTATTTTAATAGAAACATTTTTTAGTTGACTATTTAACTTTGTGTCTCATCAGCTATCTATTTTAGACGAGGAATATTATTCTTGATAGAGGCTCTGTAACGTTCGTTATCGAGCGTTGAAACGTTTTTTCTTGAATTTTATTGTTTGAGTCGTATGTCAATATTTGTAATGTCTGACTTGGTTAATTATAAAAAAACATAATAATAAAGAAACAAGTTTTTTAAAAAGGGCGACAATGTTCTTCTTATGTTGATCTTTTCCAACACTATTTCCAAGTTGCATAAGTTTTGTTATTAAACATAAATAAATAATAAATACAAACTACACTCTTAATAGGTTGACGTCAAGATACGTATAGATAATATACGTTTCCTTCTAACATTTCAATCAACCAGCGGTCCACTCCACATTCACTTGTTTGACGATCATATCATCTTTCACACGATTCAGGCATAGGTACCTTCTTTGGTCTTCGCAAATCTCTGTACTTACTACTAGACCGCAGGCCCGTGAACAAAATTTATGGGTCATCTGATACAGCAGGAGACCTATGTAGGATGATAGAAGGGTATAAAGTAATAAGATTGAGCATTATGCCGTCACTTGTAAGCTGTCCAACTGAGTGCTGTTGAAGTTGGGGTTCTAAACTGCGATCATTTCTCGTTGTCGCATGATTTTTGTACGGCGTTGCGTAATAATAGATTAGAAGAGGTATTGAAATAATAAAACTTATAAATTTTTAAATTCTTATTGGTAGTTTGTGAAAAAAATTCATGATTTTCCGACGATTTACAGAGTAAGTTTGGTCATTTGATTATGTTCTTCTTTGGTCCCAATACCCACAGTTTCAATACCTCGTCTAATACATTATTTCGCAATGCCGTACAAAAATCATGCGACAAGGAGAAATGATCGAGGTTTAGAACCCCCCCTCTTCAACTGCACTCAGTTGGACAGCTTACAAGTGAATAGTGCTAATAGTGCTAAATCTTATAATTTTATACCCTTCTATCATCTTACATAGGTCTCCTGCTGTATCAGATGACCCCTAAATTTTGTTCACGGGCCTGCAGTCTATACATGACGGTACAAAAATGCACGATGGACTGCTTACTAACCGACTTCAATAAAGGAATCGGTTTCAAACATTCGGATTATTTTTATAGAAATAAATGTATAATAATGAAAGAATGTACCAGCAAATATACACAATGTTTGAAAAAAATATTAAAAATCTAATTAATTGATTTTAATTTTTTATGTGAAACCTCGCTGTCTTATTATTTTTTATTTGCGATTAGTTTAGTTGGCCTACACTTTACTTATTTAGTTCCAGAGCTTTTGTTAAAATTTGTTGAATATGTGAGTTTCATTTTCAAATTGAAGTCTTGAAAAAATTAACTAATAGAAAGCGCAGATTTTGGAAAAAAAATCCTTGTCGTATTCGTTGTTTCTACACGTTGAACTGAAATGAAATGTCATCGTTAATTTTGCGTGAAATCTTAAAATTTTTATAAGGTAAGTAATTAGTGTGGGCTGAATTGGAGTGGGACATCACTTTCAGGAAGGAACTCTGTCTCCTACATATAGCAATTAATTGTGTTGTGGGATCCAGTGCCTGCTGGTATAGGTCGGCATTGTGCTTGTTTGATGTTCATTGTAAATATAATTGTGTGGGTTTGCCCATGAGTGTCCAAGTTTGTGTGGAACGTGGTGCGACGTAAATCTTTATGAGAGAGTTTGTAGGTGTGTGTGATTGTGTCGATTGAGCATAGAACTTAATCACGAGCTATATTATAAAAAATTGCATCGACGTTTTGGGAGCGTTACAAACGCTCACGTCAATCACGAAAAAACTCATGTGCATATGTTTGCATGCATGTGTTATGCGTTATGTAAGTATTTTACTATTTATATACTAAGAGTATTACAAATGCAAATTTGGATATGTATGTTGGTTCCTCTTTCAAACAAGGGATATAAATGAAATATGCTTGAATAGATAAAAGTTTGAATTTATGTTTGTGCTACTTTTTATCCCGCTAAAGTAACGGGTTCGTGAACTAGGAACGCAAGCAAAATCGTGGGTTTCTATTCCACACAGAACAATAATCGTATAAACTTGAAGTTAATTTAAAATTTCTTTTCACTTAAAGTTACTTATTTATCAAGCAATAGTAATAAATTTCCTGATTAAAACAACATGACTCGACGTAACTTCGGCTAAACATTTTACGAGGCAGCTAATTCGTAATTAGTCGCACAGATTTTATGATCCAGAAACCTATAAACAGGAAATTGAGTTGAAAATTTGTTCGGTCGTTAGGATTTTGTGTTCAATGAATTGTACCTTAATCTTACTTTTTTTAAACGTTCCTTGCATGGTATTTAATAATATTAGCGGTGTATTATATCTATTTACACCTCCGAGAACTATGATCAACCTAATCCACTGTTGCACATAGGCCTCTCCCATGAAACGCCACTCAGCTCCACTCAGTTCAGCTCCATCTACTGTCGCCCTTACGTAGGTACATCGTCACTCTATCAAGTTTTAATGCTCCATCATAAAATATTGGAGGTATTACAATAAGAAAACTGAATGAATGAATAAGTGTATTATCCATCCACCTGCACTGGGCCAGCGTGGTGGATTATGGGCTTAACTCTCCCATTGCGAGAGAAGGTCCGAGTCCCAGCAGTGGTAAGATTTAGTGGGCTGTTGATTGGTATGAAAATTCTACATCGATCCGATACATAGAAAAAAAAACTCGAGGTCAAAGATTTTCAGCAAAACAGTAAATTTTATCAAACAAATAAAACCTATTTTTTTTCCAAAGTGCCACTTCGTTCTACTGTGTTTATAGGCATGCGTGTTGTTTACCATCAGATCTATATTGTGCTCGTCTCGTCAGAGTACGTCAAATTAAAAAAGCACATACGAGTACACAGAGATTTTTTTTTTTTTTTTTTTTTTTTTTTATTTTTTGTGTGAAAATCTTAATGCGGTTCACAGAATACATCTACTTACCAAGTTTCAATAGTATGTATAGCTTTCATAGTTTCGGAGAAAAGTGGCTGTGACATACGGACGGACAGACAGACAGACATGACGAATCTATAAGGGTCCCGTATTTTGCCATTTGGCTACGGCACTCTAAAAACCGCTCAATTGATTTTTATTATCGTTAGTAATCAGGCTACCATGAATTTCATGGCACTTGGTTACCACAAAGAGATAGTGATTCGATAGGGTTGACAGATATGTCCAAAACCATTACTGCGGGCGCCCAATACTATCAAATGCAAAAGGAAAGTGCGATAACCCTATTTTAAGTCAGACGAGTTGGAAAATTGGAAAGGACACACAACGTCTTGCCGGAACTATGTAGTAAACAGTATAGATAGCACTATAAACTGAACTCTATCGTAATACCATAAGGGCGAAGTTTCTGCGGGGGCGTTAATTAGAAACCCATTACCTTAGTCTACGGGTACTAATGTGATAGAATTATTGATAAGTGTAACTGATTTCTAGTGTTCTGCTATTATCCGTTTTCCTTCGTGAATGGTGGTGAAATATTTATAGATGGATTGAAATAGAATTGTGGGGACTGAGATGCGTTAGTCAGTAGTTTCTAAACCTACGTTAGTTAACGTGAGTAAATTTTTTCATTGCGGCTAGATGAATTGACGATCCACAGAAACAAGACAACCAAATGAAAAGAAGCAAAGTGACACATTTGAAGATATACTACCTACTTAGATACACTCAGTAATGTGTAATAATCATAAACTGATGAAGCTGTTAGTATCATCAGATAATAATAAATTGCCCATTTCTGGGACCGATCAACTTTTTTAACAAAGGCTTTAAACTTTAATTTTTGAATAAAACACTTTGCATCCACATTAATCATATTTTTTGGCTCAAATAATGTTTTTAATAATGAGATTGTTTATTCCTACTGCAATAAACTTTTGAAGCATGAAGAGTCCAATTCATTTCATGGCACTGCATTGAGTTCGTCACCCAGAGATACAAGATGATTTACCTATGTATCTCCATGCCTTATCATTTTTCTAGAAACATCGCTTTTCAAATCGAAATACATACTTATGCTGATTAACTGCAAAATAACTAGTTAATGTGTGGTAGCACTTTCCCAGGTGGATTCTGTAAAAAGATCACAACAGACACTTATTATTCACTACAAAGTTTCAGCTCGAGTTGGCGCGGTTGTCTTATGTTCTCCAATGCCTTTTACCATAGTATGTCGACAAACGAACATACGTCTACGTCAACCGGTCAAGCAAGAGATAAACCTGACTGTAAGCGCACGCAGCTATTAGAACATGGAGAGTTGAAATCACGTCCTTACAATACGATGCTTCTTTCCGTAGTTATAATATGAGTCATCTCTTTGTCCGGTAATTTCTATGGAAACATTAGCCTTCAACTTAGGAAACGACGAAGCAGTCTACGACAAAAATGCTTACGTAGACAATGGATTCCCCTTTAATTTCGAAGACATTTCCGGACAGTTACAGCTTATTCAGGCAAATATTCAAACGATTAGTTTTCTATTAAATATTAATTATGATAAATCACGTCTTTCCAATGAAACCAGACAGCGAAACACGTAACGACACTTCATTAAACATTTCCAATTCATCTTATTCATAAGATTCATCCCTTAACCGCTTTTCTTTTGTTATGGAACGAATCAATCGAAGCTATTGTCCCATCAGCATACATTGTAGCTGCTGTAGATTTTGAATTGTACAATCGTTAAAAAATTGCGCGATTTTAATCTCTATATTCCAGGTCCTAGAGTATGGAAAAATATTTATCAGGCAAATGAAATGTTGAGGCGGGAAACGCTTCATTTCCATATTATTGGATGGACGCTGAAAGATAACTGGCGCAGCGCATGAAAAATTATTAAAAGGTAATAAATGGAAAATTAATTTATTTTCAATTCGAGAATACAGAAAAGTACTTAAGAAGATTTCGATAAAACTCACACTGAGCTGGAGTCCATAACGCGAATACTCTTTTTGCATTCCCTCAGAGGTTGCATTTGTCAAGCGTTGGATCCAAAAGATGATGTAAAATTAGGTGTATATTATAGTAATTTTTGAGTGTTTGTTGCTCAATCATGTCGGAAAGGCTGAACGGATCAAGTTAACATTTGGTACATGGTTAGATCACGGTTTGGAATAGGACATATACTACTTTTCAGCGCCACTAAGTTATGAACGGGAACTATGCGCTTAAAACCGTGGAACATTAATAATTTATAAGAATGGCAGAATTCATTTTAACCTCAGCTAGTCGAAGCAATTGCAACATTTTCAACGGATCTATTTTGACAAAATGCGTTTTTTTTTAATTATTATTTTTTAGAGTTAATCAATTCTTATAGATAATAATAACTAGTTTCAACATGATCACACGCATTTTAAACTAACTGCAATGTGTTCTGATTTTACGGACAATGTTTTCTGACAAATTATAGAGCAATGAAAACGAAAATCATCCATCACCGCAGTGTAGAAGTATGTAGTGCTAGACGGTAATTTGGACTTAATAATATGTTTTTGTTTTTATTTAAACTTGATTTTTATTTTGTTGCAAGCATAATTATATACGAAGAAATGGACGATGCTTTAGCGGAAGTTTTATTCAGAGAAATTTTCCGTAGCTGTAAAGTATAAAAGAAATATTATCGAAGATCTCAACTTCCTGGGTAAAGTTAGGTAAGACTAGGATAAATATAAAGCAAGCTGAAGTTTTGAAAGGAGAGTGAAGAACCTGAGACCAATTTTTGCTGTACTTTTCATATAAGGTTAACAATTGTTAACATTTAACATCTTAAGTTTGCAAGTTTTTTACCAATAATACATCTTATATAACTAAATAAATATTAACTCTTTGCTTAAAACGCATTTAGATTATACTTATAGTTTGGAATAGCATATAGGCAGGCTACTTTTATCACGGAAAATCAACGGGAACGGGAATTACATAGGTAAAACTGCGGATATTGCTATTTATAGAACACACATATTAACAATCTAGACACAGAACAAACACCACACAAAGTTTAGTGTTAAACTCGAGTCTGATTGACCGACCATATTTCCCGTGAGTTATACGTTTACCCAACAAATGGCACACAAGTATTTATTTATTTATTTATTTATTGCTATAAATACATTATTTTTCTAAAAAACTAGGTTTTTAGGTTACAATAATGCATTAACTTTGTATAAAGAGCGTTGCAATTTTACGATGTTCATGTTCGACAACAAACTTTGGCAATCAAAACATACACACACGCATACACAGATTTCTAAAACAAAAGGCAGATGGAACGTGCAGAACACAGATCCTTAGGTCCGGAAAGCAAATATTAAACGCCAAAGCAAATACAAACTCCAGTCAGTACGAAACTGACTTCCGTCTCGTACGGGAGTCCCGTGTGATTTTATGTTTTGTTTAAGATTATGCCGTCTTGTGTCATCAAACATTGCAAACATTGTTCCCAAAAATAAAAAAAGGAAATTTCATAGGAAAGTTTGAATATTTTTACTGGTATTTATTAAATTTAGACGATTTTATTTCGATTGATGAATAGAAACACAACACCTCAACGAAAATAGGTCAGTGTTGCTATACTAAATTGAAATAATTTTCCCTGAAGTTAAGGTAAAATATAGTTAAACCAATTTTGTTTTGAAGATACTCGTAGACCAAATTATTGATGAACATTGTATAATTCAATTTTAAGCCCTATTTTTATAATCGTTATTTTTTTTTATTTAATGTGAATCGATGCCAAGAACAAATCCTCGCCGTTACTGGGGTTAATAAAAATACTAATAGTGTTGATGAAAACTATAGTTATGAAACGAATAGATAAAAACAAATCCTCGCCGTTATAAAACGTCTCGTCTATGACCTGTGGATTCTAACTTGATCTGTGCAGTGCTGTTAGCATATATATTTTTAATAATACGAACATATTTCTTTCTTACTTCTTGTTGAATTAGAGCCTCCCAAAGCAGATTGTGTTTGATTGAGTCAAAAGCTTTATTGTAGTCGACAAATGCAATGTATAGGTCTTTCCCATACTCTTGATTGAGATTTTTCTATTAACTGTTTTAATACATGCATATGATCAATAGTTGAAAACCCTGCTCTAAAACCAGCTTGTTCAATAGGCTGTTCTTAATCTATAGTCCTTGATATTCTATTTAGGATCATCTTTAAAAAAAATTTGTAAATGTTTGACATGAGGCTAATAGGTCTATAATTTTCAATAACGTTTCTGTCTCTTTTTTTGTAGAGCAAGTTATTAACAAGAAATCCTTGCATTATATATTATCGGTGTAATAATAAATTATTTAAAAATAATGTTTTATGCGTTTATTATACGTGAAAATTTCCAAAGCTTAACAACACATATTAAGGCACATATTGGTGGGATGCAAGGTGCTCCTTAATGGGGGTCATTACTCACGGCGCCATGACAGAGTACTTGAAATCATACGTGAAGCCATGAGCCTTTCAGTAGCTAGAGCCCAAAAGGGATTGACGACAAACAAAAGACAAATTAACTTTGTAAAAGAAGGCTCAACATCAAACTCCAGGAACAAGCCTTACTCAATCCTGGGTACAGCACCTGATTGGACTATTTTAATGGACACATATGAAAAGCACTACAAAATCCCAGAGGATGTGGGTGTTTCGTCATCCAGACCGGACATTTTCCTTTTTTCTAGAGCTACAAAACGCATAGTCCTTGTAGAACTTACCGTACCGTGGGAAACTAATATACCTAAAGACCACGCGATGAAACAAAATAAGTATTACGACCTCCTAAACAAATTAACAAAAACGGCTATGTAGTTAGTTTATACGCTGTAGAAGTGGGAGCGAGAGGTATACCAGCAAAATCTCTCTAACCTGCTGAAAGACCTTGGCTTATCCAGAAGTGCAGTAAGTTCTATACTAGAACGAGTATCTAAAGCTGCACTAGTAGGCTCATATCAGATTTGGCTGGGCAGGAAAGAAAGACGAGTAGTGAAGGTGAGTGTTGATGTACGTCAGAAAGGGGCCCCTTAAACCTACGCCCGAGTCACAAGTCTCGGGGTCTACTCGAGTTTTCTCTCTCTGCCACACGATGGACCCGGCACCCGCACGGTGAATCCATGGAATGCTAAGAAAATCGTCTCAACAATAGTGGGACTTTTTTCTTAAGACTGGGAACATTACACGCACACCAACGTGAGTAATTTGACAACGTCTGTGAGAGCTGTCACGCATACATAACTAATGACTGGCCTCACAGTGTTGTTCACGAAGGTTTCATCTGTTTAGAAATCTGTGCACGCATACTTAATACTAGAGACAAATTACTTAATAATGACTAAAGTTCAATTTTTTTTTTACAAAGTTATTTGTTCTGATTGAGAATCGAACCCAGAAAATACGGCTCTGCGGGCCAAGTGAACAGTCTGTTCTAGTCAAACGTTACAAAACTAATATGATAAACGAGTATATCTACTAGATTCGTTTATATATTATCCGATTCAAATACCTACATCATTACATCCAATAATATCATAAATAAATGATTTACCTGCCAATTTGTGGACCTTATATAATATTTAGGGGAGAACATAAAGATTCTAGGCCAAGTACCTGTCAATGTCAATTATCATTGGGTGAGTAGAGGCGTGTGAGTAACCAGAGCACCGGGATATCAGGTTTCCACTAACTGTCCACCTATCTGTTACGTCTCTGGTTAGAATGATTCTCGGCGTTATTGTTCTCAATCAGGGGTTTTAAAATGTATTTGTAACGAGTAATAGCTTTGAAACCTTTAAAACTGAACTGTTTTTTGATTTTTTTTTGATCAAAATAACATTCTAATAATATAATTTCCACTTTCTGATTTATCAATTGAAAAGATTTTACTGATTTTTTATTGTTCTTATGTGTTCCATTGGTTAAGATCTCTGATGATATTGAGTTAACTCGAGAAAACTAAGAGAGACCTAATGATTGTTCTCTGAATCAGGGGTTTTAAAATGTATTTGTAACGAAGTTTCCAATTTCAATAATAGAGAAATATTATCTGAATAGCTTTGAAACCTTTAAAACTGAACTGTTTTTTTGAAAAAAAAAGTTTTTTTTTTGATAAAAATAACATTCTAATAATATAATAATTGTAAGTATGCTTACACAATGAATCTGTATATTTTTCTTTCGATTTATTTTCAATTGAAAAGATTTTACTGATTTTTTATTGGTGCTTCTTATGTGGTTCCATTTATTTTACCAAGATCTCTGACAAGTAGATATTGAGTTAACCTTAGTAACAAAAGAGAGAAAAACTAAGAGAGACCTAATGAGGCTAACTACCAGAGAGAGGTCTTTTGAAAAACTAATTCTTAACTGATTTAAAAAAGGAAGATATTTCCAGTTCGACAGTTTTTTTATATATGTAATGTGATTATTTTATTTGAATTAGAAACTATACATATGCTTTCAAATAGGTCTTGAACATATGTACATATTTCTACATTTCGTATTACAAAGAAAATAAATTTCGTGGTCTATTTTTGATGTTTGCTCCAAAAGACGACAAGATCTTCAATCAGATACAATCCTCGTTAATAAATATTGGGTTTACGTAAATCACACTAGAAGACCTATTTTACCGAAGCACAGATAAAAAGCCCATTTAAAGCAGCCAAACTCTCCATTTACGAACCTGTCAATTATTCGGAGAGCCGAAATCTTTGTCTGATAGCCAATTTCCGAAGATCTTCGATATATTTAATCAGGACAGTGGACGTAATAAGGGAACCCACCGGGGATGAAATAATTCCCTGGTTTGGGAGTGCCGAGCTATAAATACAATTTAATTTAAAAAAGTTTAAAATACATAAATATACATAGCGTGTACTGATGTATATATATATATATAATAATACTAGTACCACTCGTACCACGTTAAATGTCACCACATAAATTTGAAGATAGATCATACGGTTCACGTTTTGTGTACTTATTTAAAAACAAATACCTATAGGGATTTTACATGAACAAAATATAGTTACTTTTTAAATGGCTTTAGAGTGTTTCATGATGTTAACAATTTGTAAATTTTTGGGTTCCGTAAAACGTAAAACGGAACCCTAAAAGTAACCATGTCTGTGTGTCTGTATATCACAGACACAATAAATTTTGGGGGTGACCATACCCTAGAACGGAAACTCAAAAAAAAAAAATTTTAATCAAACCCATACGTGTGGTGTGTCTATGGATAGGTTTAAAATGAAGTTGAAGTTTCTGTTATCATTTTTTTCTATAAAGAATAATTTGCGCGAGAGACACTTCCAAACTGGTAAAATATGCCTTCTCTCCTGTAATTTCTAAAATAAGATAATGATAAAACTAAAAATATATATGATGTACATTAATTACTATGCAAAATTTTACCGAAAATTGGTTTGAACTTGATCCAGCAAGTAGTGTTTTTAGCATGTCATAAATAAAACATCGATTAAAGTTACAACGAACTACTAGAACTTATGTGTTATGTTACTTGCTGCTACGAAACCCTTCATGGGCGAGACCAACTCGCACCGCTTTTATTTTATTTCACATTACAGTGGCAGATACGAATAGAGATATCATCAAAATGATAAATGTTTAATTACCATTAAAACTTAAATGGACTAGTAACGCTCGTCACCCAGAAATCTAAGAAATAATATCTCCAAGCCCAGTAATTTCTCTGTCGAACATTCCGCTTGGCTTTCAAACCGGAACACAGTAGTGTTTGCATATTCCTGCTTGGCAGTAGAATAACTGGCAAAAGTATGGTACTTCCCCAGGCAAACTCTGCCAAGAGTCCCACCACTACAGAATATACTTTAGTACCGGAACACAATTAAATTACTTTGGAACAGGTCATGATGTTTATGCGAGTCTAGCACTTTGCATATGCAACTATACGTTTGATTAGGAATATACGTATTCTTGACTTATTATCAAATTGGCCTTAAATCCTCATTACGTCCACTAGCAAAGCACCAAAGCCGTCGAAACGAAAATTTAAATTATCTGCTCATTCGCGATGCTCAAGTTCTATGCTGAGTTGGGCTGGAAAGCAATTGTCAGACAATTTGAAGTTTCTTAGAAAGTTGTTATACTTTTAAGTGTCTGACGAGTAGATATAAAAGCTTTTATACGGGAAAATCGATAACGTTTGAGTGATTTCATGTTCATTAAATTTTGATAGGTACCTACGTTTTTGTTTTTTTTTTTAAGAAGAGTGTTAATGTCACAGTCTATTAGGTAATCTTGATACTGTGGTAATATGATAGGTAGCGGCCTGTAGAGTACCTATTGCCTGAATTTCAGTCATTTCTTGCGGGATGGAAAATACAATTTATACAGATAAGGGTTTTCGTTTTCGTGTTTAGATTGTTTGAACTATTGAATTATAGTAAGAACTACTTTGCTAGTCTATTGAAATGTTACAATTTAAGGACCTAATATTACATGTTTTAGAGGACGCAATTTTATCTGGGACATGTATGAGGGGGTCTATAGGAACTTAACCCTAAGTTTGTAGGGTCGGCACCCTTATCCCCCGACCGCTATCTTGGAAAACGCCTTTTTATATATCTTTCAAACTACCAATCCTACTAATATCTTATTGAGATATAATTTGTACTAAATGAATTTTTCTACTACTTATGTTACTTTTTCCTGAAACTTCAAAAATAAGAATTTTAAGAAAAAATAACCAAACTTGTATATCACTGGTTCCTTGCACAGTTTAAATTAACATTTTGCATTATCCAACCCTAAAATTCGTATAACGCCAAGCCACATTTGTTGAACACACTTTGTCACTAACCAGGCGAAAATACAAGGCGCCAGCGCTTATGCCGTAACTTTAATTAAATTACTCCGTTACAGCGTCAGCTAAGTAAATTAAAAAGCTTACCGCGTCAATATACACCGACCTACATACCAGATGGTTCATTGTTTTACATTGAAACAGTGTGATCCCTTTTGCACTGGCCTCGTGGCTTAGAGGGTAGTAACTCTGCCTGCGAAGCCGAGGGTCGTGGGTTCGATTCCCATCCAATGCAAATAATTTGTGTGATAAATTCAAATATTTGTACTGTGTCTGGGTGTTTCTATGTACAATAAGTTCGTATTTAAAACTATATTAGTAGCTATCTGGGCGCCATAGTACAACCTTTGCTTAGTTTGGGATCAGATGGTGTTGCGTGTGAATTGTCTACCAATATTTGTTTATTTATTTAATTTATACCTATGATGGAACGGATGTACGTGGTTTTGAAGTCGCTGTTATAATTTTGTTTTTAAAAGGAGCGAAATCTACTTAATATTATGAACTGGTTCCCGTTCTCACTATTATGCTGAGTAAAAAAGTAGCTTGTGTGTTCTTCTATACTCTATCTGTGTTCTAAATTACAACCCTATCCGTTCATACCTTACGACGTGATTACATGAATTATATTGACGTTTATAATGTCAAAGTTTATATATTTTTTACTCAATCACATCAAATCGATACGAATGAACAGATAGAGTTGAAATTTGGTACACAGTTATATTAAAGTCTGGAATGGCAAACATGCTACTTTTGATTGCGAAAAAATAACGGAAAAGGTAATCACGTTCTGAAAAACTGCAGGGCAGTGCTAACAAAAAATAAGCAGTAGTTATGACTTTAGTACACACCCTTTAAGACACTTGATATAATGAAATTGTAGAATTAATATAGGGAGCTTTCATTTTATTTTCACCTTAGTATCGTGTAATTTCATCATATTACCTTAATACAACGTAATTTTGTGAAAGTAGATCGAAAAGTGGGTAAAAGTCAGATCGAGTTACGACAAATTGAAAAGTTTTCCCGTCGTCTTTTTGTTTGGTTTCGAGGCAGGAAATCCCCGGAAGAGTAGACTGATAAAATATACAAGGTGCTGGGGGATTTACAACAGGTACTATTTCTGAGTTTCAAAGAGTTCTTATGAAAGATTGAGTGAAAATATACGAATTTGACGGTAACTTTTTACATTCTATGACAAACTGGTATTCTTGTTTGTAGCGTATTTTACGATGGAAAGCAAAGAAGTTGTAAAACTAGAGGTATAGAGGTTGGCTCCGTGTGTTACATTTTTTAAATTTATTTTTGTCTCGTTGGGAGCGTCTTATCAGACTGGCATATATATACCTATTATCGCTCTACCGATTTCTATAAAATTTAATAGGAAAATCAGGAAAGTAGCTCTTTGACACAAAAAAATAACTTTTAAAATCAGTTGAAGCATCTTCGAGGAATCGGTCAACATACATAAAAATAAGAATTCTAAAAGTTGAGAATCTCTTAACATGCATTGAGGTTTAAGAATATTTATTAATCTCAATTGAATTACAATAAATTCTCTTACTGAGATTACAAGCTTAACATATAACATGCATAATATAGAATTCTGCTGCAGCAGCGCACAGCAAACAGCGAGTTCCATTCCGGTACAAAACATCTGTCGTTGTATCGCATTTTAAGATTTTTTTTTTTTTTTTTTGACTACTACTATAACTCTTTTTCTGCAATCCCTCATGAAGGCCACATAGCATAGATATGTATTTATAACTGTATTTAATTGACTTTTCAAATTTTTATTATTTATGGCTTGACTTTAAAATAGATATTTAATTGCCTACAAAAGTATTTTCTAAACATATTGTTTATTTTATTACTCATCACGTAGATAGTTTATATTATTCTAGTTTCATATACTATTATTTTTTTTAATCTTTGTAGGGTACATTTGAAATATGTACCTACGTAACATAAGTTGAACCGTCCCGGCTTCGTTACCAGTGCTAACGTATTGTGCAGTAAACAATAGGCTGGAATAAAGTTGGAGGCACACTGGTAGCTCGTAGGTGTTTATTTGAATTCCGCAGCCAATGGCAAAATACGAGATCCTTATGGATTCGTCATGTCTGTCTGACTGTCTGTCAGTCCGTATGTCATAGCCACCTTTCTCCGAAACCACATGAGCTACACCATTGAAACCAGGTAAGTAGATATATTCTGTGAACCGCATTAAGATTTTCATAAAAAAAAATTGAACATTCAAAAACGAAAGTTTATTATTCTTTATGCCCAACCCCCAAAACTGGTTACCCAAAGTTGATAGTAGGAGTCACTTGAGGCGAACTGTCGTATGGCCCTTTAGGAACGTGCAACTACGAGTATTTCAGTGTGTCGAAATTCACTCTGAAGAGACAATTGTCAGCCAACTTAACCTTAACCTTTAGCTTAACCTTATCACTCCATCACACAGAACATCTTTTTATGAAGATTATTTTTCCGTCAAGGCTGTTCACTTGTGGAATGCTTTACCGGCTTCTATAAGACAGTCGCAGTCTTTAAACGTGTTTAAGAGCAATGTAAAAGAATTTTACTTATCACTGCTGTCGTCACCAGTTAATCGTAAATAATGCAGTGCTCCGGTGCTATTTCTTGTCACTTTTTTTTGTTATTTTAAGTGATACGTTCCTAATTAATGTAATTTGTATTTACCTATGTGTTAGACTCACTTTTATTTATTGTATTTTGGATGATTGTGTATAACTAACCATGTTTGTAGGCGAATTTACTTTAATTTTTTCCTTTTCCTCCTTTAAGAGATTGCTCTAAGCAATAAGGCCGCCATTTGTGGTGCTAGTTCATAAGTTTTCTACTGTAATATTTCTGTTTTTAACCCCCGACCAAAAAAGGGGTGTTATAAGTTTGACGTCGATGTCTGTCTGTCTGTCTGTTTGTGTGTGTCTGTCTGTGGCACCGTAGACTTCAAACGAATGAGCCGACTTCGATGCGGTTTTTTATTTGAAAGTTAGTATTCGTGCGGATGTTCTTAGCTATATTTGGTTAATACCGATTCAAGATGGCCGCCGCCACAAAATGGCGGACAAAATATTTCTTCACAACCTACCACAATATGGGTATCAAATGAAAGAGTTTGGCTAGTAGAATACTATACACTATAAAAAAATCAAATCCAAGATGGCCGCCACCACAAAATGGCGAAATACATTTCTTATTTCACAACTCCCTTAATATGGGTATCAAATGAAAGGGCTTGACTAGTAGAATATTGTATAGATAACAAATCTGAGGTAGTCGGGGGTTAATCAAAATTTTTAATTTTGTTCTTGTTGTGTCACAATAAAGAGTTATCTATCTTAATTATGTCGGTTTTGGTTGTTGGTGTGCGCGTACATCGTACACTCTTTTTTTTTTAACCGCCGCCAAAAGAAGTATTACTTCATTAAGTCAACAATAACACAAAATAATTCTACGCCTGCATTAAAGAATAATCTCTCAAAAAACAAACTAAGTGAAATCTTTTTACTTAAAATAATAGCTCGCTCTAAAATTGTTGGTTCGTAATGAAAAAGTGCCACGAGACTTTTCATTAAATGATGAAAAGTGTTGTGTGGATCTTGTTTCAATCTTTGCTTAATTTAGTTTTACTTCAAACAGTACATCTCATCTCAGTCACGGAACATTAAATAATATCTTAATTTAAAAAGCTTAATAAGTAAAAATATTGTGTATAAAGTGTTAAAAAATTTAGCATTTTTTATAGTAATTTATCTTAGGACCACAATGATGGTGAACGTCATCATGGCTCAGTAACAATAACATTACATTTCACAAGCGTGTGGTTGTACTTCGTAGATTCGAGCCACGCCTGCACATCTGATTGTTAAATGAATCAATTTGGATTAATAATGACTGAAGCTTTCAATAATAAAGCATCGTCAATCAATCGTGAAAAAACCAAATTAAAAATCGTATCTCCACAATATTTGACAGCCGTCAACGTCACCCAACACGCCATCTTTTTGGATTTAAGTTAGTTGGTCTAAGTTGGACATAATAGTGAAATAAGGCATTAACTCTCTACTTCAAAGAGAGAAGCCTGAGCCCCAGCACTCTTTAATTATTTTAGACTAGCTGAACTCGCTACTTCGTTCGCGTAAGCAGATGTTACGGACTTGTACATTAGTTGTACTCGTAAGTATCGTACGTCAAAATATTTGGATAAGTTGTCGAGTATTGTCAAACCGAGTCAATTTGTTTTTCCACACAAAAAAATTGTTAAATTTTATAATTTTTTTTTCTTTTTTTAAACAAAATCAAACATAAGGTTTTGTAGTATCGAACATAGCCGCAAGTGTTAAGTTTGTAGGATTTTTATAGGATATATTATGAAAAGTCTGATGCTGATGTGTATGATCTGATACCTACTTATCTCTTTTTATCCGCAAGCTGTTTTCTAGCTGTTACCCGCGACTTCGCCCGCGTAAAATTTTGAATGAAGCCTGTGTGGAATCAAAATGATCGAAATTTTGAGTTTTTTGTGTTACTCAAGCAAGTTGAACCCGTAAATATAAGCCAAGTCTTAGTGAAATGTTAATGTGTAAATTTAATTGTAACACATAAAAAGAATCAAAGAACGAAAGAATCTAAATCCGGCATCAAAATCCTTTTAGTAGTAGTATATTTTAATTATTTATAAAATTTATCATAATTATATTCATTAGTACAATTTAGAATACCAGCAACGCCACCTAGTGATGAAAGAAAAAATACATACCACCATAGCAAAACATTGATTTAAATGGCTTTTAGTGCTTTGAAATATAAACTGACATTACCTCATTCTAATGCGAATATAATGTTGCTTGTTATTTTGATTGTGCACGCAAAGTACCGGTATTATCTACGCCAAAATGAGTGCATGTATTTTTTATTTTTGGATTTTACCTTATCATCACATCAGTATGACGAACTTTTACAATGGAGTCAAGTTCGGTATTTAAAGCAAGCTACTTAGGGAATTAGTTAAATTTTGTATTCCATGGAAACTATACCTATATTTTCCCGGGAAAATATGTAGCCTGTGAGTTATTTCGAACTACAAACTATCCGCTTCGCAAACCTCTTAATCCAAGTTCCTTACGAAAATATATACTTATATTAATATGGAGTTAAATGAAAATATAGACTTATTAGCCCATGCGAAATTTTAGACGCTAAACTATTTGTGTTTCGTATGTCAAACCAATTTGTTGTGCCGTTTTGACGTGATTATTAATATTTGTTTCCTTAGGGCCCATGCTTCTTTTCGGTTGATAGGTAGTACATATACATGTATGTGTGGTATTTCAAACCATAAGTTATCTCTGTTTCAATTTTGTACCTAAATTGCTTAGTCTTTCCGACGTCACCTATAAGTAACCGATTTGCTATTTTTGAGTACAAACTACGTGTGTTTCGAATTCCTTCCAAATATGTTCAGCCGTTTTAACGTTGTCCTGCAAATATTATGAATGTCGATGTTTGAATGTTTATCAAGTGATCAGATTGAAATTTCAAAATACAATTAGATTATAGTCTGGATGAATACATAGGCTAGACATAGGCATAAATAAGTGTTGTGTTTTGCCAAGAATGTGTTTCAAATTTTAACTCGATACATTCAGGCGATCCAACGTAATTGAGCAGCAAACATTTTAATATTGACATATTTATATAATATATGGAAAAGATAGGATTTTCCAAAATTTTAGAATTTTTGTTAAAGCAGCAATAGAAATACAGCATCTGTGAAAATTTCAACTGTTTAGCTATCACCGTTCTTGAGATACAGCCTGGTGACAGACGGACGGACGGGCGGACGGACAGCGACGTCTCAGTAATAGGGTCCCGTTTTTACCCTTTGGGTACGGAACCCTAACGACGGTTTGCTTCGGTTACCGAAGCCTGTTGAACACTACCTTTAAATTTTAAACAGTATTTGGGTTGAAATAATACGTGTTTTAATAAGTTACAGCTGACCTAGTCGGGAGTACGCCGACTGTCGATCCGGAGACCCAGGGTTCAAAACCACGCGCACCACTATCTTTTCAGAGTCATGTTCGTAATGCCGGAAATTAAAACAGTGAAGGAAAACATCGTGAGGAAACGGATTTTTTTTTTTTATCGCGTATAGGTCCGCGTTTGACCATCAACTCGCCTGATGGTAAGCGACGGTGTGGTCGAAGATGACGCACGTTGACCTAGAAGGTACCTATTCACTCTGACCTTGAAAAGTTCTAGATTGTATCTCTCAGGGAACAAGGAGGCCGGCAACTTATTCCACTCCAAAGCTGTACATACGAGAAAAGTGGATTCAAACCTTTTAGTACGGATTTTGGGAATATCCACAGTGTATGGGTGGTAGTGAGCCGACTTACGACTTGTCCTGTAGTGGAAAGGGAAGGCAATATCAGGTCGTGCAACTCCGCTGCACACTCTCCAAAATGTATCCTGTAAAATACTGACAGACTAGCCATTTTCGACGATGTTCTAGGCTTAGCAGTGTTTTAGCTACTAAGTCTCTATCGCCGATTAGCCTAACAGCGCGCCGTTCAACCGAGTCAAGAGTCTCGAGCTGGTACTTTGCCGATCCATCCCATAGGTGGCAGCAGTATTCCACACAAGAACGAACTTGAGCTTGATATAGAGCTAGTAGTTGATTCGGTGTGAAATACTGCTGTACCTTATTGAGAACACCAAGCTTTTTCCAGCTAATTTGGCTCTTGACTCCAGGTAGCCACCGTAATTTAGAGTCGGGCTAAGGGTCAGTCCTAGAAGGTCCAAGTGGTCTGCCAATTGTACAGGCACGTTTCGGAAAGTTGGAGATAGTGTGAAAGGACACTTTTGCGGAGAAAAGACATGCCTGAGTTTTATTAGCGTTGAACTGCGCCCGATTCTCATCACCCATTTTACTACATCGGTGAGAATCTTATCCATCCGCTCGACCATGTCCTTTCTCAACGCTTCGATTTCCGTCTCGCTAGTTCTTGCATTGGATATATATGATGCTACAACTGTGCTGTCGTCTGCATACCCAAAGATACCAGGCTTAAGCAGATCGTTTATGTGTAGCAGAAATAAAGTTGCAGAAAGTACTGACCCCTGAGGTACACCGGCATTAATTACCATTGAGTCGGACGAACAGCCATCGACGACTACTCGGATCGATCGTTCCTCAGGAAGTCCGCAATCCATGTACATAGACTGGTAGGCAGTCCGTATGCTGGAAGCTTAGCAATAAGGCCCTCGTGCCAAACCCTATCGAAGGCTTTAGAGATGTCAAGAGACACAGCTAAAGCCTCGCCGTGTTTTTCTATAGCCTCGCCCAGTATGTGAGTGGCGTATCCTAGAAGATCCCCAGTCGACCGGTTTCGACGAAAGCCGTATTGTCGATCACTGAGGAGAGAGTTGTCTTCTAGATATGCCATGAGCTTCTTATTAAGGACACGTTCCATCACTTTACAAAGGATGGAGGTTACCGAAATAGGACGATAATTGTTCGGATCGGCACGACTATCTTTCTTAGGAACAGGTTGAACGTTCGCAAGCTTCCAACACTTTGGAACTATCCCCGTGTGTAGAGAGAGACGGAACAACCGTGTCAATACAGGACGAGTCAATTCAGGTGCACATTTTTTTAACACTATTGCCGGTATTCTATCAGGTCCACTTGCTTTATTCACGTCTAAACACCGCAGCGTTTTGAGCACCTCTTTCTGATTGATACGAATTTCAGACATTGTAGTACCATAATGGGGAAGTGAAGGTGGCAATTCACTCGATGTACACAGACGCGAATTTTCAGAGAAGAGATTCGCAAATATGTTTGCTTTTTCTTCTGCAGTATGAGCAAGTGATCCATCAGGTTTTAATAATGGTGGCAGTGAGGGGCGACAAAGTTAGATTCAACAGCCTTGGCCAGGGACCAGAATGCTTTACTACCAGATGGGTACGTAGCCAACTTTGCTCCTACCCGGCCAATATGGTCAAACCTAGCTCTCTTAATCGCTCTCTTGCAGGACTTAGTGGCTTGGTTATAGGCTTTCTTTTTCAGACACATCTGGAGATTTTGCTTACGTGCATTAACCCAGTTTAAGTAGGTTGCTTGCCTTAACGCGACTGCTCTATTACAAGCAGAGTTAAGCCATGGGTTAGGTTTGGACGAAAGAGGAGCATCTGAGTATGGTATAAAGTACTCCATTGCTCGGCTCAACACTTCCGTTACGGCTATAGCACAGTCAGATGGATCGTTGGAAGAGAAGCACGTTTGCCGCCAAGGGTAAGATGCTACAAAATGACGCATCTCATCCCAGTCTGCTGACTTGTATCGCCATATTCTACGCGGACTTTTAGCACTAGGGTCTGGCGGTGAATATGATGACACCGATCGAATTACGCAGTGGTCGGAACCACCAAGAGGTGGGAATACCGACACTGCATATCTGTCAGGATCATTAGTCAACAGCAAGTCCAAGCAATTTGCTGTATGCGTCTCAACATCCGGAACCCTAATGGCTTCTTGGACCAGCTGTGAGAGATTTAGCGACAGAGCAAGCTCATATGCCTCTCTACCAGCGTGGTCAGTCTTCTGATATGGAAACAGCCAATCTTGATGGTGGGCGTTAAAATCTCCCAGAAGAACCAACTGGGCTGAGGGGTATCGTTTCTGAGCCACATCTGCAGATTCACTAATGTGCTGAAACAACCTGGTCGACTCGAGATCTCCAGTATGCGAGCGGTAGACATTAGCGTATATGATTTTCTCAGTGCCAGTGTCGACCATTATCCAGAGAACAGAAAAACTAGACTTTTCAAGGTCACGGAGACGCCTTATACAAATATCGTCACGAGCGTATACGCAGACTCCCGCGCGAGGCTTGAAATTATGCTCTAAAATATAACCTGGATAGTCGAGGTACGCGGTGTCTGATGGACGTTTTATCTGTGTCTCCGTGAGGAATAGCAAGTGCGGTTTTGTGGACTCAAGGTGATGGTGCACCGAGTCTAGGTTAGTGTGCAATCCTCTAATGTTGGTGAGGTGCACGTGTAGCGAGAGGGCGTGCACCGTTTAAACGACTTACTATTTTTCTTGTTCTTTTTCATGATGTTGATTGAGTGTATGTAGGTACAGGAAGTGGCAGTTGAATGAAGCACCACAAACGCATCCATTGATGCCGCCAGATGAAGACACACTGTAAGGAGACTAGCCTGGAGACTGCGGGGACGCCCGTATCCCTCCAAGAATGTCCATGGGGCCCTCTCGTCCGGTCGCTAACCGGCACCATGGCGCATTCTCGGAATTTTTCGCGTGATGGCGGGGCAGCCTTTCACATGTGGCTGGCATGCTACTTGGGCCCCCAACTATCAGCGGCTGGCCAGTGGAGAAACCTTTCTACGGATCCCGCTACCCTCCACGACTAGTCACCAAGTGCACTCACAACTAGCAGCATCCCCTTAGATATACGCAACAATGCTGGCACTCAGACCCACTTCCTTTCCGGTTTCATTGGACCACACATCGAAACACGGCTAGGCCGCTTCACGACATGGGTTTGTCCAATGGGTGGTAACCAGCCACGGCCTAAGCCTCCCACCAGAGTGTTATCTGTTTTGCACCACCCAGGGACCACGTGTAGGGATTCAGATTTAGGGTATTCACCTACGGACGTGGATAGCTCAGCCCCCAAATTTGAAATGTACCTAGAATCTAAGTTCTAAGTCATGTGTTATCCACCAACCGACACTGGACCAGCGTGGTGGATTATATAGCCTTGATTTTCTCCTTGCGAGAGAAGGCCCTGACGCCCAGCAGTGGGAACCAGTTGTTTATGCTGCTACTTATTATGCTAACATGTTTTCTCCTAAAGAATAAAAATCTACTACAATGACAGGTATTTTAATTCTGTCATTCGACTAAATTTTATAAGAAGCTATGACTATGTCGTACAGATAAATCTAAGCTGATTTTAGTTTTTTGTTGATATTTGAAAAACTACCTCCCTGTTTTCGATATATGAGATCACTTCTGAAGTATTTTTACCAAACAAAAAAAGAATTATCAAAATCAATTCACAATTAGCGGAGTTATCACGAAAAATAAAACCAAATAAAAAAACGTGCAACCCGATTGAGAATATCCTCCTTTTTTGAAGTCGGTTATACCCGAATTAGGTTTGTTTTTCCACACAAAATAATAATTTTGATAATTATTTATTCATTCAAGACGATGCGACGCCATCACGTGGCTCGTTCTAGATATTCTGTGGATCGTCTGTGATACACAGAATACTTAGAAATTAGTATGTACCGAACGCGCCGCGCGTGTCGTTTTTATTTAATGTTTGTGTAATTTCCGAACCACGAAACCGATAATGGTCAAATTTTGACGGGATAATATAAAAATGTGTTCTTTCTTTAATACGTATTTCAGAATTTGGGGATCGAAAGTAGTCTACAGCAATCTCCTTAGTATAAACTAAAGTCATGCCAAACTGAATTGAATCAGAATCAGTTTCGGCGTGATGCGTGATCCCTATACAGAAAGACAGACAGACATGAAAGAAAAAAAATGCAGTTTCGCCATCAGTATTGACTATGGAGTGCTCAAAAAAATTTTTTTCCAAATATCTTCAATGTACAGAATTCGACCCGTTACAGTTTTATTATAAGTATAGATAAACTTAAAATCATGTATTTTTAATTTGTAGTGGTTTTTGGTGCTTATGTTTTACAGGTAACGTCACGTTAACGTTATGTCTTACGACAGCAATTCTTTGTACGTCAGTAACAAAAATACCATTTTTCCTGCTTGGGTATTAGGACTCTTTGCGTTAAAGCAAAGATTATATAATATGTAGAGTATATATTTTGACAGCTTATGCTAACGCCTTTATGCCCCCGCTGCTCTGGCTTGGGGCCTTCTTTCACAAGCAGTGAAAGACAAGAAATTCAAGATTCAATTCAAAATTCAAGGTCGTAATCCACCATGATGGGCAAGAGTGCGTTTGTGAATAACACACGTCTTCGAAAGATGTTTATCTGAATGTGGCGGTTTCCTGTGGATATTTTATTTCACCGTTAGAACCACTAGCTTAAAGAAACTACACTCTAGTACATCAGCACTTGTAATAATTCTTAGAGATCCGGACGAGGTTCCATCCTTTGACGTCCCCTTAGGTATTAACGGAATCTGTTCTCTTATAAACTGCATTATTTAACCCGTGATTATAACCTAATTTAAAGATTACTTCTATTAATTTGTTATGTCACTAGCTTAAAGTTTTTTTTCTGCTGTCGCAAAAAATGTTTAGTTGATAAACCTTCACTTCTGATTTATTTTGTCAAAACTAAACTCAAAAATTAGATTCAACTTTTTTTGTATTTTTTAAAAATGATGAGTCATAACTGAACTCATATGGATTTTAAATAATTGAATGTAGGTAGTAAAACCTTTACATAAATGAAACGTAGTGGCACTCAAGGGCAAGTTTTTTGATAATTAACATGGTATAAAGCACCGAACACTTTACCTTTTTTTCAGTAGTCAGGCAAAACAGACAAATCCTTTACCTTAACCAAGAGTCAAATGAATTCGTCGAATCTCGTGACTCGTTTGCCTTGGTAATTCTATTGCTTGTTTGAGCATTTTATTACCTGAGGGAATGAAATTAGCTAAGTGGGCGTTTACACACAACGTGTAAGAGCAAATTTTGTTTGTCTTATGAATTTTGCGTGATTGCCAAATAGATATCTTGAGCATACCTGGTTAGCCAAGAAGAACAACGTTAAAATAATTTGTGTCAATTATTTGATTAAAGCATCCATCCATCCAAAAATCAATTAGTATGGTATCAAGTAATTACTCGTATAAATCCTACAGGTAGGTACTCAAGTAAGTGTTAATCCTACAGGTACCTTGTTTTAAATTCCTTGTAATTTATACTATGTGTGTTTGTGCCCTTTTAATTAAGAGTTATTTTATTGGATTGTACCAAAACTGTTTCGTGGTTCGCAGAAAAAATCATGTTTTGACGCCACCTAAACATTAATTTAGTTAAGCTCATCACTGAGAATCAAACTTAACGCAAAGCAAAGTTATAGTTTATTTGTCTATGGTAATGTTTTTTACTGGATTATTTTTTATCATCTCTCTACTTAGCCTGTGGTCGGAATATCTCAATCAATGCTCCGAAAAATCAGAATTAAAACCTCTCCGAAAAATCACCAGTGTGACATATATAAAGGTTGTCCCACACTGCAGTAAATTAACCTGACAGGTTTTAACGAAATTCTGTTACATGTCCGAAACCACCTCGACTTTTGCAAACCATTTCGGCAGTAATATTTTTTTTTACTGTTGTAGCGATAAATTCATCATATTTTTGTTATTAAAATAAATGTCGTTACATGAACCAGAAGGAATAAATTATAAAACTTAGTGAAATTCACGTAAGTACTTAAAATTTTAAATAGCTCTTTGAACCCACATTTTATCATTCGTTCTGCCAAACCATAAATTAATAATTCTACTAGAGTCTGTATTTCTTAATAAGTACAATCTGAGTATAATTAATAGTCAATCAAATATACGCGAAACGTTAGTTGGCAAGTGATAATCGGCCAAAAAAATTTCGCCAAAAAGGCAGAGAACCAAACATAAACCTATGTAATTTAACTTATTTATGTTACTGTATAATTTTAAAAACGGTGAGTTTATAATCTACCTACATCATATTATAAACTAATCTCACCTACCGTGAGGCATTAGATTATAATCTGACGGTGTTGAATTTTACGGTGACTCAAATAACAATAGAGGTATAATAAATAAAAGGTGTGATATTATGGGACACCAGGTAGTAATGAAGTTCTTTCGAATAATATAGCCAGCACAATTTGAAAAAACAAAACTTAATGCCTTAGTGGCCAGCGTGGTGGATTATGGCCTTAACTCTCTCCTTGCGAGAGAAGGCCCCAAGTCCCAGCAGTGGGAACATTTAGTGGGGTGCTTATGCTTATGCATGAAAGTACAATAAAGTTGGCAGCACTAGTCGTGAGCAGTTTCTTTGCGTCACTTCCGTTATATTTTTTTTTTTCAATTTTGGATCACATTTTTTTCAGTTCGGTCGCGCAGCACAATCCTTTCAATACAAAAATACTCTAAGCAAGGAACTTCGTTCAAAAAAGTATCAAACAATAAGTGAGTTATTTTAAGCAAATTATTTTACATGTACATTATTTGTACTATAGAACTTTTGATGCTCAAACAGCAAATAATAAGCATAATTATTGCTGCCCTAGTTTAAATAAAAAATAAACTGAATGTCTTCAATTCAAATGTATAAGTGAATCCATAGAACTATGTATTCCTCTATTAGGCACAACATAAATTTCCATCAAGCACCATGTGGGCGTGATTTTTTTTTTAGTTTTAGCTTGACAAATAAAATTCTTGCGGTGTAAATCCGTAGTGTGCTCGAGACATTACGAGGCGCGCTGTGAATCTCAAATTCGTTCGAGTGACAGAATTAGGGTAATTTTGTTTTTACTGCATTTGTAGTTATCTCTCCTCGGTTTACGTTCACGGTGATTTCAGACTCTTTCAAGAGTTTTGAGAGGAAAATGGTAGATGATGGTCTAATCAAGGTTTACGGAAACCTTTTGACTCTAAATGGGATATTTGCCTTTAAAATGAGGCGTTATAAAACGTCTTCCAGTGAGGGCTCGAGATTTATTTAATAGGAAGTAAATGGTTGAAAGCTTTTCTGTCTGTCCGGAAATTAGACGGACTTTATATTTTGATGTTGTTTTTATTTTGGTAGACGTTTGTAAATTTGAAGGGAAATATTAAGTCCTGTTTTAATAATTGCATACAATAATGCCCACGATCAAATATAATTATGAGAGAGTATAGCTCATATCATCATCATTAGTGTTTTATTGTCGACGACTGTTTTCTTTTGTAATTTATATAGTTAACCATCTCGCCTGATGTTAAACTATGATGCGGTCTACGATGAACCTAGAAGAAACCGATTTACTCTCGATTTGAAGACACAAAGATTGTAACTATCGGGAAAAATCCTCTCAGGCAACGTATTCCACAGCCTAGACGTTCTTATCACAAAAGTAGAGTCAAATCTCTTCGTTCGTGTATTTGGAAGATCAACCATGAAACGATGTCGCATTTTCGAGCTACGAGCATTCCGATAGAAAAAAGGGCAAGATGGTATTAGATCATACAAATCAGTGGCACACTCTCCGAAGTGTATCCGATAAAAAACCGATAAGCTAGCAATTTTCTGGCGATGTTCGAGACTTTGCAGTCTTTTTCGCACGAGAATGTCATTGCCAATGAGCCTTTGGCACGTCTCTCGATCGATTCCAGAGCTTCCAGCTGATACTTAGCCGATCCATCCCAAAGATGCGAGCAGTACTCGATACAAGAATCTTTTAGTAAATTTGTGAGCATAAGCGCGACAATATCCTCACTAGTAAGTACATTTCCCCTAAAATTACTTACAACAACATCCACACTCCACACTAACTTTATCTCACCTCCACACACACACATGGGATGGGAATGACTATATTGTATTAGCTAAAGCATAAGCAGCTCACTAAATGTTACCACTGCTGGGACTCAGTGCCTTCTCTCACAAGGAGAGTGTCAAGGCCGCGATCCACCATATTTGGACTCTTCATGTTCTAATAGCTGGGTGCCACTGTGCTGTTATGTGGCAAATATGTTGCTTACCATCAGGCACATGTACTGTTCATCTCGCCACTTTTTATAAAAGAAAACACGTTTGCCCGTTTGTTTTTTCCGTTTCGTTGCTGACAAACTTCCACGACTATGAACCTATTAAGTATACAATCTTTAATTGATTTATGTGGCTGACCTAAAAAATGCATATTTACCAATAAAAGCTTTGTCTTAATAGAGTAGTAAAAACGACATATTCGTCACTATTATTTGTTACGTGTATATGTTATATCGCATAACTTAATTTGTTTTTGTAGACAATATAATACTAGCGGTCCGCCTCGGCTTCACCTGTGGTACATATATGGCCTATAACTCTAGCACTAGACTAGCAGGAGCCTAGCAATTACGGATCACGTGCATATCCAATGGTGATTTTTTTTAAATCGGTCTAGTAGGTTCTAAGATAGCGTGTTCAAACAAAATATGATCTACATACATCTTTAAAATATTAGTAAGTAAACTAAAAAAAATTTTGCAATAAATAAAATAAATCTTAAACAAAAAAAATATTTTCTAACAATTGCCAGCCTTATTGCTAAATGCTATCTATTCCAAACAACAATGAGTTCGAAAGGTATATCGATTAAAGAAGACATATAAATAATAATAATTTTAACAAAATAAGAACCAACTTTCAACAGAAAACTTACAAAGTAAAAAAGTTTTCCTCGATTTCTCTAGGATGTCATTATCAGATCCTGGTTTTTTATTATCATGGTTCCACTTAGATTGTAATGTTTTCTTTACAACAAAAAAGGAATCATCAAAATCGGTTTATAAACGACGAAGTTATCCGCGAACACACACAAAAAAAATGGATATATATACGGTCGAATTGAGAAACCTCCTTGTTTGAAGTTGGATAAAAATGATAAATTTTGGTAGACAATTCACACAGAACATCATATGACACCAAACTAAGCAAAGTTTGTACTATGGCGGCCAGATAGCTGATATAATACTTACAAACATACATGGTTGTAGATACATACTTATTATACATAGAAACACCCAGACACAATACAAATATTTGAATAAATCACACAAATATTTGCACTGGGTGGGAATCGAACCCACGATACTCGGCTTCGCAGGCAAAGACTACCCACTAAGCCACGAGGTTATATTTAGGGATTTACTAAGTATAATACATGGATAAGGAAAGTCGTGTGAAAATCTTATTTATTTCAATACTTGTCTTGTAACTACCTTTAGTATGAAAGAAATGTAATAAATATGAACGACAGCAATGTAAAAGAGAAAGGTAAAACACTTTTCTTTACTTATTGCTTTCTTCCTTATGTTTAAAACCCTCCCAATGTATTCAATAATAAGAGCAGTAACATAATCCATCCAAATATTTCAACATAATGTTCCTACATTCATGATTTCTTCCGAAGCGTATTATTATAGTTATGACAAAGTTATAAAAGAATTTTCAGACACACGAGCTTTTACGACTACGTCATCGTACTAAATTATGAGCTGTAAAATGGCCATCTGTCCTTATTTCCCTTGGGAAAATATACTGTACGCTTGAAAGCTGAAAATCCGCGGTGATAAGCATAGTAATGAGCGTAGCGTTAGGGGTAGCGGGAACGATAAAAAAGCGTTTTGGGTAAAGTTGGCCTTGTTTTCAATTTATGCGGGTAGTAAGAAAACTTAAATATTTTGAAAAAAAAGTGAGATAAAGTTATGATAGGCACATCTCTCTTAACTGTGTAGATACGAATATATTTGTCATTGTTTCTCATAATAAAAGAAAACTTTGAAAGACCATCCACAACTCAGTTCCGATATTACTTCAAGAAAATCTGATTGTATAATTAACCTTAAAGGTAAAGTAATTATTATTATTATTACAGAAAATTGCCAAAATAATCATTGACCGCTAAAAAATTACGGCAGCTGTCCATACAGACGTACTCGATTAGTACCCCTTTGTTATTTTTCAGTTCCTCCCATAATTTGTATTCTGAATGAGCTTCATAAATACTAATAATTACATTTCATTTATAAAAAAAAAACGGGTAATATTAACAACTTAACACAAAATCCCAATTAATCAAAAATGCTTATCTATCACAAATATTTCGATGGTCTTAAATCACCGGGCAATAACTAGTAGAGTGCCAGAAAATTTGAATTATTTACATTGAACTTTAAATCTGACATTTTTTTGAATTGTGTTGTTGTGGGCAGGCGTAAATATCTATTACGTTCTGGCACTTTATTATATTTTACTACTCTGCCACAGCGAAAAATTAGACAAAAACAATCCTTGATGCGGATTATATACCATTCTAAAATTTCTGCTCGATCAGTGCAGAACTTTTTGAGTTTTTGAAGCATACACCAACCAACATAACATTTTTATATATAACTAGCTGTACCCTGCCACGCTTTGCTGTGGCACATTGTGATGCAAAAAATAGATAAAAACAATCCTTGATCGGATTATATATCATTGTAAAATTTCAGCTTGATCGGTGCAGAACTTTTTGAGCTTTTGAAGCGCACACAAACCAACATAAGATTTGTATATATAGACGATTATAATACGACTATTACCTATGTAAATAAATATTTTACCATGAAAAAGTTTGGCTTAAAAGCGTGAAAATAAGCTAAGCTAGAAGTCTTTTTCTGTAATGGTCAATATTTCAGCCAATATTTCCTGCAACATTTTGTTTTCGTTTAATGATATTGCCGATCAAAGTCATATTTTATTGACAAAGTTTGCTGAAATCTATTGCAATGTTATTCTGCTCAGATTTTAATATTCATCATGTAATAGGGACTGAATGTGACAATGGTACGATTCCTGATTAATCTTTAGTTTTTTACAATATTTTACATGCAACTTTACATGCAGTTTGACAGATAAAAATCAACCTCAGATTTCATATATTCTTAATCTCATACGTAGTCTAAATAAAATTTATCGCTGCCACATCCACGTCCGCTCCCGCTTTCGCTCCGCTTCGTACTGTATCCAGAGCCACGGTCAAAGTGTAGTCGATCCCATATTAAATACTTATCTGTATATTGGAATTTATTTTCTGTTTATCATAGATAAAATTTGATAAATATGACGTACATTCTTTCTACATTTTTGGATGCTGAATTATCCAATATTTTTTGTATGATGAAATAAATAAGGATTTGACAAAAAAAAATGTTTGCCACTGAGAAAAACAATCGTCCATTGCAGTTTTTAGGAATATTATTTATTCCTTATACACTCATTATATATAACATAATTTTAAAATTTTGTTTATTTTATATTATTTCTATTGATAACGAGTGCAGTGCGTCTCGACATCTAGCCTGTTGTAGCGACGGTGAGCGTTTATCCAGAATAAACCGATTTACTTCCGACTTGAATACAACCATGTGGATACTCATCCGTCAGAGAACATCAATTTATACAACGATTCCACATAGTAGTATAATAGGTGTGTTTTATCCTGATTAAACAAGAAAACAAGTAGCAATCACTACTTCTAACTTGTAATAAAATCCAAAGAAGATTTCGAATATCTAGCACAAAATAGACTCTTTCACTCCATCTCGACTCCTCGTCATAGTTTTTATAGAGACGGTAAAATCGAAAAAGTTTTTACGAGCACCCTCAATCCTTTCTAGTAATCAGCTATGTTTGTATTCAAAATGGAAGGATCCTTTGTAAGGATACGGGTATAGTCGTAGTAAAGTGCGAAAGGTCTAGAAAGGTCAAATTTATCAATATCTTGGACTATAAAAAGTAAATTGCAGTATCGAAAATACTTGGGTTTAGTATCAAAAATATTACTCCATACTCTTTGACATTAAAATATTTTATCCAGGACTAGTTGTACAAAGTATGACATCGCCACTGATTTTAACGGTCATGGAAAATATCATGAAGAAACCGGCATGTACCGAGAAGTCTTTTAAGGATATGCGATATGCGATATGCGATATAGGCCGTGACTGTCCATTATGATGTGTTCTTTTGTGAGAAGGCCCCCAGTGCCGGCTGTGGGAACATTAAGTGGGCTACTTAAACTACTATTCTATAATTAGTACAAAATACTTACTATTCCTAACAGCATAGATATCAGTCGTAGAAGACACATGTTAACTATTCCTAGTTGTATAAGTTTTTTAGTTAACAGATTTTGCTCCAGAAATATTTTTAAATCTTACAACTTTATTATGTTGCCACGTCCGCTGCTTACAATGTTTTAGTCATACTGTTTCCCGAACGTTGGCGGTTCTATCATGAATAGGAAAAATATTGCAATTATCATAGTTTTGCAATTTTTACGATCTCATTGCGTGATGTCACCACTTTTTCTATGTGAACAGCCAAAAATTTCCGACTGGTTTTTTGTTATGTTTTACAATTATGAAAAAAAATGACACTGTATATATTATTGAATATAAACGCTAATTTAAAAAATTACAATAAACCTATAATAATAAGTACATCAATTAATAAATAGGGAAAACAGAAATTACAAACGATTTTCAATAATAAGTGTGAAATTAATTAATTTCCCAATTTACTCTTAATTGGGAAATTAATTAATATAAATGGACTTTCCTAGTTCCTAGACCAACTTAGCACGCACACACACACACATTATGTATTTTTGGACGGTTTTATTTTTATACACAGATACACAAATATTTAAAAGCGACTTCTGTGACACAATCAATCTTTTAGGGTAACTGAATTATTTTATTTCAAATTCGTACGCTGATTTTAAGTAGTCTTTCCTTAAACTTCCATAAGAGTTAAATATAAACCATCAGACCATCACATTACTTGGTCTGAGTTCCTCTCAAGTTGCTGCCGTGGCTTGAAGGCTAAGAAAAGTCCGACTGGCAGATTGAGTATAAAGATGTTTCATTTATCATAATATTCACTAATTTTGATAAGCTGAAAAGTATATGTATCTATTTGAACGCGCTAATTTCAGGAATAACTGGACTTATTTTACAAATTCTTTCACCGCTGGATTTGTACGTGTTGTAATTGGCTTTATATGCATCACGATCAAAGCCGGAGGGATTGCTAGTATTATCTATTTTGTCTGTTTGAGTTCGATTGACGTCACTAATGTTGAAACTGAATTGATTTAACCCAATCGAAAAACACTTTGTTATCTTACTTCCTTTAAAAATATGTGCGGTTTTGGTTCACTTAACTGTTGTATAAATGTTTGCAAAACAACGGTAACTGCTTCAAAATTTCTAGGATTTTGCTGTCATCGATCACGTATCAGTATAAATCTTGTCTTGTTGGGTTTTACAAAGTCCTATAGGAGAATATCAAGCCAGTGATTCAGCGATTCGTAACTTTAGAAAGTGCATCGGACGTCTAGTCGTAGAAATAGATCTGCCGGAACTGTCAACTGTACCTGAAATAAACTCTGACGTAGTGTGGATAAATTTGTACGTCTATTCAAGAAACGTAGAGATAGTAGAGACACATTGAGTTACTTTGTTTAACGACTTCTGTACTAATATTATAAAGCTGAAGAGGTTTTTTTGTTTGAACGTTCTAATCCCAGGAACTAAGGAACCTATTTAAGAAATGATTTCACCGTTGTGTATGTACGTGATCCCTGAGTGCTATATATCGAGGGCCACGGACGATGCCGGGGCAGAATACTAGTGTAAAATAAAGTCAAATTTCCATCATACATTTTTAAATGATTTTAGCCTCAAATAGCAGGCAATGTCCACTGCATTTGGGATTCAGAAAGGGCCAAGCCTTAGCTTACCTAAACTACCTAAAATCTACATTTACTTATGCACTTTTTTGTACTTTTAATCGGCAGAATCATTATAACCATCTAGCACTAAACTGCGCGCTCTTCTTACAGAGATGTAAGATTATATAAATTTATTTTATATTGTTCCTGAAATTTATCCGGAAACTTTGCCCTTCATACCAGAACGTAGATACGTAAGATAACGTAATAAATATAACAGAAATATTGGTATAGGTAGACATTTCCAACGTAACACCGTAACAGTATCTAATTCCACACTAAGCAAAGCTTTTACTATGAAAACCAGTGAACTGATTCCATATAATTGTAAAATACGTTCTTATGAAACAGAAACACCGGGACTTGGAATATTTGTATGAAACAAATATTTGTACTAAAGCATCAAACAAATATTTGTACTAAGAACCCACGACCCATATTGATATTTGCATATTACTGCTTGGCGGTAGAAAAAGTGCCAAAGATGGTGTAGGTACTTCCTAAAACTACTACAAAGAGTTCTATCACTACAAATGATGATGTAACTTGACTTGGCGACTGTTGTAAACTGATAACTGCCAGTTATCACTGATGAGACACAAAATAAATTTCCCAGGCATTATCTTTGCGACTAATTGTGCCAAGTAATACTTAAATACTGGGTAATGCAGAGCATCTTTATTAAATCGAAAGGTCGTATATAATTATTGTGAATATTATATAAAACACCAAAAAATCAATAAAGTTGTTGAATGTAGCGAACACCTTTTTAGTGGTAGAAATTTTAATACTCGTAGATTTAATTTAAGGGTACTGCCACATTTAGACACGTTATTCTACAACCAAGCAAGAATGTGCTTATAATACTGTGTTTTGGTTGTAATTCCAAAGAAATTACAGGGCTATGACATAAACCAACAATCAATCATACCTCTGGATGAAGAGTACAGTACTGTAGTAGGTAATGTTTTAGAGTATGTTATGTTCAAATAATATTTGGACATGGACATATATATGTACATAATGAACATATTATGTTCACTGTGCCATTATTAACAGTTACAGTGCTAACTAATCACGAAGCGTGTGTTTTGCGTAATTTTTTATAGGTAGAGTTGTGTACAACTCGAAACTTCTAACAAAAAAAACCTTTAGAATCAAATTTTGAAAAACTGATTTAATAGTAATGTTTGTTTATGTTTTTTTTTCAGATTATTTATAACATTTTCACACTTATTGTGATATAAAAATGATATTTGTAGATTTTTTTGTGTGCAACAAAGCAACCGATATTAATTTAGACTATGACCATTAAATTAAGTCAACTTTAATTTCAACTCTTAATTGTCACATGTCATATAGAAAGATAGAAACAAGAAGTCCAAGAACGCGGTGAATTTTGTTCTTAGTGTTCATGTTTTCTTCCACTTCGTAATAAATTGTAAGTAACTTCAGACAAAAATAAGACAGCACACATAATATGTTTACACAGAAAACATATAAAAAAATCATAGAAGTGTAACTATTTATAATTTTACCTTATTTATTTTAACAGACTTCAGGAAAGAGGTTCTCAATTTAGATTTACTCGTAGGTATGTTACGCGATAGCTCCGCCATTTGCCGTTCTTGAGAGCTGGTCCCTGATAAATTTTATCGTAACCATTTTAGCTGTTTTGGAAAAACCAACCAAATTAATTCACTTACATACACAAGTTATATTTTTGTTTAGTATGAAACTTTGCTGTCTCATTAAAACAGAGTATTTTGTTGGTTTTACAAACTTTAGAAAATTTTATCGAGTTTAAGAAAGAACTTAAGAAGCGAGTCAACCAGCGTTCCTAGAGAACATACAGTCAAACATTTATTTTAACTAGGTAGCCTAACATTTACTTATCAGAACACGAGTTTACCCTACTAACATTATAAAAACGAAAGTTTCGATGTTTGAATGTATGTTGCTCAATCACGTCGGAACGTCTACGTCTGGAAGGATCCGATTTAAATTTGGAATACAGTTAGTTCTGGAATACATAGGCTACTTTTGGTTATAGGAAAATAACAGGAACTGTGTGGGTAGAAACGTGGGGCGTTGCTAGTAATAATATGTTTTAATCAACCTATATGAAAATTCCAAGAAAGCAGTAGTTTATAAACTATGACAAGATCTTCCAGATGGCAAAAAAAATCTTTAAAATGTTGATAAAATGAAAATACTAGAACAAACTGAGAAAAATTATTATGTAACCAAATGACAACTATGCAGTATCAAGCTAAAGAAAAAGTATTTAAATCGGTTTATATATAACATTACAGAGTGGCACAATACATATTAAATACCGAGCTAGTTGATAACCTCGTCCTTATGTTTAACACGAAAAACCCAAAACAAAATATGATCGCAAAAACCGCTTTTTTTATTTAAAATATATACATACTATATATACAGACTATATATACAGACAGATATATACAGACTATATATACAGACTATATATACAGAACATATACAGACTCGGAATAAACTTAGTTTTTTTCCAACTATTACAATTATATCATTGTCATAAACTCCATACTTTCTACTGAGTCTGTGGTTACCTACGTGAGTGAATATTTTCTGTGGTGGCACTGCCAGATTCGGAAGATTCACCCCAAATTAGGGCTTTTAAATAGCCATCAGAGGAAATTTGCTGACGGAAAAACTTCTTCTGGTGCGCCACATACAGATTTATATTACATTTAGGTGGGCTGTGAATTGACCGCAAGCGTTACGTTCGTAAATGAAAGAAATCTTCGGGTAAACTCGGATGATTTAGATGGCCATGGTCTCGTCCTCCTGGTTTCACCAGATACCCGAATAGTTTCGAAAATGAGCTATAAAATTCTTATTTATTATTGTGACCCAATGAAGTTAGCTGCGCATGGTTGTGTATAAACTTTTTTAAGGTCTATTTGGTGGAAGTGCACTTGCACGAACTTTCCCCTTGCTAGATGTACTAGATGACCGCCCCGGCGTTGCCCGTGGTACATTATATAGTACTCATTAGGATCCCGTACACATACAACGGTGAAAGAATGACTGAAATCGGTTCAGTCATTTCTGAGAATATCGCTTTCAAACAAAACACCTCTTCAGCTACCTGCTACGCCACCTGTCGGAAATTGGTCGAACCAACTCAGATTTAGAAACTTTGATTAGCAAAGGTTTAAATTCAAGAGGTATGTAATCTGTGATATTCAATGACGCAATCTCAGACACATGCTGTTATGTGTCATGTCAAAGCACGAAACGTACGAAAACTCTCAAAAAGGAATATTTTTTCCTGATTTTGTTACATTCTTGATTCATGCTCCGCTTCTAATAATAGTAGCGTTATTTTCTATAGATAAATGGACTATCCAATAGAAAAAGAATCTTTCAATTTGGACCAGAATTTCCCGAGATCCTAGCGTTCAAACAAACAAACTCTTCAGTTTTATGATATTAGTATAGATTAATTGCGTCATTCAATCATGTCCTTTCTGTGTTACCTGGCAATAATGAGATAATAGTCTTGGACTTTGCTTTGAGTTACATAAACTCTAACCCCGAGATTACAGACAAATTTACAGTGAATACGAAAAAGTAGATATCAAATATGGACACGTGAAGCAAATATCACGATTTCTTATCTAAATACGAAACAATCTCAGGTATTTATTGTATTATTATCCAAATAACAACAAAAATAATTTATCAGATAATTTGATCAAACCCGTAATCTTATTGTTACTTAGTTTGTTACAAGTTATGAAATATGACAGGAAATTTATATTTAGGTATGAATTAGTCATAAGCCAATAGTGTTGATGGATAGATTGCAAGTGGGGCCGTTCGTCTAGGCTTTGCCTCTAAGCCGACGACGGTGCGCGGTGTATCAGCACTGGTGCAATTAAGGTGAGCCATGATGTTGGAAAGTGGGTATTAGGGACGGTAGGAATGGACTGCCGCGCCGGTATTACAGTACGTCACATTCCATGCACGCCGCAGCCTTGACGGGGTCGCGCCGCTGTTAAATTGTGAACGCGGTGGAGCTGTAGGGGTAACTGAGTACCTTTATTGGGTTACGCTGTTCTCCCTATCTTCTGCAGTAACATGAACCTAATTAAAAAAAATTGAGTTACTCCCGACTATCTCAGATTTGTTACTTGTCAATACATTCTATTAATCACGTCCTTTATTTTGATAACTATATTTAGGGACTAGGACAGAGAGACATCGACGTCAAACATATGACACCCCTTTTTTTGGTCGGGATGAAAAATCCTACGCTACGCGCCGTTTTCTTTGTTCGACTTCGTTCTTTGCCTTATGCTCCTATAACAAAACACAGACACTACTACTAACCACTATCATATAACATAATTTTCAAGGTTTTCAAACCTGCTTATTAATACATTTTTGATCATTTACCTTTTTAAGTAATGGCTATCCCTTTAAATTATATTAATCCACAATGACAAAACCTGTTATGATCCTGTAAATTGAGTGATAAGTAGTAGTTTATCAGTGCCATATCGTTATTATTGCAGATGACAAAATCTGTGTGATAATTTAATTGTGTGTGTGCGCGTTATCTTGGCAGAGTTTACCTAAATACTAGGCGTTTGTTCAAAAATTAGTCATTACACTCTAGTGTACTCAGTGTTCACAGTGAAGGATAGTTTAATTCGCCGGAAAATAGTCCTCTGATCCGAAGTCATTATGCTTACCATAGCAATTGTTGTACTGTTATTCGCGCTCTTATATTGGTACTTTGCCAAGACTTACAGCTACTGGGAAAAAAGAGGTGTCAAACACGATAAACCAATATGGATATTTGGAAATGCTTTAAATGGTTTCATCGGCAAAGAAAGTATGTGTCAATCAGGAACAAAACAATACATAAAGTATCCTAAAGAGCGAGTTGTGGGGTATTACCGAGGAGTATCTCCTGAGCTCGTCATCAGAGATCCAGAATTAATCAAGAGAATCCTTATCACAGACTTCAATTATTTCCATTATCGTGGTTTTCTTCCGCACAAGACTGAATTTGAGCCGCTTATGCGTAATCTCTTCTTCGTGGAAGGAGACTTGTGGCGTCTATTACGCCAGCGCATGACACCAGCGTTTACCAGTGGCAAGCTGAAGGCAATGTTTCCTCTGATCGTGGAGCGTGCAGAAAAACTACAGTCACGCGCACTTATAGCCGCTGCTGACAATCGGCCTCTTGATGCGCGAGACCTCATGGCGCGTTACACCACCGACTTTATTGGTGCCTGTGGATTTGGACTCGATGCTGATTCACTCAACGACGAAGTCTCTGCTTTCAGGAAACTAGGTCAAAAGATATTCGAAGTTGGTGGCTTTCAAGACGCTATCAAAGTAATTTTAGTGGAGTTCTTCCCGAACACTTTTAGGCATATACGTTTTATGGGCAAAGTTGAAGCTGATGTGAACAGTTTAGTAGAAAATATCTTGAAACAAAGAAACTATCAACCTTCGGGTAGAAATGATTTCATTGACTTGATGCTTGAGTGTCAAAAAAAAGGGAAAATGGTAACAGAGTCATTGATTAAAAGAAAATCTGATGGTACACCAGACTTTGCAGAAGCGGAGTTGACTAAGGATCTTATTGCAGCTCAAGTGTTTGTTTTCTTTGCCGCTGGTTTTGAGACATCATCGTCGGCAACTAGTTTTACGCTACATCAACTTGCCTATAATCCTGACGTTCAGCGCAAAGCGCAAGAAGAAATTGATCGCGTACTTGCCAAGCATGAGGGCAACCTGAGCTATGATGCGGTCAAAGACATGACTTACCTAGACTGGACGTTCAAAGAAGGCATGAGAATGTTTCCCTCTCTTGGATTTCTGTACCGCGAATGCGCTCGAAAGTACAGTTTCGAAGATTTAGGCTTCTCTATTGATGAAGGGGTCAGGATAATGATTCCACTTCAGGGAATCCAAAATGACCCTGAGTATTTTCCCGAACCTGATAAGTTCCGTCCAGACCGATTTGATCCTGAAAAATACAATTCCGAAAATAAATTCCAGTATTTACCATTTGGCGACGGTCCTCGCGGATGTATTGGTGAGTAATTTAGAGGTTTATTTTCAATTATTGTGGCTTAAACCGTACTTCATATGTTTTAATTGCTTCACTTTTTCTCTAAAATTCCAGAAAGTCTTGTACGAGATTAATTCATAACTTATTTTTTTGTTTGATTGCAGGAGCACGATTGGGACAAATGCAGTCAATTGCAGGCTTAGCAGCAGTGTTGTCTAAGTTTACAGTGGTACCAGCACCGAATACTCTCAAACATCCTATTGTGGAACCAAAATCTGATATAGTGCAATCTATTCAAGGTGGATTACCTCTTTTGTTTAAAGAAAGACATCAGTCTTAAGACCAAATTTGGTATACTAATGATGATGGTGTTCCTATGTAAACTTTTACATTTTTTGTGTTGTACCTACTTTTTTAATGAATACCTCACAAACATTGCTTCCATACATTATTCGCATGTGTGCTTAATTTATTGAAATTGAATACAACCTAAACATAAATTGAAAAATTAAATCTATAATTTTTACAGAAGCATTTGCATTGTGCATAAATGTCTAACGCCCTTGAAACCCCATTTAATTAGCATTTATATCTAGATCTGGAATATACGTTGTTTTAAAAGTCAATGTAATTATGAGGATTAATGCAGACAAACTTTACAACATGGAGATTTTAACTTTACAACTACGCTATATTGTGTAAATATTATTGTTTGATTTCATTCGTGATGTCATGTTAGGTGATAAAAAAGAGATTGTTTAAAAATGTACGATTTTTCTATAAAATAATCATTATTATGTATATTATGTCTGATGATAATGACTGTGATTTAAATGATTATTTGAATAAGTCGGAATATTGGCGAGAGATTGAGTATATTTATTTCAATTAGGATTAGTAAATGTCAATAAATGTAAACTTTTTCCTATATTTTCAAGTATTTTTTTATTACATGTAGGTATTAAATGACATTAGAAGTATCTATAGAGTATGATCCCAGAACCACCAGACGTTACGTATTTTCTGATGTACGAAATGTAGACGATTGAGTAAAGAAGGACTATTTAAAAACATAACAATATACTCTTAAGTTTTGTGGTTCTACTCCACTACTTTTATCCAAAAACATAAATTTACAAAAATATAAAATCGACCCAGAATTCGCAGACCTCTACGCTTTCGATTTCACAAAACTGAAAAAACAAATCAAATAAATATGTTGTTAGGATGACACTACTAAGTTTTGTTTCTAATTTATATTAACTTTCCATTATTATTTGATAAACAACAAAATTGGGACCTATTACCGAATCTAAACAAAGTTGATAGCAAGTGCAATAGTAGTTTACAAATAGTGTTAGTAACCTTGTACTTAATATGATTTTATCATTTATTACTAAAATGTTGCGATGACGAAAATACTCGTATTTGAATAAGATAACTCAAAACGAATAGTTCAATCATCGTTTAAAAAAAATGTCGTTTAAATTAACTATCAACTGAATGATATGTCAATGTAACACATCATTTCGAGCAAAAAAATACCTTACTACCTATTGTCGCACCCAGCAAATACACAAGCAAAATTATAAATAAACTGGTCAAGCCGATCTAGGAGGAGTAGATATGAACACAAACATATTCAAATGAGATTTTTGTATTTTGATTTGGAAATATCTATTCATAGATGGATTAAATTAAACAAACATCGTAAAAACGAGAGAGTATTTGATATATACATATATTTATTACACTTGTTTGAGCCAGAGTTATTCTGGTATTCGATATATTGTAGGTCCAACCTAGACCCACGTGAGCGTGGCGTATGTTGCCTGGCATCCTGACATCTTAAAACTACTAATCAAATCAGTACATTTTATTCACTAGAAATTTATTAACGTTGGTTCTCATAGATTTATTTTACTAACGGTCCATTATGGTTGTCAATCATCAATTTCCCTGAAAACTTCTGAACCAGACTGCGGTAATACCTGCAACGTACCATCAAACAGTTTGACACCGAGCCAAAATGCTACTGCCTCAAGTGAATTCTAAATCAGATCAAAAAGCGGAATTGCTGACAAATTTTCGTTATTCTTACTTGGCAAGTTTTCCGAGAATTTTTGTAGGTATCTAAAATCCTTTAAACGTATGTATAACAGTGCCCACTTTAAGTGGTTCAGATTGGCGTTTTACACGCGCGCTTAAGCTCGTTTTTGGAAGCACAAACATGTACAAGTGTATAGGCACGCCTTTAGCCACCCGCGCATCTTGTACGAACGTTGACGCTCTTCTAAGCGTGAGCTAGAACAGCAACGTTTTTTCGTCAGAATGTATGTATGTTGATACTGACACCACTCTATTACGGGTTTCAACAAACGCGCCGATAAAAATGCACGTTTATGCGAGTCTGGTGTATTGAGACACGTAGCGTATCGCGCGTGTAAGCGCGTGTGCTATAACGATCATAACGCGCAGAAAAATACGCAAATCTGAGCCCGCTCTAAGCTATTGTAGGTCATAAACATTTGCAGTAGAGCTGAGTCACAGCAGCGTTCTCTTTTACCTCAGTTATTACCACTAGTCGTTTGAAATGCAAATCTTAGTACTTTGTAATCAACTCGAGTGCAAGCTAAAGCTCCTCGCTGTGTAATTTTATTTTCAATGGTATATTGTAACTAATTGTGCCCGTTTTACACCGTGTGGAAAAATTCATGATAGTAGTGGTTTTTTAGGCAATATGTAGCCTTTGTGCGGATCAAATATGTTAAGCTACATTACTTTAGTATTCCAAGAGTTGGCAGCAAATTTTGGAAATATTTATAGAGAATAATGTGACAAGTGATCAGCTCAGTTATAGTGAATAAATAGTGTTTTACACAATACAGAGTGACGGACCAAGCAAAATACTTAGTAGGTACTATGCAGTTATTTAAGCACAAATATTCCTAACTACTGTCTAGTACTGCATTGCGCTTGTCAGCCAGAGATGTAAAACAAAAATTCCTTTGCCTTCTGATCAAAATAATATGATAAATAATTAATTGTAAGTGTAATATTATTTAACATACATTTTTTGTCTGTTCTTATATTTTAAATGTCTTTTATGAACTTGCATGCTGATATAGCGAAAATCGAAAGCTCACTAATGTATTCAAGATCAAAATTTATTTGTTTGTAGCTATTTTGGCAAGGACTAAATTAAATGAATAATTTCTTTGGAAATGTTGCACCTCCAACCGGAATAATAATGTTTGTACTTTAATGCTTGGCGGCAGAATAAAAAGTGTTTCCACATGGAGAATCTGCAAAGGGTCATGTTGCTTCCACATATTCTTAAATGTATGTTGTATTAATAGGTAATTTAATTTTTAAAAATATTATTGAATTTACCGGAGTTACATTATTTTGTTCTTTAAAAATATGACATAATGGTATAAAAACTGCAAGATCGAAATCTCCTGGTATGTGCTATTATGCAGCTATTTCAGTTAGTTTCCGTGGAATAACAACTGTTTATCAGTGAATGTTTGAAAAGGCATCGGAAAGTAACGTTCTATCACGTTTTTTGTTACGGAAATAATAAAGTTGAAATCATTGCACTGTTCGTTTTATATGTTCTTACGTCTGGTTTTTCAGTGTAAATCTAAATTAAACTAAACTATAGTAAAGTAAACAATGTTATTTATACGTCCAGGCGTAAAATAAAATATTGATGAGCATGGTTAAAACTAATATTTAGTGTGTTTAATAATACTATTCGATTTATACATAACTACCAGAGGTATAAGGAACACTCTCACCTTCGCAATCCAAAACTTTACTTATCTCAGTTTTTTATCTCCTTGATTTATTTTCTTTGAGTTATTTGGCCATGCAAACATGGAACATTTAGACACACATACATATAGATTTGACTCAATTATAAAATTTCATTACTCGGACGGTCTTGACGTCATGTATGTATTATGATACATACATGGAATATGCTACCGTATTCCAACGGTGGTGATTTGCTTGGTCCATTACTAAATGCTATTTTAATATTGTGGACATTCCTCTCACAATACTGTCTAACAAAACAAAACAAAGAAAAACAAAATCCAAACTAAGCAAAACTTCTATTAAAAACTTCAAATAGCTAAACTAATACTTACATAATTGTAAATAAGTAAATATTTATCATACATGGGAACATCCAGACACAAGAGAAAATATCTGTATTTATCACACTGACATCAATGAGTATAATATTATAGTTTCCTACACACACACACACACACATGCATTCCTTAAAAACATGTGACTGTAACCGTGACCATACTTTGAAATCTTATCTAACTCAAGAGTCAATCACTAAAGCCTCTTATTTTCATCTTTTCCTTTGTATTTATTACTTATTTCGACATGTCTGACTAAGTGTGTATCAGATAATATCGAAATAAGTATTATAATGACTGGGCTTAATTAATCTCTGAGTGGCGCGTGTGATAAACGTGAAGGAAATAGAATGAAAGGAAAAGGAAATTCATTTGGCGATATCCTCTATTGAATAGAATCTCACTAAATAATACAAATAAAACTACTCTATCGTCTACAAGTATACGTTCATTCTACCGGTCTAAATATTAAACAAAAGTAGTCAAGAGCAAGTCGGACTCGCCCATGAAGGCTTCCGTAGTAACATAATATAAAAGTTCTTGTAGTTCGTTATTACTTTAATCAGTGTTTTAACAATAGTGCATTTATGACGTATTAAAACAAAACTACTTAATAGATCTCATTCAAACCAATTTTCGTTGATAGTTTACATAGTAATGGACATCATACACTGTTTTTTATTTTTGTTATAATTTCGGAGAAAAGTGGCTGTAACATACGACGGACAGACAGACAGACAGATATGACGAATCTATAAGGGTCCCGTGTTTTGCCTAAAATAACTTGACTTAGGATGCTAAATCACATTGATATAATAAAGGCTTCAGTTTGCGGCTTTGTTTGTGGAATCTTAGTATCCACGTATCTACTTTTTTTTAGGGTTCCGTAGCCAAATGGCAAAATACGGGACCCTTATAAATTCATCATGTCTGCCTGTTTGTCCGTCCGTATGTCACAGCCACTTTTATCCGAAACTATTAGAACTATATTATTGAAACTTGGTAAGTAGATGTATTCTGTGACCGCAGTAAGATTTTCATACAAAAAATAGAATAAAAATCTTGGCGGTGTCCCATACATAACAGAAACTCAAAACTTTTTTTCCATCAAAACCATACGTGTGGGTTTATCTATGGATAGGTCTTCAAAAATTTAAACATATTTTTTTCTAAACTGAATAGTTTGCGCAAGAGAACTCTTCTTGAACGTAAAATGTGTCTCCCCAACCCCTGTAACTTCTAAAATAAGAGAATGAAACTAAAAAAAATGTATGATGTATATTTTCAACTATGTAAACTTTCAACGAACATTGGATTGGATGAGATCCAGTAAGAAGTTTTATTTTATTACGTCATAAATTCGCTATTGTTAAAACACTGATTAAAGTAACAACGAACTACAAGAACTTTTATATTGTGTTACTTGCTGCTACGGAAGCCTTCATAGGCGAGTCCGACTCGCACTTGACCGTTGTAGTAAAACATGTCAAGCAGGACATGCTGATGGCAAGTAACGTGCTTACCCTAACAACACAGTAACACGCAACTATTGGAACCTAAAGAGCCCAAATCATTACCTAGCACTGCATTGTGCTCTTCACCCAACGATGTAAGATCATCTATCTCTATGACCTGTAATTAATATGTAAAGTTTGCCCTTGAAACCGAAACATAATAATGCTTGCACAGAATTCCCATAGAGGTAGAATAACTGGCAAAGGTACTGTCTCAGGTGGACTCGGCAAAGAGTCTTACCACTACTCAATTTAGCCATCGAGCAACATATTTTCCAGATCAAGAATACTTAAAGTAGCTATTTGATATATATAAAAATCAACACTCATTCAACCAGAAATACATTTCACCTACATATATTTGTACATATGTTAGGTCTCGATACTTGCATTTTATCTTTCCCTTTAACCTTAATACCTCCGTTCAATACAGCGACACATTTCTGTAATCACAGCACGCGATATTGAAATTCCCGAAAGCTTATTTGAGGAAAGCTTTTACATATCCACACTTTTCCATGCGGAGCTTCTATGGCAATAATATTCCGTCGGGGTTCCACGAAACAGGTAAAGTGATGGATGGTACTTGATTTGATGTGTTCTATGAAGACGTTCATAGTAATTTGTCCGTTGACCTGAATAATAGTTCAGAATGCAAATCTATACTTATAATAAAACTGTAACGGGTCGAATTCTGTACATTGAAGATATATAGAAAATTTTTTTTTTGGGGCACTCCATAGTCGATACTGATGGCGAAACTGCATTTTTTTTCTTTCATGTCTGTCTGTCTGTCTGTCTTTCTGTATAGGGATCACGCATCACGCCGAAACTACTGACTCAATTCAGCTGAAATTTGGCATGATTTTAGTTTATACTAAGGACATTGCTGTAGGCTACTTTTGATCCCCAAATTTTGATCGGTTTTCTTGCGGAAGGGGGTGAAAGTCAGAATGTGTATTTGGTTGTAACTCATGTTTGCGTTGTTTAATTTCATTAATTCTTTTTTTGTTAGAAAGAACACATTTTTTATATTGTCCCGTCAAAAATTGAACAATATCGGTCTGTTGTTTCGGAAATTACACAAACATTAAATAATAACGACACGCGAGGCGCGTTCGGTACATACTAACTTCTAAGTATTCTGTGTATCACAGACGATCTACAGAATATCTAGATTCTAGAAAGTGCCCACGTGATCGCGTCGCGTCGTCTTCAAAATTCAAGAAAGTCAAAATAATTGTCAAAAATATATTTTTGCGTGGAAAAACAAACATCATTCGGTTATAATCGACTTCAAACAAGGAGGATGTTCTCAATCGGGTTGCATGTTTTTTTTTGATTTTATTTTACGCGATAACTCCGCTAATTGTTAGTTGATTTTGATGATTCCTTTTTTGTTTGGTATAAAATATTTCAGAGGTGATCTTAGATATCGAAAACAGGGAGGTAGTTTTTCAAATATCAACATGTACGACATAGTTATACCTTCTTATAAAATTTAGTCGAATGACAGAATTAAATTACCTGTCATTGAAGAAGATTTTTGTAATTTGGAGAAAACATATCAGCATAATAAGTAGCAGCAGCATAAACAACCCATTAAATGTTCCCACTGCTGGGCGTCGGGGCCTTCTCTCGCAAGGAGAGAGACAATGCTATAATCCACCACGCTGGCCCAGTGTCGGTTGGTGGATGACATATGACTTAGAACTTAGATTATAGGTAGATTTCGGTTTCATCACGGTGTTTTCCTTCACCGTTTTAATTACCGGCATTACGAACATGACTCTGAAAAGATAGTGGTGCGCGTGGTTTTGAACCCTGGGTCTTCGGATCGACAGTCGCCGTTCTCCCGACTAGGTCAGTTGTAACTTACTAGACCAGCCGTAACTTATTAGAAAACGTATTATTTCAATCCAAATACTGTTTAAAATTTAAAGGTAGTGTTCAACAAGCTTCGGTGACCGAAGCAGACCGTTGTTAGGGTTCCGTACACAAAGGGTAAAAACGGAGCCCTATTACTGTGACTTCGCTATCCGTCCGTCCGTCCGTCTGTCACTAGGCTGTATCTCAAGAACGGTGATAGCTAGACAGTTGAAATTTGCGCAGATGATGTATTTCTATTGCCGCTTTAATCATGGCGGAACGTATCAAGTGATCGGGTTGAAACTTGAAATAGAATTAGATTACAGTCTGGAAGAACACATAGGCTAAACATTGCCTATGTATAAGTACTCTATGGATTACGTAACAAACATCCAAACAGTGACATTCATAATATTTACAGTACAACGTTGGAACGGCTGAACATATTTGGGTGGAATTCGAAGCACACGTAGTTTGAACTCAGAAATAGCAAATCGGTTACTTATAGGTTACTGTGACGTAGGAAAGACTAAGCAAATTTGGTAGGAAATTGAAACAGAGATAACTCATAGTCTGAAATACCATATTTATGTATTTATTACCTATCAACCTGAAAAGAAGCATGGGCCCTAAGGAAACAAATATTAACTATCACGTCAACACGGCACAACGATATGGGTTGACATACGAAACACATATAGTTTAGAGTCTAAAATTTCACATGGGCTAATAAGTCTACATTTTCATTTAACTCCATATGAACTTGATGTGATGGCAAGGTAAAAGCCAAAAATGAAAAATATATGCACCCGTTTTGGCGTAGATAATATAGATGATTTGCGTTCACAATCAAAATAATAAGCAACATAATATTCTCATTAGACGGCGCTAATGCCAGTTTAAATCTAAAAGCACTAAAGGCCATTTAAATCGATGTTTTGCTATTGTGGTATGTATTTTTTCTTTCATCACTAGGTGGCGTTACTGGTATTCTAAATTGTACTAATAAGTTTTTGCTGCTAAAAGGACTATAATGCCAAATTTGGATTTTTTTTTTTTTTTTTTTTTTAACAATTGGTGACGAGACGATCCGGACATGTGCCTGATGGTAAGCAACATGCCTGACACATAACAGCACAGTGACACGCAGCTATTGGAACATGAAGAGTCCAAATCATTACCTAGCACTGCACTGCGCTCGTCACCCAGAGATCTAAGATCTTATATCTCTAAGCCCTGTAATTTCTCTGGAAACATTGCCCTTCAAACCGGAACACAGTAATGTTTGCACATTACTGCTTGGCGGTAGAATAGAATAACTGGCAAACGTACTTAAGAACGAAATAACTGGATTATTTCGTTCTTGATTTTTTTCTGTGTTACCTACAATTAAATTCATACATTAACATTTCACTAGGACTTGGCTTAGATTTACGGGTTCAACTTGCTTGAATATCATTAAAACTCAAAATTTTAATTATTTTGATTCCACACAGGCTTCGTTCAAAATTTTACTACGGCGAATTTGCGGGAACTAGGAAACAGCTTGCGGATAAAAATAAATAGGTAAGTAGGTATCAGATCATGCACATTAGCTTCAGACTTTTCATAATGTATCCTATAAAAATCCTACAAACTTAACACTTGCGGCTATGTTCGATACTACGACACCTTACTAAGTATGTTTGATTTTGTTCAAAAAAATAGAAATAAAGATGATAAAATTAAATAAATTTTTGTGTGGAAAAACAAATCCACTCAAACTCAAAGGTTTTTCAATGACTACTTATCCAAATATTTGACGTACGATACTTCCAATTAATGTATAAGTCAGTAACATCTGCTTACGCGAACGAAGTAGCGGGTTCAGCTAGTTAATAAATAAGCGAATTACTGTAGGTTTTAGAAGTGATTCAAAAACCTAGTGTAATAGTAATTTCTTTAGGAGCTTTAGGGTTTTTTCAGGCAGAACAAAACAATTGTGACTCTCGACACTTTACAGACACCGCTGCACAGAATAAATATACCGCTGCTTAATAATATGCTGTATGTACATAACATATATATTTACTAGAAGCGCCCCATGGCTTGACCCACGTAATTCGCAATAACGTTATTTTTTCGGGATATAAAGTAGCCCATGTGTTATTCCACATTATTATCAATATATCAAACTTCATCCAGATTCCGTGGGTACTTTTTGCATGAAAGAATAATAAAAATCTATCCATCCATCCTCACAAAGTTTCACGTTTATAAAATTTTTAGTTAATGATAAATGTTCATGTTTTCACTTCTGTCGGTACTCTTGAGGTTTTTCATTTGTTCAACCCTAATACAAACTGTATTATAGTTTCTTTGTATATTTTCAAATTTTTTTTAACCATTTAACATATTGCTTTGAAACGAGACAGTCGTGAAATGCACCACGTAGGTTTCCCATTCGGACGTATTTTACGACGGCAGCCATTATTTTGCTCCTGTTACTCGTAAAGTGAGTGCATTTTATGCGAACACTCACTTTTACTACTCAATGTAATGGGTTATGTAGTGAGATGTACGAATCTGCCTCAATTTTTTTCAGATTTATTTCGCTTCTACAATTTAACGGCCGAAACGTGAGCCTCGATGTGAATTTATTTATTATAAACGGTTTAATTCATGTCTATGATGCTCTGGAAATACACATTGTAATATTCTATATACTGTCAATGAAAGTACGTTTTTTTTATGACGAGACGAGCAGGACATGTGCCTGATGGTAAGCAATATGCCTGCCATATGATGCAACTATTGGAACATAAAGAGTCAAAATCATTACCTAGCACTGCACTGCGCTCGTCATCCAGAGATCTAAGATTTTATATCTCTAAGTCCTGTAATTTCTCTGGAAACATAACACCGGAATAAATATATTTCCAGTGAAATTACAGGGCAAAAAAATAAACTATCTTATATCTCTGGGTGACGAGTGCAGTGCAGGTCTAGGATAAGGATTTGGAATTTTCAGTTTCCCAATACGAGTAGCTGCGTGTCACTGTACTGTTATGGGGTAGGATGTTGCTTACCAACGGGCACATGCCCTGCTCATCTCGTCTCTCTATAGACTCTATTCTATAAAAAATAAGGATTACAATAAATTGATCGATATGTTTTACACTGCATTAGCCCAATCAAGCTTTTTTTATCTACGAGTAGACTAGCAGCGCCCCGTGGTATTACCCGCGTAGTTCATATTTCCCTTATTTTGCCGGGATAAAAAGTCCTATGTGTTCTTCCAGACTATAATCTACCCGTACTCCAAATTTCAGCCTGTTCCGTTCATACGTTACGACATGATTGAGCAGAAAACATAATTTCATTGATATATATAATATTAGTAGGTATTGTAGGTATTAGCAGTTATAAGTAGATTATTTACATATTAGGTGCTCGAAAGTATTTCCGACAATCTCGAATCTTGACAAGGAAAACTTTAAGAAGGGGGTATCTTTAAACACCTCTCCCGGTTTGTAAAACATCTTCAGCATCAGAATCTGATGTTCTTAAGTGGCGATCGTCGATCGTCGTGACGACGTGGTTACGATCAGGGAGAATACTCATCCTATTCTAAGTGATAAGTAATTTACTTAGACCCTCACAAATTTCATAAGTTACAGCTGGTCTATTCGGGAGAACGGCGACTGCCAATCCGTAGGCCCGGGGGTTCAAATCCACGCGCACCACTGTCGAAAAGTCGTTTGAGCAATGCCGCTAACTTAAAATCCGCACTAGGTCAATGTGGTGGATTATGGCCTTGACTCTCGCCTTGCGAGAAAAAGCCTCGAGTCCCAGTAGGGGCAGTATTTACTGGGCTGTTTATGCTCACAAATTTTCACATTATTGTATTTGTAGTTCACACTAGCCACAATACAAAGTGACTCATACATAAAACTTATAACAATCGCCTTAGATATGTGTGTGTGTGTGTGGATACGCGTGTCATGTACGTTTCTGCGCCATAATTTCACCAATAGGCACAATTCACGTAGGCATCAATAGGCACATGTCAAACAGTTTATTTACAAAACTTTTTGTTTCCTCAGACAAATTATTAGTGAAGCGCTCTAAGCTTGTTTCCTAATGTTTGTTTTATCGATAATAGCTTCATTATTTTACACTGCATCTCGCTTGATGTTAAGTAGTGTTTCAGTTTACGATAAAGCGGGTTTACCGATTCACACACTTGAGAACACCCAGATGGAGTCAGGGTATCCTCCACTCAGAGAATGTATTCATGCAGTGTACGTGATACATGGTTTTAAAGTACCTACCTTAAAATTGGAGCTTTGACTTTACAATGTGTATTCGTAGGTACAAAGTAATTTAACTCGTACAGTCGTAGAAATAGAACTTCTCTATCTCAACCTGAAAGCATAAAGTCATTCCAACTTGCATGCGCCGCTCGCTCGCTGCACTTTCATTTTGAAATAACGTGATTAGAAACTCGGAAGCGTTTCCTCATATTAGCTTACATTTTGTGTGTCTGTGACCTATTTTAGTTTGTCATATGAACGTATCTTTACTATTTGTAGTGAACAATATTTATGAAGCTTTACTCGTTTTCACGCGTTATGTAGAAATAATACGAGTAAATTTTTACTATGCGCACGCACACCGTTACGAAAATCTGATAACCTGAAGTTAGCTAATAAACATTGGAACTAACTTCAGGTTAATACTTCTACTGTCATTTTGTTCCACTATTTATTATCAGTCAAGTCTGCTCTGTGTTGGGGTATAATTGGAGAACTATGTGGCAAATTGTGTTGTGTGAATTATCCACCAATAATTAGTTTTAACGTGACAACGTCTAATTAATCGATGAATGCCGGTTGCATGCACGAAAAAGTGTCCCGTTGTGTCCCGTTACGTTTATTGTACGCTTGCGCCGCATTTATCAATGTTTTTTTATGACGTTGTCAAGTTAAACTATCGTCTGTAAACCAAAAATTTTTTAGTTTTTACTCCAGCTTGTCTCAAATACCAGCCCAAAAATTGGTGCCAGTTTTCGTAATAGATAGATTTCTTTACCCTGTGGTTTTACAGAAACATTACTCTTCAAACCGTAACACAGTGATGGTTGTGAATGATTGCTAGGCGATAGAAGAGTAGTAGTGGCGGACTCTACAAATAGTATCAAGTGTAAGCCTATAATAGTTAAAAAAACACTACTTTAGATTATTATTTATGTCCCATGGTGTAGAAAACAAAAAGCTATCTTCTATTCTATCGTGTTTACTATCAAGTGTTTCACACAAGTGCTCGTATACTATATCATTTTGCTATATTCTAAAATACGAGTACATACATATTATGTAGGCTGTTAACTCCTTTATTACCACTCCTTTGCATCGCGCAGTCGGGTAAATAGTAAGTACTGCCAAATTTTATGGATTAATCATTTCCCATTTCTCTCGTTCCTAATTAGGATCCTTGAATTTAGGTCACATAACGTCAACATTAGACATTAGTGTTGACTCTACGTCGGCCACAAAGAATGTGGCTTCCACTGATTGCGCAAAACCGTACTTAGTAGCTTTGGTTTTATTTACGTTTGCCTAATAAGACAAAACAGCTCAAAACAGACTTATAAATTATAGAATTTCACATGTTTAGTTTTAAATGAAGATAATTATGGATAACTCACATGTGATACTGTCAATACAGGCCAACTTAAGTTTTGGCAGCGTTCGGCGGCCCTTTTTAAGGAGAGTGCACGTACGTGACCATTGCTCGTTTGACACTACCAAACGATCCAAATTACAGTGCCAAGCGAGCAGCAGTAACACGCACAATTTTCTTGAAAAAGGCCGCCAGGGACGGCTGAAACTTAAGTCGGATTGAACTGACGATATCACATGTGAATTCCCCGTGTATTGAGTTAAAACTTCTAATAACGACGTTAGTTTTCATGCTTAAATATACTTAGTTGTTTGTCAATGATGTTATGAATTCTAAGTAATATATTAAAAGACTTTAAACTTATTGTTGTGACTAGTATTCGTTCACATTTCTAACAGTCTGATCGCGTGACAACCTTGACATAGTTTTCAAGCATCAAGTTGGTATGAAACCTATACGATATTGTTGACTGCAGTGTGGCATCTACGAGAATGAGATAGTATTAACCATAGATTTCGAATTTTTTTGCTACGTATTAACGGAACTATCAATAATAATATTTTTACAGCGGACGCTGTATGCTGGACGCTGGACGCTGACGATGCCTATAAAGCGTTACTCAAATACCGTGAATTAACTTACGATTTTTTAGAAACTTACAGAAGTACTACTACTTTACAATTTTAAGTATCGATTACTCAATCATCACGACAAAAAGCAGTATTTTTTACTCTGATTAAATTGCTATAGAGATTTACTATGAAAAAAAACCTGAAAAAGACAAAACTGAGCATGATGAATGATTGCAGGTTAGATCAATTTATTCTAGCACAATACATTGCTTTTTAGGGTTCGGAAGTAAACAATGCGAGGTCTTACCTCGACTCTTACAAACTCATCATGGTAATATGCATAATTATGTTGATAATATGATGGAATTACATAAATAGTTAAATAAAAGGTGGACGATCAATATTATCTCTTATTTTTTGTTCTTAAAAAATCTGGTACGGATATTACCAACTTCGGGAATACAGTGTTTATGTGAGACTGTTCGTCACCGAACTGACGCTTACCTGATAAAAATCGTGGAATACACCACCAAAGTGTCATATATCGACTGGAGTCAGTTATGTATTTTATTAACTAAATTATAGTGAGAACGAGCCTAATTAAACTCTTTCCTAGTGCTTGGTCAACGCCACGCAGGACAAAAATGCTGGCATTTATTTGGCCCAACATTTAGGCATTACCGTTCAGCGTGTGCCAGCATGCTGGGCACATTAACAAACAAAGGTTTTGGTTATTTTTAGACGTGCATCGATCTATCGATAAATCAGATGTGCTTAGTGTAAGCAGTTACTTAGGTGCTTCTACTTGTCGACTATTATATGAAAAAAAAAATGTAGAAGATCGCACTAGTCGAGTTGGTGTAACCTCCTTAATGTCAAAGCCTCATAAGTGCTTATTGATTGATGTGACAACGTGTCATTTGTCGTATTACTACAGCACGAAGGGAATATATCGCATGTAAAATACTTAGTTAAATGATCGGATAATGTTTGGATTAAAGTATTTTAAGTGCATCAATTTGTAGATGTTTATGTGTATAGAATAGAATAGAATATTTTTATTACCATATTTAAACAATCTATTATCATTATTCACTCCAAAATATTGTTAAACAATGAGTAATAGCGCTTAAAAACTGTTTCGTCGCAAAAAAAAAAAAAAATTAATACCTATCTCAAGATTGCTGTAATACCATTAATGCATTCGAAAATAATAAATGACTGGATCAATTAACAAAATTATTAGGGGTATAGTCATTTCAAATTATTAAATTTGGATGTCATATGAATCGTAATTAAAATTCATATACTCTTTTATGCTGTACAATGTTCTCTCTAATAGACGTTTTTTGACTTTATTAATAAAAGATGTTTCACTAGTGATGGCATTGAAACTCTCCGGCAGTTTATTAAATAAAATACGTCCCATCTGTAATGGTACATATACTCGTAGTATACATACTTCATACCAGCTTAAAAAGACACAAACTAATTAAAAAAACATTGTAGGTATAATAATAGCAAATAGCAGCACTTCGCGGTTTTACCCGCATAGTTATCGTCCGCGTAATTTTCTTGTGAAAAATTAGCCTACGTACTATTATATTATCTGTGGTTCAAATTGTAACTCGGTCTGTTCAGCCGTTTCGACGTTATTAAGCAACAAAATAAATATCCAAACATTAGTATTTTTAATTTAAGTACGACTTAATCCCGTTTTCTTCTGAGCTGATCTCTCCTGATTCTAAACAAACATTTGTATTCTAGTCTATTTATTTATTGGTAAATGAGTATAATAGGTGTTTTTATTGTTTTCAGGTAAGTTTCACGCATTACTTCGGGTAAATTCCACGTAAGTGCGTAAGTATAATCAGTTAATAGAATTAAGCTTCATTTTGTAATAAGAGTGTCTAACTTAGTACGTTTTTTTTACTATTGACTTACCTCGTGGCTTAGTAGGTAATAAATCTAGCTGCGAAGCCGAGGGTCGTGGGTTCGATTCTCACCCAGTGCAAATATTTGTGTGATGAATTCTAATGTTTGTACTACGTCAGGGTGTATCTATGTATAATAAGTATGTATTTAGAACTATATAAGTATTATATCAGCTATCTGGCTTCCATAGTAGAAGCTTTGCTTAGTTTGGGGTTGTGTGTGAATTGTCCACCAATATTTATTTATTTACATTTTATTGTTGGATGTTTCACACACAACCCCATCTATCCCCAAACTAAACAAAGCTTGCACTATGACAGCCAGATATAATATATATATTTTTTAAGCTTTTATTTAACTCGCCCTGTTAGTATGGAACAAATTTGTCTTGCGCAATCTTGCGAGTTAAAAACAATTGCTTCCTGGCGATACAATAGTTTTAAATTTGGTTTACTTACGTAACTTTAGTGGCAATGCAATAATATATACCATAAAGCTGATCTCAAGATGTCAGAAGGTGGCCATAGGAACTCCTAAACTATACAAGAGAAACCATAGAGTTTGGACTCGTTTGAATAGTCTTGACAAGAACTCCTGTGCTACGTGACAGCCAGGGTCTCAAGATGGTGTCGGAAGGTGGCCATAGGAACTCCTCAACTAAAAAAAGATGAAACTTTCGAGTTTAGACTCGTTTCAATAGTTTCGACAAACACTCTCGTGTTACGTGATATCCAGGATCTATAGCCAAAATCAAACCCGGACTCGAATAAAAACTAAAAATGTATGAAGTAAAATAGTAATAAAAAAATATTTTAAAAACAAGCTTTTATTTAAATGCTCGAGAATGAAGAAAATACATTTTGAAAGCAATCTAACCTACCATTTCATTTAACTATAAAATGTATATTGCTATAAATAAAAGTTTTCCGCGAGATTTTAAAGAACATCGTACCTATCTACTAAGTAATATTTAATTCTAACAAAAGACTTAAAGTCATTTTTATCATTTGCTTATAACTAAAGTTTATTTTATGTGTTTGTGTCACAAATATTTGCACTGGGTGGAGATCGAACTTACAACCGACGGATTTGCAGGCAGACGTGCTACCAACAAAACCACCAGGGCAGACCAGCCATAAACAAAGTCAACCAGGCCAGCCAATTTTACATAATGTTTGGAGCTAGTTAATATCATGAGAAAAATATCCAACAATATTTGTTCACTGTTTTGTTTCACACGTAATATTTTATTTTGAACCTTAATTTCCTAGGTGTATAATATATTTCAATGCTTATAATTTTCTAAGCAAATATGTCAATTTAAAGCACATTCGATAAAAGTGTCTCCCAAGGCGTTAATATCACGTTCGTTGCTCCTTACGTGACTCAATGCATTTATCGTGAGCTCATCGAAATCATTCTGCAATGCTGGATATAAGTGGATTATTTACGAAATATGATTTTAACTATACGGTTCGATTTAACATGCTATAGGAATCGTAACTTGTTCACGCTTTAAATTTCTGAATCTATCTAAATACATAAAATTTAATGCCACTTTTCGTTGGAAGTAAACTCCTCTTAAACGGCTCGACCGATTTGAATGTTTTTTTTGTATACGTTTGGATAGGGTCTTGGATGGTTTAGATTCACAAATCACCCCGGCAGATGGCGCTGCAGTTGGTATCTCGGTTATTAACCGAGCGAAACCGGTATGGGTCGCTAGTACTTTATAAAAGCTTAACATTTTTTTATCAATGTGTCAGTTAAATAATAAGAAACAGAGGTACCCAAGAGACATGAACATCCGATTTTCGAGCTTATGCTCGAGAGCTCGAGAGCTTTATACCCATTTAAATGTGTATAAGTAAATGTGTATAAAGTATAAGTTTAATGTGTAAATTTAATGGGTTTATACCCATTGGTACGACCTCAATAGATAATAATAGAGGGCACTATTTTTCAAGAGTAGTGTAGTGTACGAATTTGTCAAAACTTTAACTCTGAAGGATAACATCGGCAAGGAACCAAAATGATTCAAGAATTATAAAACACACCTTTTGAGGTTATGTGCCAGCATCCACACCAAATTCAAAAGTAACCTGAGTATTCCAAAATATTAGAATTTCGATTTTGTATCAAAAAGATGCACTCGCAACCGCATTTAAGACAATCACTTACCATTTGACCTGAAACTTTAACTGGTTAAATACAGTGTATAAGATCAGCCATTTTAGGTTGATCTTTGAATCATATTATGATCACAAAGTATGTTTAATTAATGTATATATCCCCACGCAAAAACCATCAACAATGATGCCTGAGACTAAATTCGAATTGTTATCTTTCACGTCTAAACAGCTCGCCATTTCTCATATTCATCGAGAGAGCAATATTTTTCTTTTTTTATTTGCATTCGTTTAATTTTTTTCCTCTTGGGTTTCCTTGGTTACTTGAGCACGTGAAAAGAATTCGCCACGCGAAAAACACCGCATCTAAGACATTTTTTCCATATATTTCCATAACATTTCAAGTAGGTACGGTTTTGTTTGAACATATTTTTGAATAAAATACAAAAAATAAACAAGTTTGTCTAGTGAAGTAAAATGACCAACCACTTTCTCACTAGCATATCTAAACAAAGTTTCAAAGTCAAAGTAAAATATAAGAAGCATAATATCCAATTCGCCGGAGGGCCGAAGAGCCTTACAACCTTAATATGTGCATAAATACGTAAGTTACGAGGTTGAAAAAAGAGATAAATAAAATAAATTTGTTTTTATTTGTAAAAGTTCAAACAGGATTGCTTAATATTAATGTGCGCTAAGATCTTCGTGAAAAGAAATTGCAAACCGCCCATTTCAATTTTTGTTTAAAAAGCTTTGAAAATTTTTGTTGATATTTATAAATTGAAAATAATACGGATCCATGTCTGGACTATCATACCAAACAAAGAAATAACCATGAAAAGTAATTTACAATTAGCGGATCTATCGAGTATCATACTTATATACAAAAAAAAAAACTTTAAGCCGAATTGCGAAGGTTCGCAAGGAAAGGAAAGAAAGGAGGTCCTTTCTTGAAGTCGGTTAAAATGCCTTTCAAAGTATTAACAGCAAGACAGTTTCAGACCTTCGTTGTAATGACTAATTAGAACCTGAACTTTATTTAGTATCGGCCCGCAACGTTATATGTACAAGTGAAATTTAAAAAAAGTTTTATCCCTATATTTACTCTATATTTATCGTGTTAAAAATTAGCGTACGTACTACGCTGGACTCATCATCTATTTAAATTACGATTTTAATCAGATTCGTTTATTCCTAATAATGTCATTGTGCATAAAATTTCTAAATAGCCACATTTATAACATTAGTCTGTAAAATTGGTATTCACTATTAGATTAATATTTCAGACTACCTTTAATAAATGAAAATCAGTTGCCGTTCCGAAGCGGTAAAATTCCGCTTATTTCCATAGTGTCTGGCTCAATTATTCCGTTCCACAGAACATGATGTCAATTTTGTTTGCGTAGTGCTTACTTAATATTCATTATGTGTTTAATTACGTTTGATGGCGCACAAAGACAGCTTGCCCGACGTTGGAACAGCCTATTGTATTTAATATTCCATATAGAACAGTTACGCTAGACAGCTAAAACTATTGTCTACGCTAGACTAACTGGTAATCGGGTAATACAAAGCATTAAGCGTATTGTATCTAATATGCGTCTCATCATGAACAGCCCACTAAATGTTCCCACACCTGGGACTTGAGGCCTTCTCTCGCAAGAGAGTTAAGGTCATAATCCACCACGTTGCTTGAAACCGGGGTCTCCGGATCGGCAGTCGCCGTTCTGCCAACTAGACCAATCAACCTTGGTGCCCGAGCGACACGAGTCTAGTTTTTCAAGCTAGTGTTAGCAAGCTAGTGCTTAGCTTGCTGGTGCTTAGCTTGCTAACACTAGCTTGAAAAACTAGACTCGTGTCGCTCGGGCACCAAGGTTGATTGGTCTAGTTGGCAGAACGGCGACTGCCGATCCGGAGACTAGCTTCGTGTAGACAATGCTACGCAACGCTAGTTTTGTCTACACGAAGCTAGAACCACTCACTAACACTAGCTATCCTAGCTTGAAAAACTAGCCTCGTGTCGCTCGGGCATAACTTAGCTGTAGAATAACTAATCTATTACATATATAGTACTTCTTCTAGGCAGATTCGTAAAGAGTCCTACTAGTGTCTTTCTATCACTAGAATGCATCTTATTCCATTTTGCTACAATAATTTAATCAAAACAGCCATAATTCACCGATACTACGAGGATTCACGTCTTCCCATAAAGTTTTCTCATTCGTTTCTGTCAAATCGATTCCAAAATACTTCCTAAATAAGAATACAGAATTACTTCCGCATTTTCATAAACTTTTAACGTACGAAAAACAGTTACTTATACAACTGCAATTTGAAACAAACTTTCAATCGTAAAATGGATAACGTTCTTAAAACACGCAAAAAGTCGGAAAGTTTGAGTGCGCTTGTTCATGTTAAAATTCAGTAACTCAAATAAAAATAAAATAAATCATTTAATTTTGGCTAAAAAAAAACAAAACTTTGACTTAGACTGACTGGCCTCGTGGCTTAGTGGGCAGTAACTCTGCCTGCGAAGCCGAGGGTCGTGAGTTCGATTCCCACCCAGTGCAAATATTTGTGTGATGGATTCAAATATTTGCACTGTGTCTGGGGTTTTCTATGTATAATAAGTATGTATTTACAATTATATCAGCTATTTGGTCGCCATATTACAAAACTTGCTAGAAAAAAACTTCTAAACTTCAATACAAACAAAAATTTAACTTGGACAATCGACAAAATTTCGTAATTTTTGTGAAATCTAGATAGAATTGTTTTTCAATACTCCAAAAATATTTTCAGGGAGCAAAATGGAAAGCTTATCTTGACTAACGCGCAAATTTACGATCACTTTAAAAGCACATACGAAGTGCCTAAACGCGGGAGCTCGTACGTAGAACCAAACATCCAAAGACCTAATGATCCTCTGACAGGCTTTCAAGGCACCCCACCTAGTGAAGAGGAAGTAAACTATCAAATTAAAAGAAAACTACTAAATCAGCTCCTGGCCCAGATGGCATTCCTTACATAGTGTATAAAAGTGTCCATCAGTTCGTAAACATATCTTGAATATATTCATTAAGATCTGGTCAAGAAAGCCAGTCCCAGTAGCATTTGGAAGAGCAATTTTTGTCCTCATCCCTAAAAAGCAGGAAGTAACTCATCCCAAAGACACCAGACCGATAGCCCTAACCAATACAATTTCTAAAATCTTTTTCAGTATTTTGCAAACAAAAATGACCACATTTATGACTAGCAATAGGTATTTCAGGCCCAATCACCAGAAAGGGTTCTTGCCTGGTATTTCTGGATGCCTGGAACACAATACATTACTAGCAGAAAGTTTGAAAGATGCCAGAACACATGAGAGGCAAATTACAGTCTGCTGGATAGACCTAGAGAACGCGTTTGGTTCTGTCCAGCATGAACTTATGATATTTGCCCTAAAATGGTATAACTTTCCTGCTGAAATTATTGACATAATTAATTATTATTATTGCCACTTAAAATTCGTCATAGCAGTAAACAAGGAATACACAAAACCACTTGAATACAATGTAGGACTATTCCAAGGGTGCTGCTTATCACCAATAGCATTTAATATTATTATAAATATTTTAGTAGACAAATTAATATGCCGTGAAAAGAAATGGGGCTACCGGTTTAAAATCAACAATAAGTACACTGAGTCAATCTTGGCCTTTGCGGACGACCTTGCAATACTAACACGTAATCCCAAACAGTGTCAAGAATTGTTGAACGAAGTCGATGTGTTCTGTACATGGACGGAGGGAATGAGGACAAAACCATCTAAATGTCATTGTCTTTGTCTGGGTAGAAGAAATACCAAATATACGTCTTACGATCCGGGACTCTCCATAAGTGGCCAAGGAGTTGCCACAATTGCAGAGGCAGTGCCTTTCAAATTTCTGGGTAGAAAGATAGATCACAAAGGACGTACACCATCATTAGAGGTGGTTGTTGAAAATTTCATGAACAACCTTAATAAGGTAGACCAGCAGCCTATCAGCAATATCAAAAAGCATGGATATATGACAACTACCTCACATCACGTCTCACTTGGCCTTTCCTAGTATATGACATCGGTAAAACTCTCCTGGCAAAGCTAGATGCCAATGTCATAAAGATATTGAAGTCATGGTTCGGATTGGCACATCCGGCTGATCCTCTACTCTTTTAGGGATCACAATAGTTTTGGGCTGAAACTAAAGAAACCGTCTGAACTTTACAAACACCTAAGAGTTACAAAACGCATGTATTGGGAAAGTCGCAAGACGAATTAATTACATCTCTCCCAAAAGACAAAACTGCTTCAGACCTGGAATCTAGACTTCAATTCCATAAACAATTTATGGCAGGTGCACAAGTAAATACTGCTGGGTTGGGTGCGAGAAAAAAGGGAAGACCGAGACATGGTAAAACCTTTCTACAACAAGACGAAAATGACGGTTACAAAGTGCACGCTATGAATTTAGAAATGCAAAGTGAGTGGTTAACCATAGGTGAGTTCTGTATCCCATTAGCTCTAAAATGGCGCACCTTGATCTATGACTGGTCCCCTGCCTTATTAAAATTTTATCTAAATGCATTCCAAATGACCCTCCCTGACCAGAGTAACTTGGTAAGGTGGGGAAAAGCCTCTGAAAATGTTGCTATACTTGTGGAGAGGCGATATGTACAGCAAGGCACATATTGGTGGGATGCAAGGTGCTCCTTAATGGGGGTCATTACTCACGGCGTCATGACAGAGTACTTGAAATCATACGTGAAGCCATGAGCCTTTCAGTAGCTAGAGCCCAAAAGGGATTGACGACAAACAACAGACAAATTAACTTTGTAAAAGAAGGCTCAACTTCAAACTCCAGGAACAAGCCTTACTCAATCCTGGGTACAGCACCTGATTGGGCTATTTTAATGGACACGTATGAAAAGCACTACAAAATCCCAGAGGATGTGGGTGTTTCGTCATCCAGACCGGACATTTTCCTTTTTCTAGAGCTACGAAACGCATAGTCCTTGTAGAACTTACCGTACCGTGGGAAACTAATATACCTAAAGACCACGCGATGAAACAAAATAAGTATTACGACCTCCTAAACGAATTAACAAAAACGGCTATGTAGTTAGTTTATACGCTGTAGAAGTGGGAGGGAGAGGTATACCAGCAAAATCTCTCTATAACCTACTGAAAGACCTTGGCTTATCCAGAAGTGCAGTAAGTTCTATACTAGAACGTGTATCTAAAGCTGCACTAGTAGGCTCATATCAGATTTGGCTGGGCAGGGAGAGAAAAACGAGTGGTGAAGGTGAGTGTTGATGTACGTCAGAAAGGGGCCCCTTAAACCTACGCCCGAGTCACAAGTCTCGGGAACTACTCGAGTTTTTCTCTCTCTGCCACACGATGGACCCGGCACCCGCACGGTGAATCCATGGAATGCTAAGAAAATCGTCTCATACATCGTCGAGGTAATATTATTTTTTTGTCGATATTTCATAAACCACCAAACCAATTTCGATAAAATTTGCAATACCAAACAAAAAAAAAAACATCAAATCGATTCACAGTGGCATATCATTATTTTGCCAAATAGTCTCTACCACAACCATTAAGCGTTCATGATAAACATTACTCTAGTTTAGTGTGAACGGCAATGTATTCAGAGATATTTATTGGATATAAAAGGTAATTTTTCCTTTTTACTCCAGGTGACCACCTCAGTGTAGTGTTAAACTTATTACTTTATGTGCTGCGTGATATTATTATGCTGTTACTTACCATCAGGCTCATATTTTGTCAGTCACGTCATTAGAAATTACAAAAAAGAGTGTCCTTAAGTACCTCTTTATTAGTGTTGAATAAGGTATACAACAAGTGATATTGCGTTAGCGTAAATTTAATAACAATGCATAAGCTTCATTACCTACGCTTCGCGTAATTTGGAATAATTTGGATTGTTCTGGCTATATACAAAAAAACTGCACATACAAACTCGTTTACAATTAATCTCCTAATTAATACTAGTATATTCACAGTAAAGAAAACAAGCACTGATAGTCAAGGTTTTACTCTATAGGAACATAACATTGGAAACATTCTCAGAGATGGAGGTATCTATTAGGAAGGTATCTAGTAGGTATCTATGCGTTTATTGTTTCTTTCATCAAGGTGAATTAAGTATTTATAGTGGTGAAACGGTTGCCTATTGAAACCCTAAAAAAATAAATTACTGGATGCACAAATTCATCACGAAATTGACAAAACAGCGAAACAAAACTTGTTTTAAAATACACAAAAACAGATATGACAAGCATGATGGATGACGCTAGTCGAAATCCATTAGGTACCTAGTAATTTGCAAATAGAATTGCAGATATGGAACGACAACAATTCTTCGAAAAGATAAACTGTCCCCATTTAACTTGAATAGTTCTGTGTTTGTATATTTAAACGTTTAAATAAATTCTTTATATTGTGTGCTGTCTAAGCTACGTCTTATTCATTTATTTTAACTACGATTTTTCTAGGAATAATGTTGTATGTAAAAAAAATATAATAAAAATAACTTTTTTTTTTCACACAAAATTAGCAAACTGTCCGCCCAATAGCGTCCGCGTTCGAAAATACCATTTTTCATTTGTTTCTTGTTTATACATAACCGTCTAGTGGTATGCATTTTATTTCATCATCAATGCCAGCTAATCCAATGTTATCCACAATTGACATCAGAAATTTAAATAGTTTTTATTTACCATTTTTTTTTGATCGTAAAAATTTGTTGATCCCTATGTTCAAATGTGAAAATCAGTTCGAAGGAATGTTGTGGAAATAAACACCACACCACCTTAGTTTTATAATTTAAATAAAGTGGCTTATACAATTTTTAAATTGATCATCGGGTTACTACAGTGTAATCGTGAGTCGGTCGCGCGGGTTCCTCTTAAAACAAGCCGCCAAATACAGCTGAAATTTAAGTGGGAGCTATATAGATTGTATCACACAAGACTAAATCGTTAGTATACTATATTGTTTAAAAGTGTCCATAGTAAGAGATTATTGTAATTTTTTTGAAGTAGGTTTAATCTTGTCCGCACAAACTGTTAAAACAACAAGATAATAAAAGTGGTCAAGTACGAGTCAGACTCGCTCATGAAGACTTCCGTAGCAGCAAGTAACATAATATAAAAGTTCTTGTAGTTCGTTGTTACTTTAATCAGTGTTTTAAAAATAGTGAATTTATGACGTTTTAAAATAAAACTACTTATTAGATCTCATTGAAACCAAATTCCGTTTAAAGTTTACATGGTAATAAATTGTACATTATCATCATCATCATGTCATCATGTATTATCATATTTTTTTTTTTGTTTTATCACTCACTTATTTTACCATTTTGGAAAAGTCAGCAACTATTCGTAAGCGCAAACTATTTAGTTTAGAAAAAAAAAAAATGTTAGATAACTCAATATCATTTTAAAGACCTATCTATAGATAGCCCACGCGTATGATTTTGATGGAAAAATATTTTTTGAGTTTCAGTTCTAAGTATAGGACACCCCCAAAATGTATTGTTTTTTTCTATTTTTGTGTAAAAATTTTAATGCGGTTTACAGAATATATCTACTTACCAAGTTTCAAAAGTATAGTTTTTATAGTTTCGAAGAAAAGTGGCTGTGACATACTGACGGACAGAAGGGTGCCGTATTTTGCCATTTGGCCACGGAACCCTAAAAACAAGAAAAGGCATGTCTGGCTCTTAATTGCTTTAATTTAATATGTATACCCAGTTTTCTTCTCAATATATCTTTCGGCCATATTTTACTACATTCCCGTAAATATCTTCTCAGTCGTCTACGCAATATATTTGTCTACGAAAAATAGGCTCACTTTCTTGCGATACTTAACAAAATACCGTTACTAAATCCAACCTAATTACAGCAATAAGGCTCGTACGTTCTACCGATGGAATTTCTTGCTTAGAACATTAATTTTCCGTCTGCAGAGCTCTGGTGGAGGCACATACTGGTTAAATGGCTGCCGTCAAAGTGACAAATGTGGCCAAAGTACTACCAGCTGTTGTTTTTCGTCAGTTTATATTGTTTTGATATGTTAGCATGGTCATAGGATTATTGAGACTAACCACCGGGTCATGAAACTTGGTTTAGGCTCAATTTTGATTCTATGTTTTCGTTTGAAGTTACAAAGGTTGGAAATATTATCTATTTGGATTTGATATTGTTCACATCTTAATAAAGTAGCGGAACGCTATCGCGTTTCGTTCTAGCGGACTAGGTAGATAAACGGAGTGCGAAGAAAACATCAACCGATGCAAATATAAAAAATGTTTTGTCAAGAAATGAACTGGAACCAGATAAGACCAACAATACCAGAAAATACAGAAATACCTGATGTTATTTAACCAGACAAGGCGTATTGTTTTGTATAGAATTATTTTAATTTGTTATCCCCACTTAGCACAGCTTTGGTGGATGAAACTTAATGAACGAGGGGTTGTTTAAGCAGAAACTATGTGTGGAAAGTGCCCGCAAAATGTCCTTGGTGCAAGTTTATCTACCTGATCAATGGCGAAGTAGTGAGCTGTGAAAGAAGACTGCCAATATCAACACAATCTAATTACCAGTCAATAATGTGAAAATACTATTGTGTTCCAGTTAAAAGAGCACTGTTTCCAGAGAAATTAAAGGTTAAAAAGATAGAAGATCTTTAATATCAGTGCAAGCTTAGGTATTGATTACGACTATTCATTTTCAAATAACGGCTACGATTAGGCGTGTTGCTTACCATAACCTCACATTTTGGACGTCTCGCCATCCTGTAAAAAGCCCGTCGCCCTAAAAATCTCCTCGCATCACGAGAAACCTTCTTCACAAATCGCTCGTGAGATGGCGGCTAACCATTTCACGTGAAGTTGGGCGATGATGTGTTCTACAATAAGTTAAGTTTCCAAAAAACCGATTCACATCTCTGCTGAAATGACTTCACCGCTTCAAAGCTTTGCTCTTCTCGGCATCGCACAGCTGGCTATGTTTAGATTTATGCTTAGACTAATGGAGTCGTAAAACCTTCGATACCAACCTTTGCTCGTGATTTATCGAGCGCACTCCAGTGTGACTTTGAGTGCACTGGGGTGCGCTTTTCCATGGAAACAATAGTGTTATATTTTGATAGGATTAGGAAATATGAGTTATAAAACGGGAATATTGCAATTATGCAAATAAAACGCTGGGGGCAGTCGTACAATCAGTCAAATGGGTAAATTGTCTTAGCTTTTAATCAAATGGTACGAGCAAGACATGCACCTGATAGTAAGCTTATAAAAACACAATGCCATACGGCTATTTGAACATTAAAAGTCCAAATTACTACCCAGCTCTCTACAGCGCTCGTCATCACCGAGAGATATAAAAAGATTTTTTTTATGAAAAATTTTCTGTATTTCCCTTTAAACTGGTACACAGTACTGCCAGCACAATATTACTGCTTGGCGATAAAGTAAAGGAACTTCCCGAAGTGAAATCTGGAAAAATTTCAACTACTATCTACAAATTACATTATTCTCGTATGTAATCTCGAGGTATAGATACTAAAATACATCAGCATATCTCCGTTATTAATGCGTAATACATCACTACTACAATGTCCCCAATACCGCCGTGTATTGTACTTGACGTACGTAAATTATGTTTGGTATAGGCACTGAACTATTATCGTGATCTCGAGCATTTCATCTCTCCACGTCTCCCTATATTCGAGAACATTCCTGTGCATAACTAAACTACTTAGGTACTGGGTAGAAACGTGATGAAAACGCATTAACCTAACTGATGAAAAAACTTACACTTGCGGTTCTATTTTAGGTCTGCAAGTGTAAGTTTCATATGACTTTTCTATCGATAATAAAGTGTACACGCACGCAACACAATATAATGTATACTACTACTAATATCACAAATGCCAATATATTTATGGATGTTTGTGTTCAATCACGATATCTATACTTATAATAAAACTGTAACGGGTCGAATTCTGTACATTGAAGATATTTTTAAAAAAAATTTTTGGGGCACTCCATAGTCGATACTGATGGCGAAACTGCATTTTTTTTCTTTCATGTCTGTCTGTCTGTCTTGCTGTATAGGGATCACGCATCACGCCGAAACTACTGATTCAATTCAACTGAAACTTGGCAAGATTTTAGTTTATACCAAGGACATTGCTGTAGGCTACTTTTGATCCCCAAATTCTGATCGGTTTTCTTGCGGGAGGGGGTGAAAATCAGAATGTGTATTTGGTTGTAACTCATGTTTGCGTTGTTTAATTTCATTAATTCTTTTTTTGTTAGTAAGAACACATTTTTTATATTGTACCGTCAAAATTTGAACAATATCGGTCTGTTGGTTCGGAAATTACACAAACATTAAATAATAACGACACGCGCAGCGCGTTTGGTACATACTAACTTCTAAGTATTCTGTGTATCACAGACGATCCACAGAATATCTAGATTAGAATCTTTCTAGATTCTAGAAAGTGCCCACGTGATCGCGTCGCGTCGTCTTGGATGACAAAATAATTGTCAAAAATATATTTTTGTGTGGAAAAACAAACATCGTTCAGTTATAATCGACTTCAAACAAGGAGGATGTTCTCAATCGGGTTGCATGTTTTTAACCCCCGACCAAAAAAAGGGGTGTTATAAGTTTGACGTCGATGTCTGTCTGTCTGTCTGTCTGTCTGTCTGTCTGTCTGTCTGTCTGTATGTCTGTCTGTCTGTCTGTCTGTCGTCCGTCCGTCCGTCCGTCCGTCCGTCCGTCCGTCCGTCCGTCCGTCCGTCCGTCCGTCCGTCCGTCCGTCCGTCCGTCCGTCCGTCCGTCCGTCCGTCCGTCCGTCCGTCCGTCCGTCCGTCCGTCCGTCCGTCCGTCCGTCGTCCGTCCGTCCGTCCGTCCGTCCGTCTGTCGTCGTCCGTCCGTCCGTCCGTCCGTCCGTCCGTCTGTCCGTCCGTCCGTCCGTCCGTCCGTCCGTCCGTCAGTCCGTCCGTCCGTCCGTCCGTCCGTCGTTCGTCCGTCCGTCCGTCCGTCGTCCGTCCGTCCGTCCGTCCGTCCGTCCGTCCGTCCGTCCGTCCGTCCGTCCGTCCGTCCGTCTGTCTGTCTGTCTGTCTGTCTGTCGGTTCGTCTGTCTGTCTGTCTGCACCGTAGAGCTAAACATTGCCTATGTATAAGTACTCTATGTATTACGTAACAAACATCCAAACAGTGACATTCATAATATTTACAGGACAACGTTGGAACGGCTGAACATATTTTGATAGAATTCGCAACACACGTAGTTTGAACTCAGAAATAACAAATCGGTTACTTATAGGTTACTGTGACGTAGGAAAGACTAAGCAAATTTGGTAGTAAATTGAAACAGAAATAACTCATAGTCTGAAATACCTCATTTATGTATTTATTACCGATCAACCTGAAAAGAAGCATGGGCCCTAAGGAAACAAATATTGACTATCACGTCAAAACGGCACAACGATATGGGTTGACATACGAAAGACATATAGTTTAGAGCATAAAATTTCACATGGGCTAATAAGTCTACATTTTCATTTAACTCCATATTAATATAAGCATATATTTTCGTAAGGAACTTGATGTGATGGTAAGGTAAAAGCCAAAAAATGAAAAATATATACACCCGTTTTGGCGTAGATAATATAGGTGATTTGCGTCCACAATCAAAATAACAAGCAACATAATATTCTCATTAGACGGCGCTAATGCCAGTTTAAATCTAAAAGCACTAAAGGCCATTTAAAAAAATAGACTTGAATAAAAAAATGGTATAAGCGATTTCTGAATTAGCTCCAAAATTTAATCGCAAACAGTTTGAACACGTCATGAATTTAGATTTAGTTATTTACTAGTAGTAGCAACACGCTGTTTCGCTCGTGTAGTTCCCGATCGTTTTATTCACCTGAATTAAAAGTAGCATATTTCTATTAATCAGATTGTTAACTATAATATAATATACCGTCCCTCATCCAGATAATTTAAATAGTTTTTTGAAAGGGTCAAGCAAAACTTCATACATAGGTAATACAAACCTTAGTTAATGCAATACAAGTAGGATCTAATAAATCAAAAATATAACTTAAATAAAACTATCCCTTTGATAATACCAAAGCAAAACAGCTTTATATAATGCGATGCAATATCAACTGGCAATTTGTATCGAAGTTATTTGAATATCAACATTGTCGTACAATTTCATTCGGTATTCTGGATCTCGAATACAATCTAGGTTATTATTGAGGGTACTATTGTTAGTGTAAATCACGTGTTATGGAATTCCATTTCAAGAATGCGAAGCAAAGCCAAGAGACTCAGTAATGTTTTCATAGATATTGTAAACCATTTATATCTTTGGAAAATAGCGTAGCAAATTGGATTAGTTTCATTACAATAAATCCATCACATTCATTTGTCAACATTGAAATTATCAGTTCAAATAAAAGTGGTTCAGTTATATCTTAGTAGTGTATTATTTATTAATTAATACTCTTTTCTCGACATAAAACGTATTAGATTTTCAATTTATAAGTTTCATCATTTCCTTTTTGTTAACAAATTTCTTTCTTCAAATTTCCTTGGTACAGTTGAAGAATGGAATAAACAGCCGGCTTCGTTACTTTTTTAAAACTTTTAAGGGCTTAAATAAATAGGTATCTTCTAAGTCAGCGTAAATCACTTTCGATCGCACCGTAGCCTACCATCAGGCGAGTTAGTAGTCGAACGCAGACCTATGCGCGATAAAAATGTAGGCGGAGACTCCAAAACCAGCAAGGACATTGGAGGATGTAGTTACTGCGAATACAACGTAAATGATGTTTTGAACGTATGTATACATTGACCATGTATGATACAGTCAAGCACCGCATCTATCGCAGACCGCAACATCGCTTAACATGGTGGTTAAGTGTAAACTCAAAGCAATTTTAAAAACGTCTCTTACACCTGTAATATAACGTTAAAAACTTATTTTTCACTATACTACTGTTGTTGTAAATGTCTTACAATCCAGATGTTGTCAAATAACCATGAAGAAATTTTTGCTATTGAAACTTTTCATGTTATGAAATTTTTAACTAACATTGTAACTCACGTTTTAATTCCATAAAATGATACAATGTCCTGTTACTTTGGGAAAGAGTGCTCATAAAAGTTACCGTCGTATTAAAAAACTTGATTTTGTCATATTGACGCTTTTTTATCTCGAACACGACATAAAAAAATACAGTTTTGTGGCTCCTTGAGAACTGGAACCTCGAGTAAATTATTGGGTTAACCAGTTGGAAACAACAAAATTGAAGTTAAATCAATGATGTTGATGGTTTACTTAATAATGTCAAAGAAAAGCTTGCGCGCACGTATTGTGTCATTTGTTATTATTGTTTTATAAGTGACGGAAATTAACAAGCATTTATAATCTGATAACCCACGGGTGAAAATTAGAAAAGTATATCTGCAAAAAATCTGTTACAGTTTGACCTTTGGCTGAAATATATGATATTTTTTTATTTTAAACCTTTATAGGTATACACTTGGCCGCCATCTCGCCTGGCGTAAGGCAACGATAAGGTCTACGATGAAGTGTGCTTACCTAGAAGAATCTGATTCGGTCTCCACTTGAATACACTAAGATTGTAACCGTTTGAAAAATCCTACTAAAATTGGGAGATTCAGAAAGTTTTGAGAGATTTATAATACTTTTTTAATACAAAGTTATGGCACTATAATGACAAGGTCCTGATGGTAAGCTGCACGCCTGCCCACAATAATAGCGCTGTGTCTCGAAGCTATTTGAATATGAGGAGTCCAAAGCTACATTGCTCGTAGGGCTACATTGCTTATAGTGCTACATCTCGTCACCCGAGGGTCTACCGCCTAACTAAAGCTGTCTTAGCCTTGATATTTCTCACTCTTTTCTCTCCGCTTGAAATGAAAGAGACCGCAATAGCAAAGCAAAAGCCGATTTAGTCAAGCGGTTGAAAGGCCAGAGATAAACAAAGTCTCTTTGCCCTTTGACACATACATCTTGGTGTTACAATAGTTGGAAAAATTACAGTACTTCCCTAAGAGAACTGTGCAAAGAGCCTTACCACTTACAATAAAGGTAAAAAGTTCTTCACTCACACACAGTTCACTTACCTACAGTAAAGGTAAGAAGATGTTCTAAAATCTCACTTATTCATGCAAATTTAAGAGGTGTAGTACGTTCCTGCTTGTCCTCTGGCTAGGTTTGTTTTGTCCTTTGTTTCTGCATTTGTGTCGACATTCTTTGTGTTCTTAAACCTTTTTAAATAAAAAACAAAGTAAACAAGTTTATTTAAAAACTTTTCACGTCGCAGTGTAATCTGACTGTTATCAGTGGGAAAGCAAGTAGACAAGGAGATTGCGATCGAGCATTACGTTCTTCTGAAGTAGAAAGTTCGCGACAAAGTGAAGTTGTAAGTACAAGGGAAGTTGCGCCATTGACAATATTGGACTTGTAATCTGTTTTAATGTCGTGGATTCAATGAACTCTGTAATTTACATTATAATTTGACAAATATTAATTATTTGGTAGCCATTTCTTTTGTTATGTTGTTTTTGTCGATAGTTATGGTTTTGGAAGTGGGATGATTATTTTGCCGATATCGATTTACAGTTTCCGATTCTTTTGCAAGTGTTATTTATTTTTTATATAAAAATGAATGTTTGTCTGTGTTTCCTTTACAGAATCGTAAACTATGCATTTGATCATGTGATGATCTTGGTATACTAAAGTTGTTGAGCATGGACAAAAAAAAGTTTCTGAGTTGGTACGACCAACTATCGACAGATGGCGTAGCAACGTGCGCCTCGGGTGCAACTAGTTTTGAATAAAATAACATAACACAAAAAAAAAATATTTTATTTTTTGTATTTTTTTTTATTTAACTTAACTTTGTAACTGACGACATACGTGACTCAAATTTCTCATGATTCGAAATGTAAATCATAACGCAAGACTTTAAATTATTATTATTTAATTATCACAGTGTTTCAGCATTACAACAGCGAGAAGATTGAAAAAATTGCGGGACGTCTCATGGGGAACTGAGAAGACCTCATTCTTCTAAAGTCAGAAAACTTCTTCGAAAATTGCAGGGTTGTCACCACGATACGCAGCAGGAACCGTATAGAATAATATCTATCCGTGTCCGTATAAAAAGTAAATTGTTTTCAATGTATTGGATGTTGACTCAATTCCTCATAACTTCAGATACTTCGATAAAATCTTAGAGACTTTTAAACAACATTGTCTATGAACTGTTTTGAAAACCAATTTTAATTGATCCCCGAAATCCAATCAAACTTGATCGAGGATTTTAATTAATTTAGTTGACTTAAAAAGCAAAGAGAAATTGGATTCCATGCAATCAAACAGAGTTTTCACCGTATTTGCAGGTTGAATAGGATCTTTAAAACAATGCTATAGAAATACATCTGTATTTTCTTTTCTTGAAGGTTTATTTTTGCCGAAGTTGAGTAACTCTATTAATTTATCATCATCTCCCAGCTAATATAATATAATATATTGGCTCTTTGTCACTGTGTTGCGCTGATAAAATAAGCATAGCAACTTGTAATAGTCTGACAAAGACGAAAATACATCTGTAAAATCAGTGCCTATACAGTTAGTTACACAATAAAACTGTGGGGTCAGTGTGAATGTCCATATTTAAAATTTGAAGTCATAAGTTCGATTTCAAGTAACGTGACGTAAACATTTGTATAGTTGCCGGCAAACAAGTTGACCCAATAAAGTTAGCTGCGCATGGCAGAAACGTTTTTAAGGTTTCTTTGGTGGAAGTGCACATGCGCGAACTTTCCCCTTCCACGTCACTTTTGGGTCAACTTGTTTGCCGGCCACTATAAACCCCGTCTCTACGCAACTATAGAGTATTTGTCCAAATTTAGAACTACACGTATGTTATTTAGATTTATCAGCACTTGATATCATCATAATATAAACAATAAGTTCCAAGAAATCACACAAGGTTATGTAAATCTACCTACCCTCACTTAGCCAGCTTGGTGGATTATGGCCTAAACTGTCTCGTTGTTTGAGAGAGAAGGCCCCGAGTCTCAATAGTGGTAACACAAATTGGCCTTTTTATGTTACAAATCGTCTCAACTAGTTTTACAAATATTTATTTGTACCAACATGGACCAATGTCCTTGTACCTGTTAAATTTAACCCTTGTTACTCAGCTTATCTGTATTTGAAGGGTAAATCCAATTGGTCTCTTTGTATGAAGGGTTGACGTATTTGAAGGCGTTGCCTATAGGTCTGGCTTCAAGCAATTTCAGATTCCTAAAATCGTTGTAAATCCTCGAATTTGTCGTGACATGGGATTGGACACGTGCCTTTTCATCAATAAATTGATTCAGTCTGGCAGGAGATAAAATCAATTGTATTATTGCCTTTTTGAATGTTATAAAACAGGGTAATCTCACATAATAATATGTGAAAATAAAAATCATCTTTAATTTCTAGGTTTCATTTCATTTCACTTTGCAGTGATTTGGACTATTTATGTTCGAATAGTTTCTTGGTACTATGCCGTTATGTGATACGCACGTTGTCCAACTCTCATCAAGCGAAAGTCCAGCTCTTAGATCTCTGGGTGACGAGCGCAGTGCAGTGTTAGGTAATGATTTTGATTTTTACAACTAACTATGCAAATTGCTACATTGTTAAGTCGTATGATATTTGCGATAATACTGCATTACAAAATAGAAGTACTAAATAGCAGAACAGTGCATTTCAATCTAACTAAACGTTTTTTATCAATACTAGGTAAGCACTCTATTTATCAACATACTATGTTGACTATCATATCGCTTGTAGTTGCGCGAAGATCATCATCATCAGCCGCAAGACGTCCACTGCTGAACATAGGCCTCCCCTAGATTTCCACAACGAACGGTCCTGCGCAACCTGCAACCAGCGGTTTCCAGCTATCTTTGTAAGGTCATCTGTCAAACGATACTGGCGACGAATTTTCCAATTTCTTTAAAATCCAACTACTGTAATTTCACAACTAAACTAAGATAACGTTTTGAATAACCAGAAACAAAAGATTACAGTATAGTTAAAACAAAACAAACACAAAAGTATAGATAGAGAAGACGAAATTTTGTTCGGATACCAAACATTTCAAGCATGAAACTTACAACTAAGTAGGCGGTCGCCAGTACTAGGAAACTATGTTTATTTCTTACTTGTTTTCTCCTCACAACTTCACGTGCGTCAACTTAAGGCTGGAGTTACTTAGAGATAAAGTAGTTTTATAAAGTAACTTCTAGGAAGAAAAAAAACGCTGATATATTTTTATTACACTCCCAGCTCAGTACGGAAGTAAAACTGGACACCTTTTTATCTCAATAAAAACAGGGTATTTTAAAACTACCTACACCACCTTAAACTCTATTTTGTAGCTCCGCCCTGCTAATGCACTGCTAAGATTACCGTTCCTAATAGTGTCACTTTGTCAGAAACAGTGAAGCTTGTCGTGCTCTTTGGCCTTTTCATTTCTTTTGTAGAATAAGAGACAGCGCCGCGTGTCTTTAAAAGCATTAGGAATATTACGCTAATGTAAGATATTACGCTAGTGCTAATGTAAGAGTCACTCGTCGTTAAAAAAAGACGGTAGAACAAAAAAAGTTAACATTTCATGGAACAACATTTAATGCGGAGTAACGATTAAAGGTCAGCAATAAATATTGAACATCATTTAACATAATTAATATTTGAAAATCGAAAAGAAGATGAACGAAAGTACAAATTCATTACGAATGAGACCTTAACATGAAATAAAAAATACAATATAGACTTATCTATCATTCTTAGTTCAATATTTAAAGTACATTGTTAAAAACTAAACTTAATTCTGTTTCTATACATCGGAAGGACTTCTATAAATAAACATGCTTTAGGAGCTAATCGTATTGCGTTAGGGAACAGTAGTTGTATCGTAATTTTAATATTAGTTATTGATTTAAAATACTATCATGTTATCCATAAAATATGAGAGTGCAGCAGAGTTTTAATGCATGGACTGTAATTAGTCTAAAAGTAAAATTTATTAAATGGTATTTTTTTGTATCTTTTTCTTATCTTAAAGCTTATAAAAACATGGTTTCAAAACTACGAAAATAAATAAATAAAGACGTTGTATTCAGTAACCGTAGATCCGAAGTGCCTTATTTACTTTTTACATTGTTACTGTCAACGGAGTGGAAGTATCATCTCGCGATGTCAAAGGTCACGAGATTCTAAAGCACTCTTGTATCTCTATCTTGTATCATCTTTTGTCCTAAGTAAACGGAAGATACTATAAGACACGCTACAACGTAAGATAGTATAAATACATTATTATCATATCGCAATTTTTACAATTTATTCAACTAAGAAAATATGTTGAAATAAATTTGAAAACTTGTTACACTTTTCAAACAACCTACTGTAGTAGAAATGCATATAAATTGAAAAAAAGTTTGCAAGGTCTACTCTTTATTATGCTGCTCTTTGTTGTTCATACTGAGAACTCTCGCTTTAAACGAGCGAATGTACTGAAGCTCATGCCTTATTCTATTTGGTTTTCTAAGGCGAATTTGCAACATAAAATATGAAGTAGTACAAGTCCTGATCAAACCGCTCTTACTTTTTATCGTCTTATATTTTTTTCTTTTGTGTATAATATGCATTTACTCATATACTAACCTTCCACCTGGGGAAAATGATTGTGTTACATTAAAGTTGACATCACGAGTGGGACGCCTAATGCCTAAAACTTCTACAGGGTTCCCCTATTGTCGCTTACGACAGGAACGCGATAATACTCTCACATTGTTCTGCCAACCCGCCGTGGCTTGCCTGTCCCGGGTTCTTTGACGAACTCTCCCGTCACCGGCGCCGTTGTTTCAGGACGCTATTGGCTTAAATACTACATCAAACCCTACTAAAAAACATCATGTATCCGCTGTTTATTGAAATATATAGCATTGCCAATCAAATTAATTTCGAGAATTCGATCGCATAGCATAGCATCGCATTCCATCATTTATGTATAGCAACGTGTAATTTGGTCTAAAGAACCGTCTGGTGCATTCAAACTCTGTGAATGCAGTTTGTTTGAGTAGCGCGACTTCCAATTTATTTTAACTGCCTAACCCGAAGGGAAATGTTTTTTTTTCGTTAGGGAATTCGTGACCAGCCAACAAGAAGCCTTTGTTTTATTTTTAGGTATCTAGTCATATAAATGTATAGGTTTTTTAATTCGTCCCTGCTGTATTCTAGTAAATTGTTAGTACATTATTATTAGTGATTTCTTTTAATAAATACTAGCAAGTTTAAAAAAAAAATAGAATGAAAACCCGAGTGGATCCTTTAAATCATACCATAAGTAAAACGGGACTCTATTGTGTCATCATTTTTCAGCGCTTGGGAACAAATCGACAAGGTAATTATTAATAATTAATCAGCGTGGTAATACCGCCAGCATGCTGGGTACGCTTCCGATTGACTGTGGGCTTGAACATCTGTAACTTAGAAGAGGATTTTTAGTAAAAGACGCCGATGTTCGTTACACGTCCAGTCCGTTTATTCCTTGCCGGTCGTTATCCTAATATGAACTGCCTTCCAACAGAAATGAAATAAGAATTGTTACATCATATTTTAGTGTTGCCACTACCTAATGCTAATAGTTACAATTTTATAATATTGTTAAATACTTTCACTAATAGCGATTATTATTATACATAAATTATTAGATATTAAATAACTGATTCTGGAGTTAGTCACAATGTGTCAATTAATGTTATTTATAATGTATGTATGTGTGTATGTATACGACGTTGGGGTTCGACATTATAACATTCGGCCATCCTGCATCGGCCGTGTCCCACGGCGATTGTCCACGCGAAGATTGTCCCGCTTTTGGGTCCCTGTAATAAAAATTGTACAAGCCGTAGATTATTTTTGACAAGGTTGTCTCTAAAAAGAGGGAGAAATATACAAGAGTTTTATTTATAAGGATAAAAGGATTGCTGTTTAAATACACATTTGTTTCAACTAAGTGTATAGATTTATTATGTGTATAATATAGCTAACACAGATCTATATAACTGACTCGTTTTATTTATTTTGTATTTAGCTCACACAGATCTAGATTACTGACTAGATTTTATTTATTTGTATATAGCTCACACAGATCTAGATTACCGACTAGATTTTATTTATTTAATATTTAGCTCACACAGATCTAGATTACTGACTAGATTTTATTTATTTGTATATAGCTCACATAGATCTAGATTACTGACTAGATTTTATTTATTTGTATATAGCTCACACAGATCTAGATTACCGACTAGATTTTATTTATTTTGTATTTAGCTCACACAGATCTAGATTACTGACTAGATTTTATTTATTTTGTATTTAGCTCACACAGATCTAGATTACTGACTAGATTTTATTTATTTTGTATTTAGCTCACACAGATCTAGATTACTGACTAGATTTTATTTATTTTGTACTTAGCTCACCCAGATCTAGATTACTGACTAGATTTTATTTATTTGTATATAGTTCACACAGATCTAGATTACCGACTAGATTTTATTTATTTAATATTTAGCTCACACAGATCTAGATTACTGACTAGATTTTATTTGTATATAGCTCACACAGATCTAGATTACTGACTAGATTTTATTTGTATATAGCTCACACAGATCTAGATTACTGACTAGATTTTATTTATTTGTATATAGCTCACACAGATCTAGATTACCGACTAGATTTTATTTATTTTGTATTTAGCTCACACAGATCTAGATTTCTGACTAGATTTTATTTATTTTGTATTTAGCTCACACAGATCTAGATTACTGACTAGATTTTATTTATTTGTATATATCTCACACTGATCTAGATTACCGACTAGATTTTATTTATTTTGTATTTAGCTCACACAGATCTAGATTTCTGACTAGATTTTATTTATTTTGTATTTAGCTCACACAGATCTAGATTACTGACTAGATTTTATTTATTTGTATATATCTCACACAGATCTAGATTACCGACTAGATTTAATATATTCTATATTTAGCTCATACAGATCTAGATTACTGACTAGATTTTATTAATTTTGTATTTAGCTCACACAGATCTAGATTACTGACTAGATTTAATATATTCTATATTTAGCTCACACAGATCTAGATAACTGACTAGATTTTATTCATTTCGATTTGTTGGTTGCACCTCAAATAAAATATATCATTTTTATATATCAACCTAAGTAAGTATATTCAATTTAATTGTATTTACAAATTTAATTTATTCATTATAAAATATTTATAGCACCCAATCGCGACAGCTATTAATTACAGTGAAACAAAGTAACATGATATAATTAAATCGTAAACGACATTTTGCGCCCCAATACAAGGTACAAACAAATATTCAGGCAAAAGACGACGTCATTAATGCACGATAACCCATTAGCTCTCGAGTAAGTCTATGAGGCTATCCCGATGAACGTATCAGATTCAGACGAGCTGTCAGACACAGTTGGTTTGTAAGTTCGAAGGGCTTCACCTGGCACGACTGCTCTAAATTTTCTGTATCTCTTTCATGCCCTATAAGCTATGAATGATCGGCTTTAGATATCTTCTACGGCCCAGTGTCGCAACTACCTAACTTTTTCGTTGCTCTTCTCGAGTGACCGTGACCTATTCCACCATTCCATAGCACTAATTCTCCTACGTTGTATTTTCTGCAGCTCTTGTGTTTCTGGTCGTACCTATTTTTCATTACCGTCATATATCTATTTATACGTACCTACTTTAGCATTTTGTCTACGCTCTTCTAGTTGTTCAGCTAATTTGGAGTGATCAGCACTACTACTAGGTGGGCGACAGTTTATTTGCGTAGTAAAACATCGAGTTAAAAGGCGTATAGCCTGTGTAGAGTATTATTTATGCCCCATACGACGTCGATTAACTTTTCATTCCAGGCGCACTCGCTTTCGGTGGTAGTGTTAAATCCGTTAATGATCGCGCGGTTCACCCTGTCTATTTGGCCGTTAGTCTTTAAAATACCTCCTCGTAAAAGTTACACCGCTACCTTACGAGGAATTGAAAATATTGAGATGATTTCTTTTAAATTCTTAATCTTTTCAAGTGTACCTACTTACAGTTTTTACATGCCTACCAATCACGAACTTGATAAACGAATCGATTACTACTAGTATGTACTTGTTACCTTTTCGTGTTTTTAGGAAAGGTCCTAAATGATCAGCGTGAATGGTCACTACGTTCAGCGAACGAGTCACTATACGCATTTAATAAATTTAGCTAGCACTCGTTATTTTTTTCCATTTATTATACATCTATGTCTGACGCGTCAATTAATCTACAACATACACTGCCGTTTGATTTACCATTGGAATGTCGGTCTTTTGAGATATACCTACAAATCTGCAGTTGTGAGCAGTCTACCCACTAACCAACTTATAATTGAGTCACCTAAGTTCGTGATTTGTAACCGAAATTTTCCGTTCATCAATATAGCCTGCGGCATGTAGTACGATACCTAGCCCAGACATAGGACAGTAGGTCGTGTCACGAGTATATTATCTGTACCTACGTCATACTTCGTTCGCACATAGATATCACAAGATATCTTTCTACTTTGTCTGTGATCACCAGTTGCTTCTGGCAGTACCCCTAATTTTACACAAAATTATTTACTAAAAACAAACCTTTCTGTGAGGTTTTCGGTTGTCAATCGATTTCTTGCCAATTCGCGAGTAAGACATAAGATTTGACCAGTATTTGCGATTAACTTGACGAACTGGTTGGCAACCCAGGTCACGTCCAATTGATTAATGATTGGTTGACCTGACATATATAGTATATTATATTGTATATTGACATATATTAGTAAATATATGTATACTATACATATCTTTCTAATCAGTATCAGTAACCTCTAACTCTCAAGATGAACGTCATCTATAAGTAACTGGAACCATACCTTCCCGAGAGACACAATTTGAGCACCACCAAAATCCTCTCATGACTATTGACTACACACGATTGTGACTTCTGAAGCTCCATATCGTTGAGAGTTTACATTTTTATGATATTTACTTTACTGGCGGTATCGATGTTTGCAAGTACTGGGAGGGTATCCTATTAATTATAACATACTTCTTATACCTACATAATTATCTGACAAAAATTCATACAAGTAAAGAAAACCTGTACCTATTGAATATTGCGTGGTGGTTGCGGTGCCTGCGCGTCCCGTGGCTCGGCGCTCGCGGCGGAGCCGGATGCAGCGTACCAGCAGGCAGCAGTAGTGTGACCCAGGCGCTGACAGGTCTGGCAGCGAGTAGTTCGACAGTCGCGCGCTTCATGTCCTGTTTTGCGACAGTTAAAGCAGATCTTCGGCAATGCTGGTCCTCGAAGCCACGTTGATCTTGTTTCCAGGTTTCTTGTCTCTACATTCTTATAATTTTCAAGCGAAGACAAAAAGCCGTAGTACAGCTCTTGGGGAGTTTCGCTGCTGTAGGCTTTGGCGTTTGCTCGTAACTCTACGGGTAAACCTCGGATAAGGCAGGAGATGGCAGCGTCACCATCTAAATCACACTTTTTAGGGTGAGATTTTTCGTGGTAATATTTCGTCATTGTCTCATTATGTTCTTTCTTCCGCGCTAGCATCTCTTCAAGACGGTCAACATAGTCGGTGGAGCGTGGGAATGCGCGGGATAGATTTTCTTTCCACTGGGTCCATGTGGCAGCATAGTCGTCCAAGTCGTCGTACCAGTCTCGGGCGGCACCGCGGAGACGGATTTGCATCACGAAAATGCGGTCTCGGGGGTCCCACTCATACATGTCCCCGAGTTGGTCGATTTTGTTAAGCCAACCTTTGACATTGGTAGTTTTCTTACCCGGATCGAATTTGGGGATAACCTCTGCGTCCAGGTGTGTAATTCTTCGTTTCTTTATATCTTTGGTAGAATTAACTTCTTCGTCACGTTCCATAAAAAAAAATTTCATTGTTTTCGGTATCTTCATTCTCTGTAGATGTTTCGCTAGTATATCTTTTCCGCTTCCTTCCCAAACCGTGGAGAAATGGACCCAGCATCCGCTTCATTGTCGATCCCACTTCTGAGATGTAACTTAGAAGAGGATTTTTAGTAAAAGACGCCGATGTTCGTTACACGTCCAGTCCGTTTATTCCTTGCCGGTCGTTATCCTAATATGAACTGCCTTCCAACAGAAATGAAATAAGAATTGTTACATCATATTTTAGTGTTGCCACTACCTAATGCTAATAGTTACAATTTTATAATATTGTTAAATACTTTCACTAATAGCGATTATTATTATACATAAATTATTAGATATTAAATAACTGATTCTGGTGTTAGTCACAATGTGTCAATTAATGTTATTTATAATGTATGTATGTGTATGTATACGACGTTGGGGTTCGACATTATAACACATCTTGATTATCTGTAGACCTTCATTGGTCTATAAATAATTGAGGTGTGCTTAGTGTGAATAGTTAGTAAGGTATGTAGTGTAGTGTAGTTCTCATTGTATTTTAGTTTTGTTAATAAAGGCTCTGCCCCTTAAAAAAATATGTATAATATTACCGTGACACAGGGATTTTGGTTTCCTCACGATGTTTTCCTTCACCGTTTTAAGTTAGCGGCATTACGCACATTACTATTTCGAAATTATTATTACGAAAATACATAGGATTTTGGATGGTAAATAATCAAAACATCTGTTTGCCGGTCGGTACAACTTGAACTCAAAAGACATTGAAAATCTACGAAAATATAAGTCAACTGAGACTGGCCTGTGTTGGTGTTGGCTTCATTCGTCATCTAGTCATGGTCTAAGTAAGTAAAACGCAAATAACACATGGCTTTTGATCTATTTCTAATATCAAAAAATGTTTTACGATTACGTTTCAGAAGTGTCCATTTTGAAAACGAAAATATCAGCATGTTATCTTTCAAATATAAGCTAAATAATAACTACAGTAATGCATGTACTTGGTTAAATATTTTTAATTAAAACATGGTCTCTTAATACTGTTCTAAAAGTTTCTTGCCACAGTTACCGCCTTAGCAATGTAATTAGCTCTAGAAATATTATTTGTGTAAAGACAGACAGTGCTTTAATTCACTACATTTTGAGTTTAAGTGAATCTGTCAAAGTATTTAAGGATAATTGCAAGAATCATTATTGCCTGTTAAAAATGATAGATAGATAGATAGATAGATAAACTCTTTATTGCACTTAAATAATAAAACAAAATACAGAAACATTTTAAAACAAAGTAACAATGGGCGACCTTATCGCTAAGAGCGATTTCTTCCAGGCAACCGTGGGATGGTGAAGAAGATATAAGTAATGGATGACGGGGGTACAATTAGGAGTACATAGAAGCTTACACTTCTGTATAGTAATATACTAATAACTACTAACATATTTAATTTAATTCTGTACAATAATAATAATATACCAATATTAAACATTAATAATTTTACATCCTAATACACATATAAGTATAAAATAAATAAAATTAAACTAATATATATAACGTATAACTAACAAGAATATATGCATACAGAAAAACAATTCCGACAATTAAATTAAATAATTACAAATATATTATATCATAAATAATGAATTCAACTTGCTGATGACTGCAACAAATAGAATTGTTTGACTTGGTCCTTAAAGACAGCAAGAGATGGAGCTTGCCTAATGTTGACCGGCAAGGCGTTCCACAGCTGGACAGCTTGAAAACCAAATGACTTGCCATAAAAAGTTTCACTGCGCGCCGACGGTGTTTGAAGGAACAAGTTATATTTTGACCTGAGAGGTAGATTATGTGCTTTGCTCAAAAAGGTAAAAGTTTCTTGAAATACCGCGGAAAATTGGGGTTAAATAACACGTTATAGAAAGTGACATAATATGAGCATTCCGACGAAAGCGAATGGGGAGCCACTTGAGCTGTATACGAAATTGAGACACATGATCATACTTGCGTAATCCAAATATGAATCTTATACAATAATTTTGAAGACGCTCAAGTTTATCTAGCTGATCTTCTTTGAGGTCGAGGTAGCAGACGTCTGCATAGTCCAGGATAGGGAGAAGAAGGGATTGTGCAAGCGCAATTTTGGTAGCAGTAGGTAAAAAATTTCGCAATCGCCTCAGCGCCCGCCAGATGCAAAAAGTTTAGAGCTAATCGATTTAAGATGAGGTTCCCAGCTCAACGTGCGGTCTAAGACAACGCCAAGATTCTTGACTGAATCGCTGTAAGGTACAACGACCCCGTTAAAAACAATTTGAGGGATTGTGACCCAGTCGACTCTGGATATCATATGAGCACTACCTAGTATTATTATAACCTGAGTCTTAGTGGGATTTACATTTAAGCCGAAAGAATTACTCCAACGGACAATTTGCCGTAGATCGGCGTTTACCATGTCAATGGCCACACTCAAGTCAGAGAACCGAGCTTGCGAGTAAATTTGGAGATCGTCTGCATAAAGGTGGTAGGAAGAATTTAAATAATTTGAAATGGAATTGATAAAGATGGCAAAAAGAAGTGGAGATAGCACGCCGCCTTGAGGGACTCCAGCATTTGTATTACACCAAGACGAGAAAACCTCGTCGAGGCGAACACGTTGTCGGCGTCCATACAAGTAACTGTGAAACCAATTTATCACCGATGGAGAAATGTTAATAGAACGCAACGTCGCCAGCAAGATATCGAAGTCGACGGCATTGAAGGCATTACTGAAATCTAACAGAGCTAGAACAGTAAGCCTGCCGTCGTCCATACCCAACAAACAAATACGTCGTATAAGTCTTGACTTGTACGACCTGAAGTTGGATAGCAGTCTTACAATGGTAATGAGATGACTACCAGGTCCTATAGATGTATTTAATGCAACTAATTAGTCGTGCGACGAATATGTCATAGTAAACTGGTATTAGCAACGTTGGGGAGACTAAACGATACGACGTTATTTAACAGTCTTAGCTAAAACGTTTGTACGACAACGCAATAGTCATACCAACGTTATAGTCCAATAAACGTTTTGAACACACCAAATTATGTTTTTGGAAAACCTTTATACGACATTTATACAACGTGGATGTTATATAGACGTTTTCATAGTGCCGTTTATATAACAATCAGTACCTTGTTTTACAGCGGTCAATTAAATACTCTTAAATGACTGGGTTGTTTATTGACGACTCAAATATAACCTTTATATTACATGATGTCCGTTTGAAGTCCTGTCCTGACTTTAATCAAACTTGCAGTCGCATTTAAGTCAGGTTTTGACTTTATAATGATTAGACGGCCATATTTACGGAAGTTTGATGAATTTTTCCTGTCATGGCGACCATTATCACCATCATCAGGTCGTACAGAGGTAAGTTTGCGACAAAAGCAACAGTCAGACATTTTTAGAAAAAAATAAACCTATTTTTGTTAATGAAAATATGATTATAACACAAAATTACGAGGGGCATGAAAATCTGAATAGTATTCACATAGGTATATTATCATAAAACTTCAGTTCCCAGTTAAACTAAATAGCATGAGAGACAGATAAAGTAAGCAAGATATGAAAATTAAATAACACTCACCTTAGTATTTCTTTCTAGTATGTTTTTATTTTACACTAAAATAAATCTTCGAACCACAAACACGTTGCGACGAACATATATTAATATGAATAAGTCGTACAGGTGTTGTTACTTGACTCAAACAAAACGTTTTAGTCATTCAATAACACCTGTACGGCTACAATACAACAAACGAGTCGTTGTAAAGTTAGGATGCGACTACTGCGCGACGAAAGTGGTTATCACATAACATTTGTACGACTGTTGAATGACGTTAACGAAGTTGGCTCGAGCTGTCTGTATGACCATTATACGACCATTTAGGTCGTATAACTGAGAACCATTTTCGCGTTTAGTAAACGTTATTATAACGTTAGTATGACTTTATTACAGCGATGTATGGTATTCAGATAACGTTTACTTAACCTTTATACGACGTTAAATTGTTACTTGGGTACCTTTGCGAATGTCGTCGGTGATCCTAACAAGAGCAGACACAGTGCTAAAATGATTACTCTTATAAAATCCTCAGATTTGGTTTCTTACATAACGTAAATAATTAAACTTAATAATTAAATTAACTTAAACGTAAATCATTTAAAAAACTCAAAGTTATAGTAATACTAAAAATTTACATAGTTTTTTGCGGAAATAATCGTTTTAATTTATTTTTCATTTGTGATTGACACAGTTGTTATTGAGTATTTATTTTCGAATGTTATTATTTGAATCTTCGTAGTAGTAATTTGTAATTAAATCTTGTAGATTTTTTTGGTAAATCAATCGTTTTACATATTATGTGTATTTTAATTTTCAATACCCCTTTAAGACTTATGTTAAAGGCCGTAATACTTATATGGTATTGTGTGAATACTAATTTATAGAGCTCAACTCAGATTCTTTAATTTATCACACTTTGACATCCCGCGTGTTAATAATCAGGATCTACTTATCGGATTTAAAAACATGTTTTGCATCTGAAAGCTCAACACACTGGAAACACTGATCTATGTGACAGAAACAGGGTTGAAATTGTGACACACAGTGAAAACTATATTCTAATTTCAAAATGAACCTCCAGAGTTTTTGAAATAAGGTCCACATTTGGTAAACTTTTTACGCATGTAGTACACTATGAACCACCAATTACATCCACGGTTAACCACCAACACAATGATTACCTATAGGCAAACCATCACAAAGGTGGCAGCATAATACCATGCACGATCGAGCTTGTGATACAAAGTAAACAACTATTTCAGTGTTATATACATATTTTTACTTAAGCTTACTAAGAATGTCAAAGTGAAAGTTCTTTATTGATAAATGTACAATTTACACGTCAATGCCTTGCATTGTACAATTTACACATGAATGCCTTGGTTTATAAGCGACAGTTAAAATGTTGACTCCAAGCAGCTTTTGTAGTTGGAGTTGAAATAAACATCTGCTCTAGAAGTTCTAAGTGGTCTGCAAACAGTAAATAAATATTTGGGAACGCGAAAAAAATAGTGAAAACACACCTTTTCATAAAAAAAAACACATTGCTGAGTTTTTTTTTTCATTGGCGATAACGAAAAATTCTGATCAACCGATTTTAGGACTTGATTGTGCTACTTTCTGTGCGTCAATTTCTAGACTTACCTGTAATTAATATCTGTTGGAACGACAATAGAGTTAGTTTGTTGCTTAGTGTGGCTAAATAGAATATTATTAAATTGTGAACAAATAAGAAATTTGTCCTACAAGAAATGGAAAATAAATAATTTGACAACAATGTTTCGTTCAAAAGTCCTGAATCTCAGATACTGTAGTCGTATCTAGGTTCCTTTATTGCTTCCTGCCATTAATCCACAGTTAAATGGAGGATTAGTTAAATCTCTGCTTTGTCGTTTTCTCATTAATCTGTACTTATGATCAAAGCTAAACCTTTGATTTAGAGATTTAATTTGCAAAACATGGTTTTGGGAAGATGCACTGTTTGGTTTGTCACAGAAAACTGACCCCAGGTTTGATCCTCTATAGTTTCTATGGTAATACGTTGAATAGTATAGGTACATTACTTTTAAAGTCTGGGAATACATCTTAAGAACGACATTTAATAATCTTGTTTTCAAATCTTCGAAAACGTAATTTATTCACCAGCCTATTTTTGCAACTAATTGATCAAAAATTGTGTGTTACAGTAAGAAAATGTATGTGTGTTTTCAATGCATAGCTGAAATTGAAATCAAAAAGTCGAGAATCGCAGTAAACGGTATTTTGAGTAAGATACGGAATTAAGAAGCGTACCTAATTATGATCAAAGGGGTCTGTTTTCTAACTTAAATAATATTGGTTTTGATGTTGCTCTCTTTCTATATCTCTCTTCACCTAAACGCAAAGAAAGCGCAATAGCAAAGTCAATAGCAATAGCATTTTTTAAGCGGTTGATGGTTCGATAAGACTAATATAGAAGAAGAAAAAGAAAATTAAACAGCTAAAAAACATAGATTATCCATCTAGATAATCTATTAAGGTAAGGATAAAGGTGGTTAGATAAATCTATCATTGGTGCGTTATACAACTTTTACTCTTGCTATTGTCTTCAAATGATCAAAACATGCCTCAATTCCGAGAGGCTTTATTTAGGCACGAAACTAATCTTATGAAACTACATTTCTCGTAGCTGTTAAACTGTTTGTTCTGTAATCAAACCACAAAGGCTATTAACCCGTACAAGCAATGTTCATTGTTTATCTACTTCTACAGAGATACGCGAAAACAATGAGCTAATTTGAAGGTGTCGCGTTAAAGAAATTATAAATAAGATTTTATAAGAATTCTAAAATTATATACAATAAGCGTTTATCAAAGGGAATTTTTACAGGACAATTTCCACTTAAAAAGAAACTGCTCGATAACATACTCGTAAGTTGTGTTGTACTGACAAAAACATATGATAACATGTCAATAGCTCGATTTCAATTATTATTTTCAATTTATTCTTAAAAAAACATTTTAGTTTTGTAGTGAAATTTGTTAAGTGTGTGTACTACTAATATTTGCTCACGACTGCGCATCCGTAGAATTCAGGATAGAAGAAGAAGGATTTATTCCCTAATAATTTCTCCATTTTCAGAGTGAAAGAAATCTATGTAAGCTGTTATTAACAAAGATTCATTGTTCGCAGACTTCGGCATTTCTAAGATGATAAAATACAAAAACTACTTACTCTCTGTAGGTGTTATTATTACTTATTTTGATTTAACCAAATTGGGCTCCCATTAAATATGTGTCTACATAACGTTGCCTGGATCAGGTACCTCGGAGAAGATGGAATGACTGTGTGACATGAATTGCTCATAAGACACGAACTTGTGTTTTTGTAAACTAGTTTTTATTTAAATTAATTATGCCCCTTACTTACCTATTTTAATATGTTATTCGCCAAATCTCGACTTAAGTTTCACTCGTATATGATGGTCTATTTTTTTAATCAAACAATTGAAAAATCATATATTTTGGTCTATTTTTTTCAATCAAACAATTGAAAAATCGCGATGTTACTTTTCAGTAATGACCACGATTTTTGTTCTTGTGAATTACATCATTATGTACTGAATAATGACTACAAGGTTTCTGAGTAATCATGTATTGGTACTCAGTTGCTGAACAAACACAATTACGCGTTACACACGAAACTCTTCTCTCAATCAATTAAGCCACAACAAAGAAAATACACCCGAGATGAGTGTTTCCTCGTATTCGTATATTTTTACCTGAAAATACGATTCAACTTCATTTCACAAACGTTTGAACTGTGTCTAAAAGAACAGGTCTAATAAAAGTAAAATATACTCAATGGGGTGCCTGTTCGAAAGGTAGATTTCGAAATACTAACATTAATTTTATATTACATGCTTGGGACAAACTTAAAAGTAAAAAATTGGCAGTCATAGGAACTGCCGATAGAAGTGGAAACTAATAAATCGGAATTTGATAACTTTAGCTATAGCTTTGGAAACTACGCGGGTGAAACTGGAAGACACGGCCATGCCATGTAGTGTAACCCTAAGATGCATACATAACATTGTTGTTTATTCTAATAAATTCAATTCAGTCTTTAAGATGAACTCGAGTGTTTGATTCCTCTCCTAATATGCCACACTTTTACAGCTATGGCCATGGCCATCTAGATCATTCGAGTTAACTCGAAGATTTCATTCATTCACGAGCATTGAGCTCAATTATTCACAGCCCACGAAAAATCAGTTTGTCAGCAGGTCTATTACGAAGTCCGATAAACGATATATCGGCCGAAGCTATGGACGTTTTATAACACGATACACAATCGATTGGTTGATCTGATCGGGCGTTTCGTTCGTCCCGACTGACACTGATTTGACAGTTTTTGTATCATCAACCGACCGATTGTGTTTCATGGTATAAAACGTCCATAACTTCGGCTGATATATCGTTTATCGGAATTCGTAGTAGACCTGCTGAAGTTATGAAAGCTTCAGATATAAAACATAGACAAACATACAGACTAGTAAAGTCCGGTAGGCAGTGGCCACTGAAGGCAAACTGCCATAAGTCCCTATGAAAAATATACCTATTCCGACCTGAAACTTAAACAAATACATGTGTTTAAATTATAGAAGGGCTTCAAACTCTAGGGTGAAATAATGTTATATTATCTAAATCAATCGTAAAAGAAGTATGATGGTGTAATTTTACCTAGTAACTATTTAACTATGTGCAACATATTCCCATCATTTACTCAAGGTCTTTCAAACGTTACACGTTATACCCTAGGACTCAGGGGCCCTTCTCGATTCACAAGGAACATAAGGTAGGCTGCTAAATGAACATGCTTCATATTTCAAACATTCATTCAGGTTTTATGTGAGCTAAAATATGACAATATTTTGAGTATATTTTAATCTAAATTTTAAATTTATATTTTGATGATATTTATGTAAAAAAATTGAAGTACACGTTTAAGTTAAATATTAAATACATATTTTGTAAATTCACACTGAAGCTAGATAATAGCTTGATAACTTCAAGTTGTAATTATCAACTTGTAAATTCTGACAAAACTGTACTTATGAAAAACTAGTTGGGCCCCGCAGATACTATTCTCGTTATTTTTCCGCGATAAAAAGTAGTCAATCTGCTATACTAGAATTAATCTATCTAGTATAATAATATAATAATAGTACATATAATCTATCTAGTGCATTTATCAAGATTGATTACTTTGATTGTGTTCCAAATTCAATCCGACCCGATTTCACGTATAAAATGTATATTCATAATATTAGTAGGGTGTTCAATACAAAACATTTCGCATTCCTAATATTAGTAGAGTGTTCAGTACATTGTACTAGAAATATTTGGAAATTTACTTCAGTAAAGAACCTCTTTAACCTGTCACATTCCAGCCACGTTTGAAAGCAGCCGAAAAAACGTAATAGCATTCTTAGTATTAAATAGACGAAAACAAGTGATGTACCTATCTATAATAGAGCAAGTCGGTAAGGCGACATCGTTTCTTGATTGATGCTTCGAAAACTGAACGAAACGTAGAAGATTGACTTTCGTAGATCTTTGAACATAAGGTATGTGTTACTTGACTAGGAATTCCCTAATGGATATAATTAAGAGTTAATCAGTTTCTTCTGGGTAATCTATTGGGATTGTTAACCTTGCATCTGTAGCATAGCATAAGCATAAGCAGCCCACTAAATGTTCCCACTGCTGGGACTCGGGGCCTTCTCTCGCAAGGAGAGAGTTTAAGGCCATAATCCACCACGCTGGCCAAGTGCGGGTTGGTGGATGACACATGACCTCGAAAGATTCTAGATACATGTCGGTTTCCTCACGATGTTTTCCTTCACCCTTTTTTAAGTTAGCGTCATTACGCACATGACTTCAAAAATACAGTGGTGCGTGCGTGGTGGAATTCGAACCCGGGGTTCCGGATCGCCAGTCGCCGTTCTCCCGACTAGACCAGCCGTAACTTCCGCTTGCATCTTTACTTAACATCAATTGAGATAGCGGTCAAACGAAAACCCATTGTTGATGAAGAAAATTAAATTTGGTCCCAATTGAAAATATACCCTACGCATTTTACGTAAATTGTACGCTTTGAGCCTTATAAATATAGTACCAACTAAAGACTCAAAACGTATCTATACCAAGTAGCTATTTTTCATTTGTGTCTATAGTAATATTATGAAGCTGAAGAGGCTATTTGTTTGTACGCGCTAATCTGAGGAACCCCTGGACCGATTTCAAAAATTCTTTCACCGTTGGATAGGTATGTCCGTCATCCCTGAGTGCTTTGAGCTAAACATTATGTACCACAGGCGAAACCAGGGCGAGCGGTCCGCTAGTAAAATATATAATATGTTGTTAAAATTAATAGCGACCATGTGGTAAGCTATAGCTTTTATATTGTAAATTCTACTGAACTGAAGTGTTTATTATTAATGTACAGATAAATCTATTTGGGGAATGGTGTATTAAAACATCATTTTAATGTTCCTAATTCTTATACTGGGAAAGATTTCAACTTTCTTACCGAAGCTTAATTAAATATTATGTAAAATTTATTAACAACTTCCAAGAACAGTGTGCGGTGTTATACTGTTTGAAACTAATGTTTAATGATAATAATTTGATTAAACGATTAATTACTTAAATTTGACTTCGTTGAATTAATTTACGCATCAAATTAGCGGAGTGTTGAAAGTCGTCACTTTATGAGAGTAATTTGCGTAAAACGTTTCCAGGATGTTATACTTCTAATTGTATTAATTAACGTAATGGTGACGTTTTATGTCATTTATGGTTTCAATAAATATTTATTACGGAAACTGTAAAGGTATACACATACATGCTTCATTAATTTAGGCTAAATAATAAGTAACGCCGGCCAAGCGCGAATCGTTCTCGCGTACGAAGGTTTCCGTACCATAATCTATGCAAACGGTGGTATAGTATCGGGGAGTCCCTTCAAATATATATTTTAATTAAAGTTTATTGTTAATTTTTAAAGTGAAAATACTACTGAATACATGGTAAATAAATAAAGCATCGATCTGTTTCCGTTATCCATATCACAAAAATTGAGCAAAAAAACACGATTGTTGTATAAGAGCCCCTTTAAATATTTATTTTAGGCTATTTTTAGCGTTTGTTCATATAGCGGCAACAGCGGAAAATATATCTTCTTTGAAATATACGTAGTGCAGCATGGTGATGGACGACAGAGAAACAAATGGTAGGTCAGCGGGGTTTTAGCTTAGGTTTTATTCTTTGGGTATAGAACCCAAAAAGGCTAATTATAAATATGGAACATTTCCCTACCAAACATTTATCATAATCCTATAAATAGTATAAACTAACTACGTCCAGTGGCGTAAACTTCAACTTAATAGTCAATAAATTTAAAAGGTAAAAAATAGTTCATACATACCTATTATTGACCCAATATAGGTCTTTTTCAGAAACACACAAATAAAAATTCACGAAGGAAATATACATATGAGCAAACAAATATAAGGGATTGAAGAGTCAATATCAAACCATGTCGCAAATATCGCTAAAGGTCGATTGGTATATCTCACTATCGGGTATTTCTCCGCTTTCAAACTGAACTAAATTACAACTATTTGTATCCGACAAAGGCTACTTAACTCTATTTCAATTAAGTTATGTCTAGCAAAGCGATTTAAACCGATCATGCTATCCTATTTAATATTATAAATGTGAATGTAAGTTTGTTTGTTAATATGTAACGCGAAAATTACTGAACCGATCATCATGAAACTTTGCACACATATTCTTAGAAGTAACATAGGCTTCTTTCTATCTCTGGAAAATAATGGGACAGGAAACTACGCGGATGAAACCGCAGGGCACTGTTAGTCTTATATACAATTATTGTTTTCCTCTGAAATACGAAACAACAGACGTGTGTTTAAAAAAACTTACTTATGTAACTTATTTTTTGAGAAAATAATATATCATTCATGTTTAAGTTTTTTTAATTTTTGTTTATATAACAAAAATCGCTGCATTGATTGTGATTATAAATTTACATGAATGGTGGTACCAGGAGTGTACCCTTTCGAACAAATAAATCGGGGACCATAACTACATAAAAATGGTTGTCGAATTGATTAAAATTGATATGAAAAAAGGGAAATTGTATGGGCAGTGGCAAATTTTAAGACTTATCTTTGGATGACGTGGGCAGTACAGTACTGTAGCGATTTAAGCTATCCAAATGGCTGCGTGCAACTATCAGCCACGCTGTCTACCGTCAAGCTCATGTCTTTCTGGTCTCAATCACTCTACAGATTTTTTTGTATACAATTGATATTTTGACAAAGGTTTCAATTATCACCATTTAAGAGCACAGACAGCCCATAGCTGGGACGCGGGGCTTTATTTCACAATGAGACGAGAGAAGACCATGACCTTGCTGCCCATGCGTGAGGGACGCATGTCCTCGACATTTTACTTCTTTCTTGGAATTGTTTCTTTCCAGTTTCTTCACTATGTTTTCTTTCACCGCTTAAGAGCGTGGTGATGACAAAAATACATTTGCACTAAAAATACGGGATTCGGACCTACAATCTCACGTGAAAGCATATGTTCTCGGATTAGTATGTCAAGGCTTTTATGTAAGAGAAATGAGGCTATTTGAAGTGTTATGAATTATATTACCAACTTCAATACTATCTACTCGTTATTGGCCAGAAACTCGTAAACTGCGTTTTATTTTCTCACTATTCTTGGTGCATGCTTTTATGAATGATTATATTTTTATGTGTTGGTCGTAAAAATCGTTATTATACGTAAATTTGCAAATGTTTATGGTGGACGTTTCACTCGCCTTATTTCTGGTCTATTTTTAATTCTGGCGCTATAATATGAAGGTAATGACTTCCTGGTTACTCCTGTACTACTGTCCTGTACTGTTTAAATGTTTTATTTCAAAGTATTTTGGACGTTGTTGACGACACTCTAAAAAATTTCGTCTGTTTCTTCGGTCTCTTACTTTCTGAGAAGACTCGTATTATTTTTAAATTTTAATGTGCTTTATGTCTTCACCTACCTATAACTATTGTAGGACTTAGCTTTATTACCTACTTACACTTACTTACTTTTTCAACGGATTGGTGTTGTACACAATGTTGGCAGACTAAATAAATCACTACATAGTATAAAACAAACTCGCTTCCTCTGTCCCTATACAAAACTACGCAACGAATTTTTATGCAATTTTTTTTAATAGATGGAGTGATTGAAGAGGAAAGTTCATATGTATAATAACATCTATTTGAGTGGAAAAATACTGTTAATTTTGTGGTTTCTAATATGATGTCGTAAATAATTACATTGTTTGAAAGATTTAGGGATATAATATATCCCTACACCCCTAGATCCATATGTTATATAGACGGGCAGACGCGGGTAGTGACTTTGTTTTGTACTATATAATGATTATTTATAATGACGCAATCTTAAACACATGCTGTCACGTCAACGCACGGTACGAAAGCTCTCAAACAGGAATATTTTTTCTCGTTTTTTGTTACATTTTTCATTCATGCTCCTCTCCTATTGATAGCTTAGATATTTATATAAACATAACTTTCCGCGATAAATAGACTAGACTAAAAAAAAACAGACTAGTATTCCCCGAGACTCTAGCGTTCAAACAAACAAACAAACCCTTCAACTTTATAATTCATATAAAGCACTACCTATACCCATTCTTATTAGTGCTTATATATTTAGTATCATTGCACCCGTGCTAAGCCGGGGCGGGTCGCTAGTAGATTATAAATATAAAAAGAGGAAGAAATAAGTCTTTATCTGAACGCTCGTTCAATGTGTTACCAGGCTAAATATCATAAATGAAATAAAGTCATTTCTTCATCAAAGTTAAAATTTTAAATTTTTTTTTGGTTTTATACATAATAATATTTATAATATGACTTCACGTGATATGATAGTACGATTAAACATATCAGTGTTTTAGGTAATTTAATCATTTGCGCACTGCTCACGATTTAAAAACATCTAGATTTTTTAAATATGGTCACAGGGTAGATAATCTTATGACGAAAGTAGAGTCAAACCTCTACACTCTTTGGAACGCCAACCATGAATTAACTATTAATATTATGAGACTTCTAAAAATATTTCACAAAGGGCTTTATGAATGAAACATTTACCTATAAATGGTTTTTTTATTTATTACGATTAAAATATGCAAAGTCAAACAACACTAGACCAGGTAAAAATTAGGCACAATAACGTATAAATGATTATAAAAAATATATAAATCACATTGCATATTACGGTTTATAGTATACGAATTAAAAACAATCAACCGATTCAGTTATTTCTTAAAAAGTTAAGCAAAGTCTGTGCTCTGTTCGCCTCCAATTCCAATTATTCTAATGAAACAACTTAAACAAACAGTCCAAATAATCACATGACTAGCAGCCTTCGCAAAGCTCCCATTTCAAAAGGTCATCCTTTTATTCGGGACAGCGAGCATAATGTTAACAAATGTGTCCCCTGTGGTAAGATATGTATAACGTGCAAAAAGATAGAAAAATATTTTATGTCGTGCTTATATTTTTTTGTAATTGGAGTAGTCTTAATGAAGGGAAATATTATATTATCTTCATACAAGTAAATGCTTTTTGCAAATTATCGAAGTTACACACATATTGTTCATGTTAATTCCGCAGCATTGTTTGGTAATAAAGTATAAACAAATAAACAGTTAAACTGTGATTAGGTATGTATAACTTATATTTTGTAGTGGTAGGACTCCTTCTAGAGTTTGCCTGGGGAAGTGCCTACTAAATTTTTGACAGATATACTATCGATAAACAGTGATGTGCAAACTGTGTCAATGAGTTCCAGTTTGAATAGCAATGTTTTCAGATAAATGATAGAACATAGAGATACATCAACGTAAATCTCTGAATGACGAGGGCAGTGCAAGATAACGATTTGATCTTTTCATGTTCCAATATTTGCGTGATACTATGATGTTATGGGTATGCGTGTTGCTTACTAGGCACATGTCCTGGTCGTTCTATCACTTTTTACTGTAAAAGAAAACTGAGAGAACACAACGAAAAATAAAATAAAAATTTGTATCTCATAGAAATTTTATTTTTTTATAGAAATATCTTGTGTATTGGCAAAGAAACAGGAAACATATTAGTTTTTTTTTGTTTTCTTTTCCGGCAAACAGGAAAAAATTTCTTACTCCAAAAATTTCTAAAATCGATGTCATAAAATGTAATTGAATTAATAGTCAGTTAATTTATATCTTACAAGATGTTGAAATGCACGAACAACCAAATGTACCTACCTACATGACAGAATCGGACTCTTAAAATAACTATAATGACTTATGATGAAAAATTATGAACACAGTATTTCACTCATCCCGTATATTGGTATTTTCAGTCGTATCTCGATGATAGTGAAAAGTCATAGTGGCCCAGAGGAGAAAACATCTTACTTTACAATTCTAATGGGCACTTATATACCTAATTCACCTTTTACATAAACTCTACGCAAAGTGCATCTATATGACCTACAGACTAATTAAACTATGAAAATAATCAAGATGGTGCAAATAACAGCCAAGTGGTAGTGTGACCAACTTACTGGCCCTTTTACCATGCGTAATAGCGTTGCTTCAACGTGTAGTTGAACCAAATAAACGCCAGCATTTTGGTCACGTGCCATGTGGACTTACTTGTCGTCAACTCTCATATATAATGCGAAAAAACAAGGTTTAACAAATGTGTTTGTGCTTCAAAAATCCACAAAGTTTCAGCCCTTTGAAGCTTGAGAATCAAAGTAAATCAACATTTAAGTAGAAGGTAGTTTATTCACTAGAATTTCAAAGCAGTTTTCTATTCGCTGGGGATGATGAAAAATTCAATTTGAAGATCGTGCAAGCCGCATTTGAGGTTTCTTGTCAGATTATATAGCGTAAAGCGGCGGTGGCGTTTTATAGAGCGCAAATTTGTGGCCAAAGGTTTTGAAAACCAAAAGAAATATTTAAATATTTTCTGTATTTTTATGCAATTAGTTTGTAGCCAGGTTACGAAAACGGAAAAAAATCTTTTGTAACTGGTTACAAAACACAGTTACAAAGGCGGCCGAAAGGCAATTAACTCGTACGTAAGTAAATATGAAAGTGCGTGAAAATAAAAAAATGTACTTAGCTTTCATTCAGTGACAGTTGAGAAGTGATAGATTATCGTGGTTCGAACATGTGATGTGATGTGATGAAGAAGACCACGTAAACAAAAAAGCTTTGATTTTCTATGCACCTATAAACATTACCTAGTATGAATACTGTGGTAGAAAGTGACCAGTAAAAGTGTTGATGTACTGTGTGAAAGAGAACATGAATAGGAAATAAGTATTCATAGATAATATGACGAATGACAGAGACGAATGGAGAAAGCGGACATGCAGTACCTATCGATCCCACATATAGAGGGTTAACAGTTTTTAACTGTGGTAGGTTTACTCTTGACTCGTCCAGGCGCGATGGTCTCGTCTGATGTTAAGCGACGATGGGGTCTATGATGGATTGCATTTAATAGAAATAAAGCGATTTGTAGACTGGTGTCTTCAAATCAAGATCGTAACGATCGAGAAAAACCCACACAGGCAACGCATACTACAGGTGACGATGATGAGACGTGTGTAGCTCGATAGATAAAATAAATATTGTAATTTAAAAAACATAAATAATGTTATTTCTCACAAACTGAAACTAAGAATGGATGTATTAATTCTAATCGTATCTATGATATCTATGAGTACATTCAACCGACGAACTTATACATTTCTTCTTTCTTTCTTCTACATGTAACGAGTGTCTTTACAAATGCATTGTTTGATTAACAAGCACTAATCTATGAATAAATGAAAAAAAGTATAAACAGTATCTTTAAAAATACTGGTTACATTAGCGCTTTTTACAGTCGACATCTGATAATAACGTGGGTTGAGGTAAACCTCTTTGTTCATTTTTCCTGTAAAATTTAATAAATCCTTTTTCAGTCCCTATTGTGATATTTTCAACAGTAAACAATAAATTACGTATTATCCACCCATTGCGTTGTTGAAGACCTTAAATCCCCCAGGTCTCCGTAAACCCTAACCGTGGCCGAGGGTTGTTCCCTCTGGACTGTGAGAAATACAAGTAATACGGTAAACATGGAGCAGATTAAATAGAATTTTCCGTGTCGTGTTCTAGGTGTTAACCCTTCTCAGATTTCGGTTCCTTTTTTGTACATTGTCGATGTGGATAAAGTTGAATTACGTGGCTATTACAGGTTAAGATTTCGTTAGCTAATTTTGGTTTGGTACTTTTCTGTCCTTATAAGTATTTAAAGAGATAAGATTTACATTTCTGTTTCTAGTAGAATACTCAAAAACTACTAAATGAACATTAAAAATTCTATCACTAATAGAATAAATACGAGTATCAATGTTTAGCTTTCTATTATAGGCTATATTGTTAGTTAACCTCAGCTGCAGGTAGTTTGGTTTAATTTATAAATTGGTTAACACGGTCACTGCGAGGCTATTTTTCGTAGACTTTCAGCTAGTGCGTATGAGGTCTTTTCGAGGCAAAGTCGCCCAACTTTCCAGTGCGTCTGGGATCTTTTAAGCCTCACAAAATTGTTTCCTAAAACACCTTCAATATTTACTTTATTTAATATTTAAAAAATATAAATGACATCTATTCTGCCTCACATCGCACTGAAAGACAGTTCTATGAGCGCCTCAACTAGAGTTGGGAATAAAAGAGAATTGCAGTTACGATATTAAACCAATTTATTTACTCAAAATGTTTTTGATTAAAACAGGGCAGGCAGAAGGATTTATTACATCGGACACAAAAAGTAGCAATTTTTTTAGTTTCTTTACAGCCTGTGAGCTATTTAACGTCAGTTATTAAAAAATAAATTTTTACAGTCTTAAATTCTCGCAGCAACCTATGCACCGCTTTCGTTTAACAACTTTTTTAAACCCTAACAAAAAAATGGGTGTTATAAGTTTGACGTCGATGTCGTCTGTCTGTCTGTCTGTCTGTCTGTGTGTGTGTCTGTCTGTGGAACCGTAGAGCGCAAACGGATGGGCTGATTTCGATAGGGTTTTTTATTTGAAGGTTAATATTCGTGCGGATGTTCTTAGCTATGTTTGGTTAATATCGATTCAAGATGGCCGCCTCCACAAAATATTTCTTCACAACCATTCTCAATATGGGTATCAAATGAAAGGAAATAATAAAATACTATACAGTATAACAAATTCAATCCAAGATGGCCGCCACCACAAAATGGCGAATTGCATTTCTTTTTCACTACTCCTCAACATGGGTATCAAATGTGATACCCATATTGAGGTATGGGTGTCATTCCTCAATATGGGTATACGATATACTTATATTCAATACCTAAACATTCCACAATAGTCAATAAAAGAGCTTGACTAGTAGAATGTTGTACAAATTACAAATCCGAGATAGTCGAGGGTAAGCAGCGTGCTTCCGTATCGATACTTATCACGTCACTAAGCTAGGATGCGCGAGCGCCCCTCCGTCCGCGTCTCACTTCGTGCGGCTATGAGGCCTACAATTTTTGAGACAGATATACCTCACTTCGCACTGTACGTAACTAATTAATACTCAGTGCGGTTGAGGCTTCTTTGACCTCATGTTACTTTAACATAGCTATTAGGCTAGGCTTTGTAAGAGAAGCAAATTTATATATTTATCTCTTTTATGCTCATAGAAATGTTAAAATGATCGCCTCCCGCATAGAGTGAGAGAACGCAATTTTGACTGCCGCACCTGCGAGAAGCCACGCATGTGGTTTGTTCGACCTCATAATGCAATGAACGTGTTAAAATAGTACATTGTGGGAAAATGAACTGATAAAACATATATGAGTTATCCTATACCTATATTTAATCCTCAGTAAAAGTATTTTTATTCATTTACCAAGTACCATTAGTAGTACCTGGTTGACCTATAAAGAGCTCTATGTAAAAGATTTTCTCAGAAAAAAAAGAACAAAAAGAAAATACGCGAGTGTAACCATCAGGATTCGAACCGGGGCCTGTTGACTCCGAGGGCGAGCATATTCCGTCTCTCCTGTCGCGGTTTCCGGGCAAACTTGTACCTTAAAACGCGCATAAAATGATGTTTTAAAAAAATAAAACCTAGCTAGATCGATTTATTGTCGCCGAACCCCCTGTATAGATACATAATTTCATCAAAATCGTTCGAGCCGTTTCCGAGATTCAGATTCTATATATATACCTACAAGAATTGTTCGTTTAAAGGTATAATAAGATAAGATAAGATTTAACAGCACAAAATATGTAAAACGTAATATTATTATTTCTCATACAATAAAATTTCATTTATTCATTCACAATTTAAGAGCGACGCTCTTGTCGGTGGATTTCTTCCATGTACTTCTACACTCCGCCTTCTCCTTGACTTCCTGATACGACACTACATTTATCTTCTACACTTGGTTCATGTAACTTCTCCTAGGTCTACCTCTCTACCTCCTCCCTTCTAATTTACCTTCCATTATTGTTCTAATAAAGTTGTCGTGTCGTATCAGATGTCCGAACATCTTCCCTCTTGCAATTTACTTAATTAAATTTATTAAAAACAAAACTCGATGTCATTTAAGTTCCAAAAAAAGCTTATAGACCTGATTTACTATGTGTTCTAAACGAATTATATAATTTGTTGCAATATCGTTTTCAGACAAGACAAAAAAAAGGTATAAAAATGAGAAATAACCGGTCCGACGTGTAACGTGACTTGAATATGTCAAAATCTAAGGAGCTTACGAGATCCATTATAATCTACATGTCTTAAACTTCATTTTAAAACCGTATTGTGTGGCTCATTATGCATTTAATTCTTTATTTACTATTATGAACCTCGTTTAAGCACGCTAAAGTTAATATGTTCTGGCGCAGCATTATGCTCAATATATAGGTGTATATATAATTATAACATTCATTACTGTGTTAACATTGCTGTGTTCCAGTTTGAAGGGCAATGTTTTCAGAGAAACTACTGGGCTAAGAAATAAAACACCTTATATCTCCGGGTGAGGAGCGCAATGCAGTACTAGATAATGATTTGGACTCTTCATGTTCCAATAGCTGCGTGTCACTGTGTTGTTAATGGGCAGGCATGTTGCTTACCATTAGGCACTTTTTTTGCTCGTCTTGTCAGTTTATACTATAAAAAATAATGTAATTTACATAAAATTAACAAGAAAATAGAGGTTGTGGTGATGTAGTACTAAAATCCACTACCGCCATCTATTATAAGTTTGCAACTAGTTTTTCCATCTGGACACGGGCAATCGGCAAATAAAATTTGCTACACAAGTTTTTGTAGAAAAACTAATAAATACATTTTTTTGTTTCAGATAAACGCATATCAAGATGTCAGCTCCTACAACTGATAGTACTGAAGCCATTACAAATAACTCCGGCTACGGCAGCAGTGATGAGACCGCCAGTCTCCTCGTCACCACTGGACCGGCCGTCACAGTCATCGTACCGGTAGAGAACCGATCAGTGAAACCGGTTCTACAGCGCCAAGATTGCACCACTCATCTGAGGCCTCAACTATCGGGCGGCCCAGGAAGCGAAGAAAGCGCTGCCTCGGTACGAATCGAAGACTCAGCCGCGGCTACGAGAAGCGTCCCTGATATAGAGTTACAATGCCGCGACCAACCGGCAGACCGCCCTCAGACGCTCGTATCTCCCGTAGCGACCTGCTCCCACCGAGGGTCAGTGACCACCTGCCAGCTAGTTCCACACACGTACTCCAGATGTCGTGTCTGCGAGCGGAGGCAATCCACGGCGCCAATGTCGGCACTACAACTAGCGCGCTCTGTCTCGCGGGAAAGTGTACGATCCGCTTTGCACTACCCTTGCGGTTGTAGTAATTCACTCCATGCTGTCAGTACGTGTCCCGTCATCCAACCACCGGCCTTGTTGTTGCCGACAACAAGTAACAGAATCATCCGCCAGAGTTCACAACCGGAGTCTAGCGCATGCGCGACGCACTGCCCTCACCACGCCCATCATCACCCTAGCGCCTCACTGCGGCAACTCAGAGAACCCGGCGACGGCATCGCGGGTATCGCCGCCGACTCGTTGCGCATCAACGGGGGGGGATGCGACCCTTCAAACAGGTAAGTCCACAACCCGGTAGGTGGCACCACCAGTCCAAACATTACCAACAAATTTCATTTTCATAAAACGCAAAGGGAATCAACGGGTTAAAAGCGTAGGTATTTATTATGATTAAGCTTTATTGCGAGATACACGAGATGTCTATTCGAGAAAATTTATGACCCGGTGTAAAGTCTTGTCCGATTAATTTGTTTTTTAACCTAAAACTCAGCCGGAGCGGAGTTTTTAGTCTCGTTAGGTCGACTTATAAGAAAAGTGTAGAAAAAGCTTAAAAATAAACAGAAATAAAAATGGTAACATTAAGGGACGCCCTTGGCGCATTTATTACGAAAAGCTATGTAATTAAAGAGGCATGGCAATAGCCAACAGAAAATTGGTTAATTGCCAAAATACCTTTAGGTACCTACAAAACGCTGCCGTTATGTTTTACATCAAGTCACTCACACATACACGAAACATTCAGTTCAAGTTCTGCTTAACTCATGCTATCTCCATAATTTTCTTCATTTCAAAGGCACCATTTGACAAATTTCTCATATGTGTGTGAATAATGATGTATTTATTTAAGCTTGGAGTGTGAAAAATAGTCGTCATTACTTAATTTTACATTGATGAAGTGGTTGAAGTGAGGAGATAGTTTTAGTCTAGAAGACCTTTTTGCTGATACATGTAGTAATTTTTTTATTGACTAATCATTATAAAATTGATTAGTTCCAGATAAGTGTGATTTAAAATTATTTAGCTCATTTTGTACAGCAGCTTTCGTTGTTGTATTCACAAAGACAAAATGAAAAGCATAACTCAGCACCTGAATTTCGTTACAATTTTTGGTTAGTTTTATATAACTGCGGTTTGATAAATGTAGGCACTTACGCATTTAATTAGAAAAAATGTATGTTTTATTTATTGAAGATTTGTTCAATGATTCATTCAAAGGAAGTAAAAACAGGGTTATAAATGTCTTTTGTTTTCTTTATCTTAATAATGAAAAATGTCATTTTCTATGCCATAACTAGATTATAAATGACTTAGGTATAAAAGTTAATATAAAAACTGTTTTTCAATTTTACAAATTCAGTATCATAAAACATACAAATTATTTGAGATTGGTTTTCTCAATTGTTTTATTTTTACAAAGCTGACAAATGACATTTTACAAAAATCTATTTTTAGAAAACAATCAAAGTTGTACGAAATGTAGGTATTGTGTTTTATAAATAGCCTAAAAAACTCATGTGTTCGCCCCTGTGTAAATTTTAGGCGATTGGCAGTGTAAGTGCTGTGTTGGTCTAGAAATGGGTCCGTGATTAAATCAAATCAAAAGATCATTGGATCAGCAGCCTGACGTTGTTAGCTGTCACTTATAAACCATGTGCTAAATATCCAAACGGGTCTAAAGTAACGGCGTATACTTGTTATACCTACTCGTATTTTGCATTTGAGATACTAGAAAATTAAATTAGTTACGTAGTACCTATAAAATGTTCAATACGTTTACACAATGTAAAGTTTAAAAATAATTTATATATATTCAGTTAGGTATATCTAGTTGATACACAAAAAATGTAGCTGGGTACATCTATCCAAAAATAATGGTATCGAATATATTTAGCAAAAATGGCTCATAATTTTGATGTATCCATCTAATTCTAAAACACGATATAATTGTTGTTTATAATATAGCAGTATTGTTTACTAATATAATCTTTACATTCGTTAAATTACACTTAATCGTATTGACAAGTTCACGCCAAAATTTCAGATTCTTTTGGTGCGAGTAATCATCAATGCGAAAGGAGTACCAGTGATAGTTACCATAATCAAGCTGCTGTTTGATTTGATTTCTATTTTTCTTCAGGGCCTGCTCCTATGTCCACAAACCCTGTCGCAGTCGCGTCGGGCTCGGTTGAGACGAGCCTTCACTGAGGCCACGGGGGATACTGTTACCTACGTTAAAACGGTGGGCTTCAATATTGAATTATGCACCGCCAATACCCCAGTTCGATTGTACAACCAAATGATCAGTTCCAACATTCGAAACTCGATTGTTCTAAATCGTTTCGATATGATACATCGAATTTGTACACCAAACCATCCTATCATCATTTAATCTGAACGCAGTTATTTTCTATTAAAAATTTTATGCAAGTGTTAGTAAAGCATTCTCATAAAAATATCACTAGAGAGTGCTACAAAATTATTTTCCTTAAATTAAGTATTATTGTTTAAAGTAATTTATGTTTTTCAGTGTCAATAAGACAAAAATAAAGAAATAGTGACTTCAACATAATGCTGCTTGACTCTTCGATGAAAGGTTAAATGATGGTAGAGAAATAGTTCAGCATGTTTACTATAGAATTAGCAGATAGCGTTTAAATTTATCACACGCCACCTTAACCCACGTCAGGTTGTACAGTCGACAAGATGGTATCTATCACGAAAGTAATATATTAGTTGGCGAATGTGTCGTCCCTACAGCTTCGTTTAATGACCACTGATAGCCTCCCCCACGCCCCTGACATTTACCCTGGCACCAAAAAAGCTTATCACAAATAAATCGATTTCTACATAACGGATAGTTCATAATAAACGCACGTTGACAGCTGTCATTATTCACTATGGCATTATGTCAAAATGAACTGAAATCGTTGATTTAGAAAGGCACTGACATAAATACGAGTATCTATTTTGTTTCACTTATGTCTAAATTTACTAATCTGACAGTATGTCATTCAGTTTTAAAAGAAAAGTTGAAATCCTGTCAAATTGAGTCAAGTTTAGCAAATGGTAGAACAAAATCGACGCAATAATGACATATTATGTTAAAATGCATGATTCATGATATCATCATATTTCATTTTAGGCTTTTATGTAAATGAATTATGAAATATCAATATGGTTTATCACGTATTATGTCATTTTATGTGTTTTGACATAATATAAATTATTTCATATCGTATCAAAAAAAAAAATGTGTCATGTCATAATAATGACGAATGTAAAAGTAATTGGGAGCTTCAACAAACTGGAATTGGAATCGTGATATCATCGCTTTGGGATCCCACAGGCAACACAGCACCTACACTTTCATCAGCTATCCATTCATTCACACGGATAAAGGCAATGCACTTTAGATCGGTGACTAGATTGCACTCTGCTATTGATTTGTAGAGGGTCATGTTTGCTAGAAGGCTAAAATTAGAAGTTTGACGTAGAGTTTGGCCATTTTAAACTTAAATAGTGATAGCGGAATATATGCTAACTTCTTAACACCAACGAGATGCTAAACCTGAAAATGTATTACAGTTTGCTACATACAAAAAAATGTATTTAAATGCAAGATAGATTTCATAATATTAGATTTAGTAACATGGAAATATGTAATTACAAACAGTTGTTGGAAATTACATTTCAAGATAAATCACTAATCAGGGCCAATGAAATTTTTACGTTGCGTGAAGAACACTTCCAAATTTTGAGCGTTGAAATTCAATAACAGATGATTTTAAAATCAAATTTAAAATTACAAAACCTAATCGTGTACTTTTTAAATCTGCAGGCTTACCCACTGAATTCTAAATTGGCTGAACACAACATAACACTTACTGAGATTCTCTGGCAAACGAATTTGCACAAAGAGATTTTAGAGCCAGCGGTTATCCTTTAATGTATTAGGCTATAAATACCCTTTCACGTATAGGAGCTTATTATAATCTGGCTCATTAATAAAGGAAGGGAAGCAAAGTAAAGACTTGGCAAACAAACACTTCTTTACACGAAATTTACGTAAAATACTTAAATGTTTGTTAGAATGTTGGACATCACCAAAATGAAAACTGCGAGATTGATTACAAAACAAACAAAACTAGGATAAAAATTTTGCACATTAGTTTCGATACCTACTTTGGGCAATGTTTCAAGAAAAATTACAGGGTTTAGAGATATAACATCTTAGACTCTGGGTGACGAGTGAAGTGCAGTGCTAGGTAATGATTTGGACTCCTCATGTTCCCATAGCTGCGTGTCACTGTACTGTTATGTGGCAGGCATGTTACTTACCATCACGCACTTGTCCTGCTCGTCTCGTCACTTTTTATGTAAAAAAACCTACTTTGGGAACGTTTAATAAAACCCCCAGATAAAAAAGGTGTAGGTGAGAAGTAAACTACATTTCCTAATTCCAAACAAATCTCGTTTTGAATAAACTTTATCTGTGTCACCGTAAAATTATAAAACCCGTCAGATTGTACTCTAACAACGTCAGATAACAAACTAAACTACCGTGAAATTATAAACTCACACGTTAAATTCTAATCGACGGTATTGTCAATTTCACGATGACTGTCCAAATAAATAAAATGGAGGTGTCTGTTTGTAATATTAAAATAACCGCTTTTTTCTACATTCATATGAATGTTTAGACGGTACCGATATGCTAAAGTAAAAAAAAAAAACAATTTATGTCTGTCTGTTTATTTGTTGCGGCGAATGTCCGTAACGGTCCGTAATGTATATGGTTTGAGACTTTTAGTAAAATATATAATATGTTATTCTTGAACATATTTATTAGGTAACCTATTATATCAAAACAAGATTTGGAAAAAAACTCGATAAGAAAAAATCCTAAACTAACCTCTGAAATGAGTTTTAGATGTAAATATCTGTGTCATTGTGCGACGACGATTTTGATTGTTTGCATTCAAGTAATGATAAGAAAACACATAAACTGGACATACAGGCATGAATCGCGACCAATGTTTTGCGACTAGTGACGTCATGTCAGTACTAAGTGTTTTAGCGGGAAAATTAAAAATTAGTCTAATAGTGTATATTTACTCATCGAAAATACTAATATTTTTTTTTTTTTATAATAAATATGCGTCAATCTTCAAAATAAAAGCGATTTCGTAAAATTGTTAACATCCCTATTCATGATCACCTCAATCCCCATCATCTTTAAAAAGCAAACCGCGAACCGAACAGCGCATAGTTAAAATAGTGCATATTTTCATCGGGCTAATATTTTGTTTTTTTTTATAATAAATATGCGTAATTTAAATAAATAGATTTCGATAACATCCCTATTCATGATGTCTCACATCAAAAAAGCAGAAACCGCGACAGCGGGCATAGTTAGTGGTAATTTAGGTAGATAGATAACTCTTTACTGTGACACAAAAACAGACATTTATGTATGACCAGCAGTGCTCCGTGGTTTTATCCGCGTAGGTCTCGTTCTCGTAATTTTCTTGCGATATTGTCTTATCTTATTTAAGACTACAACCTAACTGTGTACCAATTTATAACCCGATCCGTTATGACGTTCCGACATGATTGAGCAACAAACGAACAAACTTTCACACTTATAATATTAATTGGATTTATTGCGTCGCGTGGTATAACCCTAGGTACGTTACGGATGGTCCAGTCGGGAGAACGACGACTCCAGAGCCCCCGGGTCCGAATCCCACCACGCGCACCACTGTCTTTTCGAAGTCATGTACGTAATGTCGATAACTTAAAAACGGCGAAGGAAAACATCGTGAGGAATCTTTCGAGGTCATGTGTCATCCACCAACCCGCACTAGGCCAGTGTGGTGGATTGTGTCCTTAACTCTCTCCTTGCGAGAGAAGGCCCCGAGTCCCAGCAGTGGGAACATTTAGTGGGCTGCTTATGCATAGCTATACCCGTCGCTTAATGGTCCGTAATTTTAACGGTATAAAAAGCTCATACGTCAAACCAGTTAATAAACATATTCAATTTCATACCCATATGATTTCATTCAAATCTCTTCAGCTGTTACATAGATACGTAGAAACACACAACCTTTCGTCTTTATAATGTCACTACAAAAATAAGCGCACAATATCATTGGTAAAAAAATTGGTTGTCTGTAAAGTCTAGTATTGGTTGGTTTACGGACGGTAGTTTAACGTGACAACGTCAGAACAAAATATATAAAGATGCGGCGCAAGCGTACTATGAGCGTAACGGGATACTTTTTTGGGCATGGAACCGGCGTTCATCGATTTATTAGACGTTGTCACGTCAAAATATGCAGGCGATTCTCTAAACATTTACATTTGCCTCTAGGTACAAATGTTATATATTAATTACCTCTATATGTTAAATATTAATGTTTAGAAAATTGCCTGCATCTTTTTACCACTAAAATTGTGGGGTTAGTGTTGTATTGACAATATGACCAACCCATCAAACATTGCTATGTGTGGTACATAGTATGCTAAGTAGTTATAGGTACTAAATCCGAGAGCTCTACCTAACCGAAATAAAAATCAACTCATGTATTTTATTTATTTAAACATTGTTAACTATGCTAACAGTTTAAGCCTATACATCAAGCAGTATTTCATTAAAATACAATTAAAATTCTCAAATATAAATAAATACATAAACTTGTAGTGTCTTTTCTCTCTTTGAACAGAAAGTATTAAGGTAAAGAACCTTCTACGTAAAGTTATGAACCGTGATATTGGAGATTATGCCGCATCAAGGCATATCATCAATTTTATTGTCGTCATGTGATAAAGCCTCCATTTGATCGCTGCGCGAACTTACCTCGAGTTTTGTAAGGTGGATATTCACTGTGAAAGTCTCAAAATTTGAGTAGATAAAACTCCAATTTAATAGGAAAAGGTGAAATGGGTCGTATTTTTTTAAAATATTAGTATTAAAAATAGTAGGAAAGATAAATTTAAGCTTTTAGGAAGATAAACTTGGGGTCCGTGACCTTTGTCATTACAATTATCTTTTTTTTTTTTGTTGTATAATTTAAGCTTATAAGTTATACCTAATATTCAGATTAGATTTCCTTCCATCCAGAAAGGCTCCTTCCATCTTTTTTTTGCTGTAGTTCGACAGAGTTGGATAATCCGTAATGTCACATATATCTACTCACATATGCACATATCATATATCTTTATGCCATTTAGTCAAAAAAACTTTAATTTGAATTAAATTCCAATCATAATGGAGTTCTAATTATTTATTACTCTCATAGTGATATATTAATCATTGTCTTCATCAACAGCCTTTTTATTTATCTCAGTGCTGGGTATAGGTAGCTCTTTTGTTATTCTATCTTCCTCAGCCCCGTTCCAATTCGGTTCGACCCACGATCTTTGTAGCTCGACGTCCTACACTGCGCTTCCCTTGACTCGGTCACCACTCGGTCACCACTCTACTCTACCTTTTATCACTGTATCTCACGTATCCAGCCCAACTCCATTTTAGCTGCATAATTTTGACGCGTTGAACTTACTTTCTTCGACAGTTTTTTGAACAAATTCACGAATTATTTTTTAGTTTCAAATAAATCTATGTTTTTAAATTATACAGAATGACCAAACAAGCCGTATCTCTGGCTGTCTGATGATGCAGTCTGATGGTAAACAACAATTAACAACGTTGAAAAGGTCAATCCGCGGAACAGGCTGAGTAAAGTATTATGAGACTTCTGTCAAACAGAGGACTAGTGCGAGCGACTGGTGATAATGATGAATTCAAGAAAGAATCCATTGACGATGAACCTTAAGGCAAAGATGCGAAGTAATTTAGAATTTTTATGAGACCATCAGAGGAGTTCAAGGCTAATGTGATGTTTTGTTAGATTTCCTGATATAACTTATTTTCTTCGCGTACTCTGATTTTTTTTTTGGTTCCAGACCATGGTTATGTCACCCGTATTTGGCAGCCAACCAGCAGATGCTGTGAGATTCGTCATAATTTATCGGTGTTATATTTTGTCTGGATAGAAAATTTACGTTTTCGTCACGAAAAATGTAAGAGTTTTATTAATTTTCTTTGTTTTGTAGCACATTAACGATACGTACTTGAAACCCTAGTAAATAATATATTTCTCGAAAAATAAAAAATGTGTGCAAAAGAAAAATGTCGTACCTATTTGACCTCCGCCTAAACGGGTCACCTATTTTCATACATTAAGGTTGGGGTAAGATCGGGTATGGGGTAAGACCATATGAATTGTTTTTTGATCTAATTTCGAATAATTTTCAAACACTCGTAAGATTAAATAAGACGCCATTTTATCGTCCCGCGATCCATAGTTTCTGTTTATCGCTCCGGCAAATCAGAAATGTGCTGTGTGTGAATTAGTAAATTATGTAAAATATTTAGTTTAGAAAGCGAAAGATCGGATGTATTCTTCTAATGGAATCTGTCTTCTAAGCAATAGAGGGTACTATTAATTGCAGTCCGAACTTGCCCTTCGGTGGTAAATATGTTATCGTGATCCTACAACAAAAACTATTAAGCCTGTAAGACAGACAAAATTCACACTTACACTCTGTCTATCCGTTAAGAATTGTAGATTTATTTTAAAGATCTGACATACATTGATCTCCTGAAATTAAATAAATCGCAAGACTATGCTAACTAGTCAAAAATCTGTCCGGAGTTACCCCAACGCACCTTATATGTACTCGTATTTGGTATTAAGTCATATTTCTTACGATCCTGTCCCCAACCAACGTTTCATTTTTTATCTTAAGTTTTGTAATTTTTACATGAACAATATCGGAATAATTTAATTGTCATATTCATTCATAAATGTGTGAAGTTATGAACAACATGAATTGTCATATTCATTTAATGTTTCATTCGATTTAACATATAAGTGTCAAAACAAAGTCCATCAAGTACACTGCTAATATTATTTAATGCAATGCGGTTTGTATTGTACATATGCATGAAAATTTACCACTCCTTCAAGCGAAAACAACTCAAGGGGTCTGGATGAAATTTGTTTCAAATATAGACAATAGTCTGAACTAACATAAAAAGTTACTTTTAATCCCAAAAAAATAACGGGATTGAAAACTACGGGACGCTACTAGTATTTGTTAGCATAGTATTTTTTTCTCTTTTGACGATTGGTAGATATACTGTTTAAACATCAAAACTAAACACAAAAAACATCAAGAAACTCAATTTATTTAAATTTTACGTTACCATTAATGACATAATATTAAATATATTAGGTATAGTGATACCAACCATTGTTTCCACTCTATTTTATCATGGCCAAACTACGTTATAGCCATACTCATTACGTATTTATAACCTACTCTAATTGCTACAATTTCCAATTTCCCAATCTCTTAACGTTAGAATTTTAGATTCCTCCAGAGACTTTCCGTCTCGGCTGCGCCAATAAGTCTTCCCAGATCAATCTCAGCCAACCCTACCTCAACGAACATTCGAAAACGGTAATAATAAATTATACACGTAATCTACACTTGGATGTCTGCCCGTTTCTCGTGGAAAGTGGAAACACTAGCGCTATCTAGGTTTTGTTTTACCGTTCTCTGAAGTACTTCAGCTTGCGGAAATTAAATTTTATGTAACTTAAAATTACGAGCCACATATTCTAATTTTATATATACGTGTACGCTAAATAATTTTCTGAACATATTATTTCAGGGTTCCGTACCCACAGGATAAAAACGGAAGCCTATTACTGCGACTTCCCTGTCCGTCCGCCCGTCTGTCACCAGGCTGTATCTCAGAAACGGTGATACCTAGACAGTTGAAATTATCACAGATGATGTATTAATTTTTATTGCTGCTATAACAACAAATACTAAAAATAAAACAAAATAAATTTTTAATGGGAGTCCCCATAACATAAACCTTGATTTTTACCATTTCTTGCTCGATACTAATAACGGTGACAGGTAGGGTAGACGCTTTAACTATTCACAGAATGTTTAGTTTTATGTTATTTTTAAATATAATTACTAAAAATAAAATAGTTAATTAAGGGGGCTCCTATACAATAAAAGCGGGTTTTGCCGTTTATTTGCTAACGATACGCAACCCTTCGTGCGCGAGTGGGACTCGCGGTTGGCCGGTTTTTATTTTACTTTTTTCCAGTCACGCCACATCTGTGAAGCTTTTTAGCTGTTTAAACAAGACGACACAAAACAAAGTCAGCCGTAAGTTTAAATAAAATATGGTTGTGAAGTTAAACACAAACATATTTATATTAAACTAGCTGTACCCTGCCATGCTTTGCTGTGGCACATTGTGATGCAAAAATTAGATAAAAACAATCCTTGATTAGAATTTCATATCATTCTAAAACTTCAGCTCAAACGGTCCAGTACTTTTTGAGTTTTTGAAGCATACACAAACCAACATTACATTTTTATATACAGAGATAGGTACTTGTTGCTGAGTAAAGTTAATATACTCTGTATTTATATATTATTTATTATATATTTTTTACTTAAAGCATTTTAAACTTGCTATATATATTTTAAATATATGTTATTAAAAAAAATGTAAATCTGAGAACTCTCTTAAATTTAATAACGTTTGACAGGCTTAATATTTATGTGAAATGGAAGAGCTTGAATACGCAGCTTCAAACTAATTAAAAGAGGTATGTAATCTGTTAATTAAAATTATTTATGGGTAGTTTGATGTCAAATTGTTATAGACCACTTAATATTTGCATATCACATGGTTGATTATGGAGTTCTCAATGTAAACATTGAAAATCTTACTGTAACAACAAATTTTCTAAAATTAATTAATTCAATTAAGAACAATTATGCTAACCCTCTTTTGTATTGATTTAAAAACCGTGTTGTAGTCTACACACAGTATTTTTTTCTTTATCTGTCTAAATATATAACATTAAGTTTTTTTTATTTTTATTTGTTTTGGTTAAAGTTTGTGTTACGAGTACTTTGAAAATTTGTAGTTCACACGAGTAAAAAAGTACAATCTTCAATAAAATTAATGGTGGTAGGATCAGTTCTTTTGATAATACGAGTACGCTTGGCTTTGTCATCGACCATATTTTGAGATAAAATATTGAATTGTTTTAAAATGTAATAATAGCAATGGATCTATGTCACTGCTCTATATTCCTTAATCACTCCCAAAGGTTACATAAAAGTGTACGGAGTCAAGGACACATGTTTTAGATAGTACACGATCTAGCGTTACTAACTTTATTCTAATGTATTAATTATTAAACAGGGATTACTCCCAATAGTGTATGCAAAATTATCGTAATGAAAAGTGGCGTTTGTATAATTATTGATCTAAATTATAATGCGAATGCTGATTTTGCATGTTTAGTTATATGAGCAAAATAACCTACGAGATATGCAAATTATTAAAAGATTTGCCACTTGCAACAACTGCTGCAGATGTCCGTAGGTTACTAACTACCTACTTTACTAAATTTATAATATTCTTAGCTATATAAATTGGGATACGCCTTTATTTGTATATAAAACTACAACACTACAACAGTTTATCCAAAAAGGTTCATCTGATTTATATTTATTGATAAAATATACTTTTACACGTCAATTCTTTAAACCAAATCAATTAATGATCAAATATATACATTATTGTAGTAAAATTAAATTAAATTAAAATTAAAACAATAATAGTGATAGTGTCAATTCATAAATCAAAATCAATTCAAATATCAAATGTATACATTATTGTAAGTATCAAATTGTAATAAAACTAGCGACTCGACCTGGCTTCGCAAGGTTGCAATGCTGATACTATGTAAATATAAGTACCTACTAATAAAATTCTGGTCCGGGGGCAAGACGTTTCGTTTTACGTAGTCACAAAAGTCACAGTCGAAATTCTCAATAAACTGAATTTTGTGGACATATGTTGTCAACTCAAAATCAATAAATTTTTGTGTTTTGTTATTCATATAAGGTTTCGACCAAGTCTACCGTACTCCTTGACGAAATTATTAATATAACGAAACGTGCTTCATACCAAAGATGGCGACAGCGGTTTGTTTGCCATCAGAATTTAACGAAATTCTCCATAATCTCAATTTTGTGGACATAATAATTTGTCGATTCAAAATCAATTTTTTTATGTTATGTTATTCAAATAAGGTTTTGATCAAGTCTACCGTACTTCTTCACGAAATTATTAATATAGATTAAAACAATAATAACGATAGTGTCAATTCATAAATCCAAATCAATTCATAAATAGTAGTAGTATTCATGAAAAAGTATAACGTCTATTCATTACCACAATAAAAATTACAATTGTTTTTTTATTACGTCCTAGTTGCGCCCCGCGGTATTATCCGTGAAGTTTCCGTTCCCGTTATATTGTTATTTTCCCGGGATAAAATGTAGCCTATGTGTTCTTCCAGATTTTAATCTAACTGTGTTTTGAACGACGTGATTGAACAACAAACATCCAAACATTGACATTCATAATATTAATAGGAAGTAGGATGGGTTTGTTAAATAAAAAGTCAATAAAATACCTCTATGTAGAGTAATTGAAAAAAATATACTTACCCGAAAGCGTTTTGTTTTAATCACATTTAACATATTCATTTACATCAGTTTTTTTAATGCAAATATATAATATACGAACATTTCTATGTATGTCTTTTATAGATTCGTAAACTATGCATTTATTTTTTTGATCATGTGATGGTCTGTAGCAAAGTTCTTGCTCATGAGTATATAGAGTATATAGAAGGTTTCTGAGTTGAAACGACTAATTTTCGACAGGTGTTGTGGCAATACATGCAGAATACAGCTAGTAATTTATAAAATAGATAGATAGAGAGAAAATTGTTTGGTGTGGTCCAACAAAAAAAAATACAGTGCAAATAGTAATATTAGTCAACATATTTTACTCAACACTATCTACAAGCCTATCTACTAGATTTTTATTTATCAATTGTCTTACTTATGCCTTTTACTATCTGTTTCATCATCACTAATTTTAAGCATGTATTTTGGATTTTACAAAATAAAAGCTAATTGAAATCTCCCATCACAAATCAATTTAATAATAACCGCCAGCCTCACAAGGGAAATGCAATAATAAATTGGGTCTGACCGAACTTTCACGATTTAACGCCAGTCTGTGGGTGAGTTTTTTACTTGTTTCGGTTTTTAATTAAATTTCATATAATATGAGTGTATTTTATAAAGTAAGTAAGTAAGTAAGCATAAGTAATTATATTTAATTATCTCCAAAAATAAAAGGACAACAACTTAAAATTAAACTGTAACACCCGCCTAAATATCATTTGAATACATCGGTACGGTTAGGGGTATAAAAATATTATTATATTTACAACATATTTTAAAACCAATAAATTTATCCATAAAAAAATCTTTAAAACTGGTTGAGCCATTTTGAGTAATTTGGTTCAACGAGAGGTTTTAAAAATTTTTTTTTATAAATGACTTAAAAACTAGAATGGGCCGGCCGCATGGTAAAACTTAAACTATTTAGGGAATTTTCTCATTATTATTAATAAACCAGTTATCATACCACCAAGTACTTAGTAATGTGCTAACCACTTCTGATTATTTTATACCATAGTAATAGGATGAGCAAGTCACGCGTCTGATAGTAAGCAATATGTCTGCCCATAATAACAACAGCTATTTTATAGAGATATATGAAGTTCTAGGCAAGAAAAAACTGGCTAGAACTGCTCGGCGCTTGTCAATCGGAGAAATAAGATAATTTATCGTATTGCGCTGTAATATCTCTGGAAACGTTGTCCTTTAGTATAACCAACGAAGTATTACAAATAGAAGCGTTATAGTCTAACAATCATGCAATAAATCACAGCGGAACTTGCACACATACACATATACCTACACTTCCATTTGTATTAATAAATAAGACGCGGAAGAAAGAGACAACATATCCAGAATATCGGTAGTTGGAAAGGAAAAGATATAGGTTTAGCAAACAGCATCATACCACAACACAATCTGCTGCCATGCTACTAATCGGGAGGTTTACCGCCGAACGAAACATGTCTTAGCTTTGATATTTCTCTCTCTTTTCTTTCCGGTTGAAATGATAGAGATCGCAATACAATGGCAAAGCGAAAGTCGATTTAGTTAGAAGGCCGATTCTCTCTTACACTCTCGTTCTAATCTGACTATATCCATCTCGCTCTATCCATTCGTAGGAATAAACAACCAAATTAAACAACAAATAATTTGAAAAATAATTACAGTGTTACTTACGCATGAATGAAACATTTTTCTCTTTAACAGTTGCAGTATAATTTTTACAATGTCTATAAACACAGGATGGCATTTTCCTTCTTTCACATCTACCTGCAAGCGATACGGACTTCTCGACACTGGAGAGTGCATGACTGAGCCAGCTAAGGTAATTACCTCGGTTTCGTCTTGCCAAAGTTTTGCTCGAGGAACTCGTCTATTAATAATAGGTCATTGAGTATAACACATGATTTGTTATATTTTGTCTATTGAACTCCTTCCACCTTGGTATTTAATGACGAAACGTAGTGTTTACTCTCTCCCTTTAACTTTTAACAACGTCTACAGAAACGGCGACTTTACGGGCCTCAGTTAGTCAGAAGGAAGTTAAAATGGTGGCTTCTTGATTGCAGTCAGGTTGATGCCAAAATTCTGATTTACAGAGCATAATATGCCCAGTGTAGAGGTGGTAGAAGATGTTTTTCTGTCAATCCAGAGCTGAATATTTTACAATTAAGGTAGATCAGTCATTTTGGCTTTCTGGTTTTCTGCTGCTCGCTACTTTCATTTGTTTGCCTTGTATCTCATTTTATGATCTTGTGAAAGCCATAATTTGCGATGTTTTTTTTTTCATACAATGACGAGACAAGCAAGGCATATTGCTGACAACTACGCCTACCCATAACAGCTCAGTCTCATTACTTTTACTGTTCCATTTTATTTTTCTTTGTTTAGTTATAACATGGATATTTTTAACTAAACATAGGAAATATAAAATGTACATACTACACGAAATAAACGACGAAATAAAAAAAATCATACTACGAATTGATTCCGTTATAATCACATTTTTTTACTTAGATATTAATTAGGAACAATCAATAATAATTGCACAATTTTTAATTATTTTTCATGGCTGACCTACAAATGGATATGAAAAGCTGTTGTAATCCCCTAAGCGGAATCTGGAAAAGAGTCCTGTCACCGCAATAGATGTGTATAGTCTGTAAAGTGTTTGTATTTCGATTTGTTTTTTATAGACTTCTAAAGTTAGCAGCGCCGGTGGCAGCACCGGTTTTACGCCTCATGTTCAAACCGCAATGCGCTCCACTCGTGAAATATTCAAGTATATTTGACACCTGAGATCCGTTATACGCTTATTTAGGAAGCTGAAGTGAATAATTAGATTGAGAAATTTCTGCTGGATTGGCGGAATGTTATTTTAGGCTGATTAACGTATACTGTTTGTTTATTTTCGGGTAATGCGGTAATGGTTTTAGTAGCAGTTGCTATGCGCGGCAAGAAGAGCTGTGATCCTTGAACAAAACGAGTTATTGCTCGAATTGAAATTTCGACTTTGTAATTATCGACAATTAATAACTCTACAATTGACCGCCATTACCTACATCTCGCCTGATGCTAAGCGATAACGTCCATGATGGAGCGCGCTATCCTAGAAGAAACCGATTTACCACGGACTTGAAGACACCAAAGTTTTAACTTATTAGGAAAGCAGAATCAAAGCTTTTCATTATTCTACCGTGAAGCAGTAATGTGCAAACATTACTGTGTTCCGATTTGAAGGGCAGTATTTCCAGTTTAATTACAGGGCATAGAGATAAACACTTATGTCTCTGGGTGACGAGCGCAGTGTAGTGTTAGGTAATGATTTGGATTCTTCATGTTCCAATAGCTGTGTGTCACTGTGCTATTATGTGGCAGGCATGCTGCTACCATCAGGCACATGTCCTGCTCGTTTCGTCACTCTATACTATAATAAAAGTTTATAACGAGGGCAGTGCACTGCTAAGTATGATTTGGGCTTTTCATGTTCAAATAGCTACGTGACAATGTGTTGTTATAGGCAGGCATGCAGCGTACTATTAGGCATATGTAATGCTCGTCTCGTCCTTTTTTGCTATAAAAAATAATTGATGAACATTAGTGAAAAAATAATTCGTACTATGGGAGGCACATAGCTGATACAATACTTATAAAATTATTGTAAATACAGCTCTTATTACACGTAAGCACACCCAGAACCTGTACAAGTATTTGATTTAATCAAACAGATATTATTGTACACTGGGTGGTAATCAAATCCACAACACACAGCTCTCCAGGCAGACTTAATACCAACTAAGCCACTACGTCAGTCAACAATATTTCAAACATAATCATGAAACGATATCGCTTTTTGGGTGATAAGTTCCACACTCTCTAAAATGTTTTGTACCAGCAGGTATTTTGTACAATAAAGTGTTTTGTATTGTATTGTACCTATTGTATTGTGCACATTTGATATGTTGTGAACACGGGTTGGTTGTGAGCCTTTGAGAATAATAGCTTGTCTGAGTTGTGAACACATTAAAATTTGACGGATTCGACGAAGTTTTGTTACAATTTAGAACCCTTGAAGAGAAAGTTTTAAAACTTATACTCTATCTTCTTTTTATATATCTATCTAACCTATATTCACCTATGGAGATAATTGCGAAATATTAACACAATCATAGGTAGGACAAAACAATTAAAACAAAAAGTTTCTACTATAAAAAATTTCACCGTAAAAACGAAAATCTTCGGAACGGCAGTCTTCAAATTTGTTTTAGTTTTATTTTAGTCTCAAACGACAATAACCCGTAGTAGTTAAACAAGTTGTTTGACGAAGAATTAACTATTTCTAGATTTTTTCTCTTGTCAACCTTCCTGTGTCTTGCCAACTAAAAAATATGGAAGAATTCTACTTTATTACTTTTTTTTTTAAATAAAGAGTGACGAGATGGTCAGGACATGTGCCTGATGGTAAGCAACATGCCTGACACATAACAGCACAGTGACACGCAGCTATTGGAACATGAAGAGTCCTAATCATTACCTAGCACTGCACTGCGCTCGTCACCCAGAGATCTAAGACCTTATATCTCTAAGCCCTGTAATTTCTCTGGAAACATTTCCCTTCAAACCGGAACACAGTAATGTTTGCACATTACTGCTTGGCGGTAGAATAACTGGCAAAGGTGTGGTACTTCCCCAGACGGACTCTGCCAAGAGTCGTACCACTACTTAGAATTTAACGTCTTCATAATATAGTTTTATCTCTTTGCTTTAGCAACAGCGCCTCTGAATGTGACTGTACATTGTAGCTTGCCAACAAAAACATCATTAAAACTGTAGTTATACGAGTGACTACTGCCTTAGACGGCCACGGTCTTGCTGCGTCCGTATTTAGATAAATCCTCTAAAACGGAGCGCCAGATATCGCACCCAAGAGGCCAATTTGGCATCTGTATTACCACAGTTGTTTTACGAGGACTCCGTAACTGCTACATTATGAAACAATTCTGAGTTTTTAGTTACAAAACATGTTTGGCTACGGAATAACTAGGCCAGTTGTTGTCGCTGAAAAATCGTTGCGCAAATATTTTGGGATTTATTGAGGACAGAAGAAGACCAACTATTGTGTTGGTAATAATGTATATAAGTTATTATATTTTTTTTATATTACGAAGAAAATATAAAATACATACGCGATGATTTTTTCTACCTATCACGTATCACGTATCACTACTCCTGTCTAGAAGTCATATTATATCTTTTTTGGATTCTAAGATTTTACCCCATATTAAAATTTACGCTAATAAATAAATATAAATAATATAAACAAATGTAAAGCTCATATTTTTTAATAAAATTGAATATGTAGATTTTTTTAACATAAATAGGTTTAGAAAAAAAACTTTAACATGTTGCCATGGATACTTAATAGAATTATCCGTCTTTTTGGAAGAATGCGTTAAAAAAAATATGAGGAAAATTATTACCTAAACGCGGGTAACACCGTAGGACAAATAAATTTAGTCGTAAATAATATAATAACTTGTGAGTGCAAAGAATAACATGGCGAAGTAAAACAAATGTAACCTTACCTAACCACTTTCAATTTAACAGATTCAGACAATGCCAAGGCTAATTTAGTTTTCAAATTTATTTAATCAAATACGGCTATTGGCATATTTTATACTTGTAGAGATAGATAAATGGAAAGATACAGTTTAATGGTATGCCGCCTAAAAATGATACACACAAAATGATTTCTACCTTATCGCGATAAGTGATCTCTTCCAGGCCACCTTATGATGGAAAATATGTGAAAGATGACAAAAGATTATATTATTAACTAGTAGTTACAGGTACTGTTAAAGTATCTTATCGTCTGAGCCTGTTTTGGCCACAATTTAGGATCGCAAAATGGCAAAGTTCCAATATCTTGTTTCACAAACGATCGTGTTCCATAAATTTTGACTAAGCAACTCAAATTTCCTATAAACCTGGCACATGCCAGACCTGCAATGCGTGTCACTATAATTTCAATATCATCATTATCATCTACAGCCTTTTTATCCCACAGTTGGGATTCTCTTTGCCCTCACTTTGCCATGTGCCTCAATCGGACTGAAGTAAATGGCAAAGTGCGGGCAAAGCTGAGTCAGTCCTGTGGTAAACAAGTCCGGCCTTTTTACCGCTTAACTAAATCGGCTGTCTTTGTTATTGCTGTCTCTATCATTCAAATGAGAAGAAAAGAGAGAGCAATATCAATGTTAAGATAGTTTTCGTTAGGCGGTAGACCCCCACGTTTGATTGGTATTTTCAATAGTATAGAATAGTATAGAAACTATAGAAGGTACTAATGCCTACCTTATTTATTATTTTATTAATATACCACTTGGAATGTCCTACTATTTTTTCATTATTGTACAATACTAGTAGCGTCCTGGCTTCTACTGGGTTGTAAATGAGTAAATAGTTTAGTTTTAGTAGTATTTACTCAGTAAAGTTTTCCAGGTAAACATGAACGTATAGTCCATGTTCATCAACTGTACGAATTCAAATATTTTTATTTGTTGTAAGATTTATTAATGTTTCTGCAAAGCCGAAAATTATCATACACGTGTAATTATAATTGTCAAAATTGGCGTTCTCGTTTTTTGGATCTCTTTCTCGTTGATGTCCTGTAAAAATGGTTTAAAAAAGCGTTTTATTAGAACCCATAACTTTCAAATTTATTACTTCTGCCTAAACGATTGGCAATACGCTAATCAGAAATTAGTGGATTTTAAGCATCTTTATAAAATTTTCGCTAGCTTTGCCAGTTTAAATAAAATCTACTATCATATTATTAATACTATAAATGTGAAGGTATTGGATGTTCAAGCTCAAACAGAAAAAAACATTAAAATCAGAACATACATTATTGTCTGATATGTCACATCGCTATTTTTCAGCGTGGGAAAAAATATAGGAACATACAATGGGGGTAGAACCACAAGACACTACTGGTAATTGCTAAATTCATGATCATCATCATCATCATCCTCAGCCTTCTCTATCCCACTGCTGGGTATAGGCCTCTTTTTCCCCATTCCATCTTCCTCGGTCCTGTGCCAATCGAGTCCAGGTTCGAAATTCATGATGGATGGATGGTTCACACACTTTTATAAATTCATGATTTATTAAATTCTTAAAAATGTTATTATAAGATGTCTTTTAAGAATTTTATCGTTAACTTTGGCCCTTTTAGAATTTGTTGACTAACTATGTACAAAAACTAATGAATAAGCTTAAGATTGAATTTATTTAATACTGTGGCGGTCAGCTAATCTTTTTACAACTAACTCATTTTTTTTTATAAACTTTAATATTTAGGCCCTTTTCATTTTATTCACAGACATTAAATGTTTTAATCCGTTTTTGTTATGCTTCTTTATAATAAAGACTACAGAGGACAAGCGGTTTTCTCGCCATGTGCACCGGTAAATCCGCATTACGTTTTTATTTTCCGTTTTATTGCAGCAACGCGGTGTTGCCAGATGCTTTCCTTGAAATCCCTTTAGAGTTGTCCTGGATTCATTCCCACCAACAGAATACAATGAAATTAGAGCCTTCGTTTCTTTGTTTTTATAACAATTGTTATCTGACTAGGTTTTCTAATAAATGTAAAATTGTTTTCGTATATTTTAAATTGTTAACTCGACAATTTTACTAATTTTGTCAATGCAAATGTTTCGTTTAGATGTTCGTTATTCAATTACGTTGGACCACCCTAACAAATTGAATTGAAATTCGGAGCAGATTCGGAAGATTATATAATTATTTTAATATTCTACGAGTCTAAACGACACACCCAGTTTTTAACACATCAAAAACCATTTCCATCACTAAGTTGCCAAGAAACTAAAAATAAAAAAAAAACACTCAAATACAATATATTCATATTGTAACGTTTTTCCTACTTTTTAACCGACTTCCAAAAAAAGGAGGAGGTTATCAATTCGAACCCTATTTTTTTTTTTTTTTTTTATGTATGTTACCTGATTTCTCGAGAACCTCTGAACCGATTTTAAAATTTCTTTTTGTGTTCGGATGAGTATGCTTCAAATAGATGAGTGAGTAGCGCTTATAATAATGATTTTAGTTTATTTTTCGCTTTTGAGTGACTATTTGTGGTTTTGAAGTCGGTTTAATTTTTTGTACGAAAATAGTTTATTTTAGTATAAACAAATTATCGACCATCAAATAAATGGTTTGAATTATTTCCGTTGATATGCGAATTTCAAGTTTCATAATACTACTTTCTATTTATATTATAAATGTCAATGCTTCGATGGTTTGAACCAAATGGATGTTTGTTACCCAATCACATCGTAACGTCTGAACTGATCCAGCTGAAATAATTTTGAACACAGTTTAATTATAGTCTGAAAAAACACATAGATTTGTTTTCATCCTGGGAAAATAACGGGACCGTGAACTACTTGGGTTAAACCGCAGTAAAATGCTAGTAGTTTTATAGATTTAAAAAAATCTCTTACAAAATAAAATAATTTATTTAAGCAACTTTAGCGTAGCAACACCAAACTGACCAAAAGTACGGCTTACCTTTACGTGGCCGACATAACTTTACTGCCACTGTGGGACGGAGGATGGACTCCATCCATTTAGATTAGGTAAGTAATAAGCCGTAAAATTTTACACCCTCAGCTCATTTCCTTCCGCATTCACCGCGATTCGGTTACGAAGAGGTTTCGACGCGCTCGCGTCAAATGAACTGCCACTCAGATTACTGTGGTTAGGTATTTGAGTAAGTTACTGATTTCAATTCTAAATTTAGAAGTATATTTCAACTGAAATCAAAGTATAGAAGACTCGCGTCATTACAATACTTTTGGCAAGTTCTTATATTCCCGTGACTTAAGAAAATTATCTACTATTTCTGAAGTTTTTTTTTCGATTTGAATTTTTTATTGGTTAGATGGTAAGAGCGAACACATAGATTGCTTCTTACATCCCAAAACTTATTTTAACACGCTTTTATTAGCTGCGTATGCATGTAAGTAACTATGAATCAATATTTCGGAATCTTTGAACGTGATTTTTGCGTTTTTCTTAGGGATTTATTTGAAATTGCACACTTATCAAGAACCGATGGCAATGTAAGCAAACGAAACATTAACGCCACCTGTGGTGCAAAAATTAACTATTTTTTACAAAATTTTTGCACTTTGAAGACGCCTGAGTTAAAATTCTTCTTAAGTGATTTAAAAAGACTAATAGTAATAATCACACTAATTTGCCATGATTTGTTTTGTTAGTGACTCTATAAATATTTAATTCATTTAAATTGAAAATTATTTTTAATTTTTTAATTTGATTTTAGATAAATGCGTATTTTAACATTTTTCTTCTAACGAGTTTTATTATTTCTACCAACTTAGTTGACATAGTAATTTTAACAATGAACAAAGTTGCCTAGCAACAATGAACCTAGCCTTTGTAGATTAGTTTGTATCTCAACCTGGACTTTAACACAAAAACGTATTAAACTGTTTCATTGTTAAGAAAACGTAAAAAACTCGGTCCATAAGAAACTTTTAAAACACAAGACTAAAGAAGCTATGCTACAATATATTTCCTGTACAATCTCACCATTTTGTTGCAAATTTCTCAGACATTATGTATGCAAAAAGCTTAACCAGTTTAGCGTAACATAGAGTACAGAGATCTCTCTGTACGGAGAAATACGTTTTCATCCCACCAGCTCGGAAAGAGTACTTTTGCTCCTCGATATCAGGGCGCAAAAGTCGTTTTAACCCTCTAGAGGTTAAAGTAAATTTGAATTTAGAACATCGTGTGTACTGAGGTTTTGAATTCAAAACATAATTCAACCTATTTATTTCTACCTCCTTGGTGCCGAATGCATCATACATTTTTTTTAATAAGTTAAAAACTCAGACTCGGAACCTCCTTGGTGTACTTACTTTTTTTAATTTGCTTAGCGCGAAAACATTTAAAAATTTGCATTTAGTCATTTTCTCGTTGAGGTGGAATGAAAAGTTACGTGTTGCACTCGAGTGCAAAGATTTTTCACCTTGTGCTCTTTTGATTCCCTTGCTACGCTCAGGATTCTAATGTTGAATCACTCGCTGCGCTCGTGATTCAATTTTAGAATCCTTAGCTTGCTCGGTCATCAAAATTGAGCACACGGTTAAAAATCAACTTTGCACTCTTGTATAACAAATAACTATTATACAGTATCATTCATACAGTACTCAATGATTTTGGTTGTAAAACTATTATCAATTAATAATAATATTATATTAATAGATGATAGATACTCTCTTCTAACTAAATGATTTTTTTTAATCATGATCCAAATTTTTTACACACCGATTTTGATAAAATTTATATAACACTACATTTAAAATATTTTCTAACAATAATATTTTGATCAATATTGATTTTCAATTAATGGAGCTATCGTGTAACATGTTAACAAAAATACAACCTTCTCCTTTTAAAAGTTGGTTCAAAATCTTTTAACTTTAAACACAACGGCTGCAAAATTATAACTTTTTGAATTTATAAAAAATACGGTAAAAGTTATGACTCTGTCTGACCTGTCGTGTGGCTAGAGGCTTGCAAATTGCTTACCTATGCTTCGGGACCAGCTTAGTTGGTTATTCTCGAGCAAATGTCGGGTTTTTTACCTAAAAACTCTTTTGGTTTTTCCTTTAGCGTAAGTGGTACTCCGAACAGTTCAGTATATTTTGCAAAAAACGTTTTTATCGAAACCAAACCAGTTTTAGTGTTTTGTGAGAAAAACTTTCCCTGCTTTGTTACTCTTTGCGTAATGTAATTTATATGAAAAAAAAGCCTACCCGTATTTTGAAAATTATAATGTAAACGATAAATACGAAGTATAATTACGGAATAATTAAATACAATTGACAAATTAATAAATGATAATAATATGATAATGATAATAATCAGACATGGTTTAAATTCCCGTAGGATTTGTGTTTCATAAAAGCCGGAGATTTGCCACAGTTTTTAATAGAACCGATAAATTCTGATAACTATGCAGGAATACTGAATGTTTTCTTGATAGTAATATTCGACTATATAATAATAGATGAATAAATGTTCTGTATAAATAATGTAAGCACATTTCTCAAGAAATATCCCAAAAATGGGTGCTTTCTCATTGGGGCATTTCTATCAGACAAACATTAAAAAACAATAAAATGTGAGACAAAAAATAAGGCGAGGAAATAAAAAATTAGAAAAATAACAAGTATCGTCAATAATATACGGTAAAATTTACACTTTGACTAAAATATAGTTAAATCATAAAATTTATCAAAATGTACCTTATATCTTATAACACGCATCAATTGATGAATAACAAACGAAAAATAAAAACATAAATGGTTGGACACATAATGGCTGATACCACGAATATCGGGGGATATGCCTTGAGGGCGTGGCAGTGTCTTCTCGATACGGTTAATATGACCGTATAACTTTGACATTCGTTCAGTCGCTCTGAAACGCCTAGAGAGTACGTTGGCGCGTTAGTGATGGAGTAATAGAGTTTGCCGACGTGAAATTTCTTCGAAAATTTATTCGGTAATTTACATGGACAATGTTCGTTTTTCTTATTTTTTATTAACTACCCATTTTTCCAGATTTTTTTATTTGTTTTATGATTATTATTAATAATATATATAAAGAAATAAAATTGGAGCGTTTGTATGTAATATCAAAATAACAACTGTTTACTAAGTTGTGACAAATGAAAGTATGTACAGTACCTATACCTAAAAACTATTTTAAAACTTTTTGTCTATCTTGTTTGTTCCACTAATCTACCAAACAGCTGGACCAATTATGACGGGTCTTTCACTACCAGACAGCTGATCGTCTAAGGCATAACTTTTTACGTTTTTTTAACGTGTACTTTTCTCTTGCTTGATGAAAATAAAATGTTAATATTATTACTAGCCTACATTGTCCCACTGCAGGGCAAATACCTCTCTTCCTTCCTTGCAGATAGTCCAATTCACGGCATTACGATTTACGGCGTTCGACAGTCTGAGATATAATGTTTTCATCATCATCATCATCAGCCCGTGTTCGTCCACTGCTGGACATAGGCCTCTCCTATAACACGCCACTCAGCCCGATCCTCGGTCTTACACTTCCAACCGCCACCAAATAATGTTTTACCTCCCTGTAATTTCTCTGGAAACGTAGTCCTTCAAACTGGAATAAAGTGATGTTTATTTAATGTTTATTAAATAAACTGTTTCATTAAAAGTCCCTTAAAATTAGTCCAGCAGTTTCAGAGATTACCCAGTACAAGCAGGAAAGCATAAAAATTAAAATGTTTATTGTCATTGGTATCGTAAATCCTAGTACCTAATATTACAAATGTCAATGTTTGGACGTTTGGGTATTTGGATGTTTGTTGCTCAATCTCGTTTAAACGTATGAACGGATCGAGTTGTAATTTGAAATAGAGTAAGATTATATTTTGGAAGAACACATAGGCTTAGGCTACTTTTATCTCGATAAAAGAATGGGAACTAGAACAACGCGGGTAAACCCGCGGAGCACTGCTAGTACTTTCGTATACATTAACGTAAAACTGTTAATTTGAAAAATGCAAATAGATTTCTACTCCAACTTTATACATTTCTTTATAGTATAATACATGTCGTACAGGGTATCAATTTTATATATTATAATAATTATATTTACGTATTTGTATATTAGTAAAACTTAATAAATGAAAACATACATACAGCCCAAAATAAAATGTCGAATAAATTTTGGAATCACTCATTTCAATCCCTAGTGACATATTATGTGGGCGTTGAGTGACTCCTTCTACATAGACAAAATTATTTGTTAAAATACGGAAATGTTCCGCCCATTTTATGTGTGTTGTGGGAGGAGACCGGAGACACTAGGTTTCGAACTAAATTCGCAATCAAGGCATATCCCCCGAATATCCGTGGCTGATACACATATTCAATAACCAGTAATAACGAACCCAACAAAACAAATTGAAAACCAGTGAAAACTGTAACAGTAGACGAAAACCAATTCAGAGACTATGCATTATTTTACATTTATTATACATTTTTCTACCGCTTTTTTTGCTCAACATTTCCTTAATTTAACCACAGCTAAAACTACCCCTAGCTTGGTTTTATTCAAGCGTAGGAACCGTGTCCTAAGTCACTTAGTTTTAAGGCAGGTCTACACAAAAAGGACACGTGTCGAGATGTTCAGAGCGGCAACGTGAGCGAATGAATAACTTAGCTGAATACTGACTACACAAAAACTGAGAGGAGAAGCGATTTATGAGGTCGTATACACCATTTGGTCGAATCGAGTCTGGTGTGGTCGATACAGGTCTTGGTTCAAAAGTTTCAGGGATTTTACTAACGTTGTCATATTTTTATTTTACTATGCAATTTGTTTTTTAAACGACTCTAAAAGGAGGAGTTTTTCAATTCGGTTGCATGTTTTTCTTTGCCTTGGCAATTATGGTATATTAACTTGCTATATATTTCCAATATTTTATATTTCTACAATGGTTGTGTACCTATTAGCACAGTAAAGAACAGTAAAACATCTTCATACAAACGTGCCGCTCTCAGCTTGAATGTGTGCGTGCGCGCCGCGTGCCGTGTCGGCACGCGATTTCACGCACACGCAAGCATAATATATGGCGCGATAAGGCGGCGACAGTAGGGGCCGTGCAGCGCGACTGTGAGCACGTCCGTAAGTTACATGACCGCTCGCGTTCGTCAACTCTCGCCGGCCACTTACCATAATATTAATAATTATAACGAGTTTTTTTTTTTTTTTTTATTTAAATTAGCCACTCCACAGACTCTGGGGTCCGTGACCTTTGTCATTACAATTATCTTTTTTTTTTTACAAATTTCTTGGATTAGGAGAAGAAAAGGAAAATAGGGGGGGTGTTGTGAACATTTAACATTATAACGAGTATCATGACTTCAAAAAGAGGAAAAAGATATTGTGGTGTTTTCGGGTGCCTCAATAACGATTTCGCAAACCCGGACTTATAATTTTACATAGTTCCTACTGAACCAGAATAATATAACAATTGTTATGTCTTTAAAGGCTATTTAACCTCCGACCAAAAAAGGGGTGTTATAAGTTTGACGTCGATGTCTGTCTGTTTATCTGTCTGTCTGTCTGTCTGCCTGTCTGTCTGTCTATCTGTCTGTCTATCTGTCTGTCCGTCCGTCCGTCCGTCCGTCCGTCCGTCCGTCCGTCCGTCCGTCCGTCCGTCCGTCCGGACGGACGGACTACTACCTCAATATTGGTATCAAACAAAAGGGCTTGACTAGTAGAATACTATGCACTATTACAAATTTCAAATCCAAGATGGCCGCCACCTCAAAATGCCGAATGGTATTATTTTTTTCACTACTACCTCAATATGGGTGTCAAATGAAAGGGCTTGACTAGTAGAATATTTTGCACTATGACAAATTTAAATCCAAGATGGCCTAACGGCCATGTGTGGTGTGGTAGCCACAAAATGGCGAAATATATATATTTTTTTCACAACTTCCTTAATATGGGTATCAAATGAAAGGGGTTGACTAGTAGAACGTTGTACAGATAATCCGAGATCCGAGGTCATCATCATCATCAGCTGCAAGACGCCCACTGCTGAACATAGACCTTCCCATTAGATTTCCGAAATCTGAGGTAGTCGTGGGTTAATCAATTTTTTTTTTGTTATTTTTACTAAATTTATAAATTGGTAAAATATTCAATCATAATATGCTTTTTATTCCATAAATTTAGATCAAGTACTGCTTGTTCGAAAATATTAACTAAAAGTAATAGTGACAACCCTGGGGATCAACGCAAGAGTAGACTAATAGCTCGGCGGGCGGCCTTAGATAACCTACTGTTATGTATTTACTGTGCTATTATGCTCTCTCTGAGGCTCAAACTATGTATCATTAGTATGTATTGTACTCGTATTTAAGTGTCTATGTAATATATCGTTTGTTATCTATCAGCAAGGTGAGCCAATCTTTACGATCACAAGCTACTGCACTACTTGTAGTCATATAATAGAACAGATGGAAGAGTGAGACTGAGACCTATATATAACAGTAAGAGTTGTGGTGGTGGTATATTACATCAGTACATTATTCACTCCTACCTGATAATTATGAATAATCAAGAAGGAATCAATGAGAATGTATTTTATCGTCAGAGCAATCTATCTCTTCTATGTTTTGCTTAATTTGAGGTGAGTAATATATCATATATTATCGTAATGCCTACTAAAACAATATCCTTTTTGTTTTTAAAATTGTTTGACTATTTTCTCTGAAACTAACCGCAGTACAAAATCTGATTTTAGAAAAATTTTGTCATTTTTTTGACATAACAAACCCCGAAAATTTTCGTATCGATTTGACTGTACTTTATTGGATTTGTATCGACAATAGAATGGCAATAATTGACCACCGTCTTACCTTATATTAAAATAACGACGCGAACCATGATGGAGCGCGCTGACTTAAAAAAAACGAACCGTTTTTGAGTCAAGGTTTGAGTAGCACTAAAATGTTTAGTATTTTTGACTCGCTTTGAACAAACGTCTGGAATACGGCGTTAAGTATAAACGTGATCTGAAAATATCGAAATTTTAGTGACTGCTCAAAAAAGTCAAAAAACATCTTCGTTTACTCGGCGGAGTCCAAGCTTTAGTGAGCTGCGAAGCGTGCCGTCTAGACTATTCACTTGTCTTGCCAATGCATTCGTTTGATCTCAAAACGTAGTAGGGATTTCGGCATTTGCTTACTGATACGAATTTAAAGGACTAGTATTTGCATTTATCTCCTTGCTTTAATAATTCTACGTTTCTAAATCTCTATATTTAAAAATGTTATGTTGGTTTGTGTGCGCTTTAAAAACTCAAAAAGTTTTGCACCAATCGACCTGAAATTTTAGAATGATATATAATCCGCATCAATATTTTTTTCATCACAATGTGCCACAGCGAAGTGTGGCAGGGTACAGCTAGTTGATATATCATCATCAGCCTGTGGTCGTCCACTGCTGGACATAGGCCTCTCCTATAATATGCCACTCAGCCCGATCCTCGGTCTTACGTTTCCAACCGCCACCAGCCATCTTTCGTATATCGTTACTCCATCTAGTCTCAGGGCGTCCTACATTACGCTTACCGATACGTGGTCTCCACTCCAGCACCCGTCTACCCCATCGGTTATCGGGTCTGCGACAGATGTGACCGGCCCATTGCCACTTCAGTTTGCTAATACGCTGAGCTATGTCGGTGACTTTAGTTCTCTGACGGATTACTTCATCACGAATGCAATCCCTCAAAGAAACCCCAAGCATAGCCCTTTCCATAGCTTGCTGAGCAGCTTTCGGACCATTTTGACTGTCAGTGTCCACGTTTCGGCACCGTATGTCATAACGGGTAGGACGCACTGGTTGTATACTTTTGTTTTGAGACTTTGTGGGATGGGTGACGAGAAGACCCGATCAAGTTTGCCAAACGCTGCCCAGCCCAGCTGAATTCTTCTCATGGCCTCACTCTCAAAGCTACATCTACCTAGTTCGAGCGTCTGCCGCTAAGAGATGTATTCGCCATTGATGTTTAGGCCATGTCCAATCTAATCCAGCATCTTAAACATATCCTCCAGTGCGTTTGACAACAATTTCGGGAGAAATAACATCCCCCTGCCTCACGCCTCGATGCAGAGGAATATGTTTTGTCTGCTGATCTTGGATTTGGACCGCCATCGTACCGGCGTCGTATAAACACCTCATCACCTCAATGTATCGCCAATCGACCTGGTATCGCTTTAAGGACTCCAAAACAGCCCAGGTTTCGACTGAGTCGAACGCCTTCTCATATAGTCCACAAACGCTAAGCAAAGAGGCCGATTGTACTCCTTTGTCTTTTGTACAATCTGCCGTACCGTGTAAATGTGGTCTATGGTGCTGTACCCACTTCGAAACCCGGCCTGTTCAGGAGGCTGAAAGTCGTCAAATTTTCGAGCGAGACTATTCGTGACAACGCTCGAAAACAACTTATAGACGTGACTCAGAATCGATATTGGTCGATAATTCTTCAAAAAGATCTTATCTCCCTTTTTGAAGAATAGGATGACTACACTTCTGTGCCATGCCTGTGGAGTTCTCCCGGTAAAGAGGACGGCATTAAACAGTTCTTGGAGCTCTTTTATAACAGGTGTACCACCGGCCTTTAAGAGCTCTGTTGTAATTCCGTCCTCGCCCGCGGCTTTTCCATTTTTAAGTTGCCAAGAGCCATAACGATTTCGTCCATACTTATTTCCGGCAGTTCTTCGGTATAGTGGCGGGTCAGGGTGCCTCTTTTGTCCTCGTTCTGTGGAAAATGAGGAAGGAGCATGCGATGCGTAAAACTGTAAAACTAACTGTAAAAGTCTTCCGATTCCGAGAGAATATCCGTTTTGGATACAACGACTCTTTTCCCGCCGAGGTGGTGAACTTCGTCAGGTGGCTTCTACCCAAGGCCTTGACGAACACTATTGACCCCCCGATTTTTCTCAATTGATTTTGCAATCAAGAGCGTTTTAGCTAATCGGAGGTCACGTCGTGCAAGCTTGGTAATTTTCTTGATAAGAGCTCCTTGCTCTGACGATGTTAACGTGGGATTCCGTCGTTCCTCCGTGAGATCTAAGGTATCTCTAGAAAGCTTTAACTTTCTGCCTTTGTGCCGCATTTCGCAAAACTTTGTGCTCTCATCTTGCAGGACTTTCACTATACTTTCGAGCTTCTGGTCAGCGCTATTAATGGTTTCCAAGGCAGCAAATCGGTTCTCCTGTTTTAGCTGGAATGCTTCAGACCAAACTATGGTATGGAGAAGGTTCGGACGGAGTGTTAACTTCACCAAACGGACCCGTTCAAGCTTGCAATTCATATGCAGGGTGCCTCAAACAAGCCTGTGGTCACTACCGGTAGCAAACCGAGAAATCTCTGAGACATCCCTGAATATTCGCCATTTGTCCGATGTAATGAAGTCAATCTCATTTTTCGTCCGTCCGTCGGGGCTTCGTCATGTCCACCTCCTCTGAGGCTGTTTCTTATAGAACGAGTTCATCAGAAACAGATTTTCCTTTTCGAGGAAGTCGATTAACATTTGACCCCTGTCATTTCTTCTTCCCAAACCATATATGGTCTTACTACCGATTCTTCACTTTGGCGTTAAAACCCGACAACAACGTTGAAGTGGGCTTTGGAGGTGTTATGTAAGGCTTTCGATATATTTTCATCCAAAGCCTCCACCTCTGAATCAGGGTATGCCTTGGGAGGCACCCTGGGGGTGTGTATACCATGAGCACTTTGAGGTTATACCTCTCGGTCAACTTTAGTATAAGATACGCGACCCTCGGAGACACTTGCGATTTCTAAAACGTTGTTACAGAGAGTTTTGTAGACCAGAAACCCGACACCACCTTGCGACAGCTGGTGACCTTTTGTGTTAGCTCCGCGTTCACGATAGTACATAAGATGGCCTGACTCCAAGGTTACGGTGTACTCTCCCTCTCTTCGGACTTCACATAACCTGAGAATGTAATATCTTATGTGGGTCAGTTCTTCTTCTAGCTGAGCGAGGCTCTTGTCTCCACGAATGGTACGTCCGTTATGCACAGCCAGTGTTAGTTGGGTTTGGCGGCCTACTGTAGCCCGGGAACTCTTCGCACCCCCTGCCCTGCCGTTACCATGGCCGCCGCCTTGGCCAAGAATAGCAGGGTGGCCGGGAACTAGGGGCCTTTCATTTGTTTGGCTTATCATAAGAGGTTATTGCCTATAGTCGCCACGCTGGGCATGCGGGTTGGCGACCACAGACCCGTGCTGTCTTCCGCATGTGACGCTGCTTCCCGTCACAGCTATATTTACAGCATGGCTATTTGGATGGATATCCCACCATCCGTCGGTCGTCAGAGCCTCGTTTGTTGGTCGGCAGGGTGCACCACGGGCAGGTGAGGTTGACAGTTTTGGGGACACTTAGGTGTTGAGGTCCCGTTACACCCGATATAAGTATATAAATAAATATGTTTAATAATGTTCTTTGTTTGGTGTTTATAGTTTAAATGATTTTCTGATCACACTAGGGATATTTGATGTTTGCCTTGCGAAGTCACAAAAATACAGAGCGGTTTTAATTACTTTTGAAAACAATGTTTTTTTTTTTAATATTGTTCATCTGGCTAATTGCATTTTCATAATATAATATATGTAAAAGTTAAGCTCTCAGTCGTATTGTAAGACCTTAACATGTATGTATTAAGAACTCAAATAAATTTAAGTCTAGAATACCATATTTTATCCTGAGAAATTACGGAGATCGCATGTGCAAAAGTAAAGGCTAGTTTTAGTCATGTGTCTAGAACGCACGAAAAACAAACAATCAAATCGTCAAATTGTGTTTAAAATATTGTTAAGTAAAAAAATACATTTTAATGAACTGAATGAAATATTACAATGGAAATAAGAGCAAATGGAATAAACAAACTGGAATGGAGCACTACTCTCAAATGAAGACTACGTGGTAACAAATATGTATACTTTTCGTGGTAACTAATTACAGCTGTCTCACGTAAATTAATTTTTAACTCAGTAGAGTAAACAACGCGACAGTGTGTGAAATGAGTCAACTATGTCAAGGTTTAGTAGTAACAACAAAAAATAAATTACAATCACGAAGAAAGGAGCCATCATCGTATTACCTTTGCAAAAGTAATATCTATCCATGAAACATACCAGTACTAACATTGGAGCAAGTAGGTAAGTAGGGTAGCTTTGTGTCACGAAGGTCGCCAGTTTATGCGTAATATGAACCAAGGTTGTGAGTTCATTCCGCCAAAAGGGTTCAACGTAATAGTGCCTGCCTATTTTGTGCTATTTTGGTTGTGTTTCCGTGTTCATAAACTTTTCTTTTCATTGCTGAGATGCTTCTGTTTACGCACCATTTGGAGATATAACAATGTGGTTTTAGGATACAACTTCGACTTCTGTATTGTTACAATAATTTTTACAATATATAATCAATAGAGATACTTATAATATCATGACCATTGTTTGTAGGATTACGCAGAATGTTCGGCCAACAGTTAATATATAATGTTCACTGGATAATGTTTATCTATTGTTCTGTGTGAGGTGCTCCTGCTTTAGTCATCGTACGAGATGTACGCTTTCAGTCTGATAAATATAATATGGGAAGTTGGAAAGCTTTCGGGTACGCTCTACATATGTGCACAAGAACAAAATTGAAAATATTAATTTACCCCCGACTACCTCGGATTTGTAATCTGTACAACATTCTACTAGTCAAGCTCTTTCATTTGATACCCATATTGAGGGAGTTGTGAAAAAATAAATGTATTTCGCCATTTCGAGCTAGCGGTCATCTTGGATTTGAAATTTGTCATAGTGTATGTATTTTACTAGTCAAGCCTTTTCATTTGATAACCATGTTGAGGTAGTAGTGACAAAAGTGTAATTCGCCATTTTGTGATGGCGGCCATCTTAGATTTGAAATTTGTTATAGTGTATAGTATTCTACTAGTCAAGCCCTTTCATTTGATACCCATTTCTGCCTGCGAAGCCAAGGGAGGGAGGGAATATTTGAGTGATGAATTCAAATGTCTGCACTGTGTCTGGGTGTTTCCAATTATAATAAGTATGTATTTAAAACTATATATGTAGTATATCAGCTATCTGGCCGCCATAGTACAAGCTTTGCTTAGTTTGGGGGTCAGATGGTGTTGTGTATAAATTGTCCACCAATATTTACGAGTATTACACTTATTTAGATATATTGAAGTAGGTTGTGAAGAAGTATTTTGTATTTTGCGATTTTGTGGGGGCGGCCATCTTGAATCGATATTAACCAAACATAACTAAGAACATTCGCACAAAAATTAACCTTCAAATAAAAAAAAACCGCATCGAAATCGGCACATCTGTTTGAGCTCTACGGTGCCCCAAAAACACACACACAGACAGACATCGACGTGAAACTTATAACACCCCTTTTTTGGTCGGGGGTTAAAAAATAAAACAAAATTAAACATTTTGATTAACCCCCGACTGCCTCGGATTTGTTATCTGTACAACATTCTACTAGTCAAGCCCTTTCATTTGATACCCATATTAAGAGAGTTGTGAAAAAATGTATTTCGCCATTTTGTGGTAGCGGCCATCTTGGATTTGAAATTTGTCATAGTGCAAATTATTCTACTAGTCAATTCTTTTCGTTTGATACCCATATTGAGATATAAGTGAAAAAAATAATATGATTCGCAATTTTGTGATAGCGGCCATCTTGGATTAGATTTTTTTTACTGTATAGCATTTTACTAGTCAAGCCTTTTTGATTGATACCCATATTGTAGGTAGTAGGGAAAAAATAATAAAATTCGCCATTTTGTGGTAGCGGCCATCTTCGATTTGTTTTTTTATAGTTTATAATATTTCACTAGTCAAGCCCTTTCATTTGATACCCATATTGAGGTAGGTTGTGTAGAAATTTTTTTTCCGCCATTTTGTGGAGGCGGCCATCTTAAATCGATATTAACCAAACATAGCTAAGAACATCCGCACGAATATTAACCTTCAAATAAAAAAACCGCATTGAAATCGGCTTATCCGTTTGAGCTCTACGGTGCCACAGACAGACACACACACAGACAGACAGACAGACAGACAGACATCGACGTCAAACTTATAACACCCCTTTTTTTGGTCGGGGGTTAAAAATGTAATTTAGTATCATATTATTTATATAGCTTATAGCACCCAGAAACCACGTACATATTCAACGGTGAAAGATTTTTTGTAAAAAGGGGGTAGTAGTTCCTGAAACTAGCGCGTTGAAACTAAAACCTCTTCAACTTTATAATATTAGGATATATTATATAAACCAATCTACAATGTATAATAATTATTTATTCGTTATGTATTAACATAAAGAGTACCGATAAGTGACGAATGTTTTAAATAAAATATTATTGATGACGATCTTCATACATCGGCACAAATCACTTTCTTTTGTGTCGAAAAAAACTCTATGGTGTTGTTGTTGGGTTGTAATTATTTCACAATCAAATATTTTTCATGACAATGAGGTTTGAGCTACAATACAAACAACTGTGTTTATTTTAGCAAAGTGGGTTAAGTAGGGGCGTCTATTGGTCATTGTATACGTATTTCGTATTGTTTGAGCACCCAGTCCCACCCTATCTTTGTACCACGCATCGTCCAACGCAGTTAGAGCGTCAAAAGTTTGTAAGAGTAAAATATTTGCTACAATGATTTTCACCAACATTATTTCAATCTCTGAATAGAACCGGGAAAATAAATAGAATCTAAAGAATAATGGAAGAAAAGGAATCTGGGCATAGAAAATTATATCGAGCGATTTTACCAATTCAAAGCTATTTTGCTTAAAAATCTAATTTATCTTGAGTAGGCGCCGTATTTCCAACATTTAATTAGAACAAGCTAATATCAGATCATAATTCTGAGTATAGGCAAATGAGCTTAAACGTTTGTGTCGTTTGTAACATTAAACAAACATACTGGAGTTTTTATAATACAGAGTTAAATTTAAACATGGATATCGGATTTTAAACGTTAACATCGATAGAGTTGTAAAATCTATATTAAATAGGTAATGCGGTAAATCAAATTATGAACAACTGTCATTATCAGGATTCGATTGTGAAGAACTTGGGAATTTTCAACTCTAATAAATTGTTCATAAGACAGAGATTTTTGGAACTATGTTTAGTAATAAAATTGTTAGATTAGATCTAAGATCATGTAAACATTCCTTTATGGCAATACATAAAATTGTCACGATTAAAAATGCAAAAACTAAGGTCACCATGGTAAAATTGTGTTATTATTAAGATAAATCAATGCACACTATTACTTGGCCGGATAGATCCTTTGGCTTACTAACGTTCTAAGTTATTCTATTCTCCAATCGAAACCTATCGTTTATGCATAGCAGTTACATACTTTTCCTCGGTGGGGATTAGCTATCAGACAATGAGACCGTGTCAGGGTTTGGGAAGTTGCTCTCTTATGCCTAGGGTGCCCCACGTGATAGTTCACAAGTTTCGCATCTCTCATCTAAACATCCTCTAGATTGAACCAAGCATGTTGAAAGTAAATATTGGTGGACAATTTTGCTACTCGAGCGAACTGAAAAAAATGTAAGACTAAGACTGTGCCCCCAGTAGTGAAACTGTGAGCAGCCGACTGAGTTAGTCTAGTACGCCCTTTCATTATTTGCAATGTTGTGCGCTTACAATACGCAATTTGGGTAAATCTAGCAAACTGTGGACACTTCATCTGAAATATATGGAAGGGGGTACTAGACCGATACGCCGCTAACTCAGCCACAGCCGCAGACACAGCCTAAAACCGTGAGAAAACTATCTACCGGAAGGAACGCGTAAAAACTCCTTGTCACCAGTGTTGCCAACTTTATTTCTCAGATGATCCTGTCATAAATAATAATATTAACATTTTTAACCCCCGACTAAAAAAAGGGGTGTTAAAAGTTGGACGTCGGATGCCTGTCTGTCTGTGGCACCGTAGAGCTCAAACGGATGGGCCAATTTCGATGCAGTTTATTTCAAAGTTATTATTCGTGCGGATATTCTTAGCTCTGTTTGGTTAATATCTATTCAAGATGGCCGCCTCGACAAAATGGCGGACAAAATATTTCTTCACAACCTACATCAATGTGAGTATCAAATGAAAGGGCTTGACTAATACAAGAACAAAATTAAACATTTTGACTAACCTCCGACTACCTAGGATTTGTTATCTGTACAACATCCTACTAGTCAAGCCCTTTCATTTGATACCCATATTAAGGGAGTTTAGAGAAAAGAAATGTATTTCGCCATTTGCGGGAGCGGCCATCTTGGATTTGAAATTTGTCCTAGTGCAAAGTATTCTACTAGTCAAGCCCTTTCGTTTGATACCCACATTGTGGTAGTAATGAAAAAAATAATATAATTCGCCATTTTGTGGTAGCGGCCATCTTGGATTTGAAATTTGTTATAGTCTATAATGTTCTACTACTCAAGCCCTTTCATTTAATACCCATATTGAGGTAGATTGTGAAGAAATATTTTGTCCGCCATTTTATGGAGGCGGTCATTTTGAATCGATATTAACCAAACATAGCTAAGAACATCCGCACGGATATTAACCTTCAAATAAAAAAAACTGCATCGAAATCGGCCCATTTGTTTGAGCTCTACGGTGCCACAGACAGACACACACACAGACATACAGACAGACAGACAGACATCGACGTCAAACTTATAACACCCCTGTTTTTGATCGGGGGTTAAAAATAATACTATGCCTACACTATAAAAAAATTCAAATCCAAGATGGCCGCCCCCACAAAATTGCAAATTATATAATTTTTTTGACTGCTACCTCAATATGGGTGTCCAACGAAAGGGCTTGACTAATTATATACTAAACACTATAAAAAATTCAAATCCAAGATGGCCGCCACCACAAAATGGCGAATTATATTTTTTTTTCACTACTACCTCAATATTGGTATCAAACAAAAGGGCTTGACTAGTAAAATACTTTGCATTATGACAAATTTCAAATCCAAGGTGGCTGCTACCACAAAATGGCGAAATACATTTCTTTTTTCACAACTCCCTTAATATGGGTATCAAATCAAAGAGCTTGACTAGTAGAATGTTGTACAGATAACAAATCCGAGGCAGTTAGGGGTTAAACAAAATTTTTAATTTTGTTCTTGTTTTAAAGTTGTATTACAAAATTATCCGATCCAATTTTGTTCCTACCTGGTGCCCCATAGAAGATCTTTTTTTCTTTTGATGAAAACAAATACTTGTTTTGTGTCTGTGTGTTTCTATGTATTTTATTCATTTATTCATAATTTAAGAGCGACGCTCTTGTCGGTGGAGTTCCTTCCATGTACTTCTACACTCCGCCTTCTCCTTGACTTCCTGATACGACACTACATTTATCTTCTCTTTCGTTTGGTTCATGTAACTTCTCCTAGGTCTACCTCTCTTCCTCCTCCCTCCTCACTTCTACACTCCGCCTTCTCCTTGACTTCCTGATACGACACTACATTTATCTTCTCCTTCGCTTGGTTCATGTAACTTCTCCTAGGTCTCCCTCTCTTCCTCCCTTCTAATTGATTAGTTTGCATTTATACAATCTATTTTATTAGTTTGCATTTATACAAGTATTATATTATCAGCTATCTATCTGGCTCCGATAATCCCCAAACTAAGCCATGCTTAGTTTGGGGCTTGTAAGGGTTGTGTATAGAATATCTGACAATACTTTATTAATTTCTATCATACTAATATTATGAATATTTAAGTAAATTTTGAGGAGTCTTAACTTTATATTGCCATATTATACATGTCTACAATAACCTATTCGAAATGCATTTCTGAACGTTCAAAGAGTGTAGAGGTAGAAAATAGTATTACTTATTCAGCTGAGGAACAAAACAGAAATCGCAGGTGCTTGGTCGATGTTCCTAATTTTCGCTGTTGCATAATTTAATAAACTAATTTTCACACGATGTTTCCGGAGCAGCGATTCTCTGAACCGTTACATTTTGGATTATGATGCCTATAAGAAGAAACAGGTTTGAACCTTTTCCCCTTTTTGCTTTTCTCGAACGACTTAGTAATTTGCTGACTGCAATAACACTAATTCAGTTTTACGATAATGGTTTTGATAATAGTATGATGTTATTTGCTTTGTGTCACAACTACATATCCGAAAATAATATCGTAGCTCTTTCCTGTAATGGTTATGGTATGCGTATATTAAAATCTGTAAGAGTAATAAATTAAAAACACAATACTAAAACGAATGATCCTAATATTTGCTAAAGTCATTTTCAGAAGATTTTTCTTTTTTATATTAGCATTAGCATTTATATAGATGTATATTTCCTCTGCTGAGACTCGTGGCTTTCTCTCACAAGGAAAAAATTAAAGCCGTTATAAATTTAGCTGAATTAGTGATGTTTGGTGGATAACATATTTATGTCGATGTCTTTCTTGAAAATCGCCGGTTTCCTCATTCTTTAACCGCGTTGCGTAAGCAGCCCACTAAATGTACCCACTGCTGGGACTCGAGGTCGTCTCTCGCAAGGAGAGTTAAGGCCATAATCCACCACGCTGGCCACATGAGCCGCGTTATGGAGCCCATTTTGTACATCCGCACTTGATAACATACTAGACATGACTACGTATAAGCCATTAGAGCTTAAAATTTTCCGTGCTTATTTTATTTATTTATCACTTTATACATATTTTTTTGGCTGGAAACAGAGCCAAAGAGATAACAGAAAAGGCTCGTTTATTTCACAATATTTCTCTCTCCTGCTTCCCAAACTTTTACTTATTCAAAATGGAAATCTATTAGTCCAGTGCTATTTTCCAGTAGTTTGGACGTTATGAGGAAATTTTTTGTCTAATCAAAGGATTTTGAGTCTCCTAGTTTACCTATGTCCATAGTTGTTCATGTTAGTTACAGCATTCAATGTTATTATGACGAAAGTTGTGACAATCATAGCAGTGTGAATAAAAAGATCCATTAATAAGTTATTATTATTATCTCAGCCTATATATTGTCCCATTGCAGAGCAAAGGCCTCTCTCCCCTGCCTCCAATTTTCCCTGTTCAGAGCAACAGTCTTCCAATCTATAATCCCTATATGTATCGAGTTTGGTCCGCCATCTCTTCCTGGGTCGCCCGGCTGGTCGTACATATTGTGGGACCCAAATAGTTGTTTGTTTGGCCCAGAGTTGTTCCGGCATTCGGCATACATGACCCGGCCAGTCCCATTTGAGCATGGCCGCTTTTTAAGTGGCATCTATTATTTTTGTTTTTGAACGTATAGTTGTATTACGCATGCGGTCGGTGAGTTTAAGTCCAAGTACACTGCGCTCCATTGCGCGTTGACAGACCCCGAGTTTGAACTTCTGTTTGCGTGTCAAAGACCATGTCTGTGCGCCTTACGTAAGGATGGGGAGAATACACATGTCCAAAAGTTTTCTTTTCAAGGATATAGGAAGGTTTCCTTTCATCAGGTCTTTCATGGGCCAAAAGCTCTTCCAGGCGTTTTCGGTGCGTCTAGTACTAGACGCACCATCAATAAGTACTTGAGATAATTTTTCAAACAAAAGAAAAATGTTCGTTGTCTATGTCCACTTGACCACTTTTTTTAGAATATGATGATTGATGATGATAATGATCTCCAATGTCGGTTATAGTTTTTACTATAGACTCGTATAAAAAGATTCTAATAGAAGTACGAAGCTTATGGAACTCGTATTTTAGAAAGTAAATTGCCACGAAAAACATTTTGTAAAGATACGAAAATTCTGCAGAGGAAATATGAGCAACTGTAAGAAAAATTTACAAAGTGAATTTCCCTAGATGCACTTGGGGCGGATAAGGCACAAAGATAATTTTATGAAAATTTTTCCTTTGAGTATTTTAAGTTATCGAAAATCTACAGTAAAGTGTCTCGTAGGGCCAATAAAATTGTACAAACGTTCATTTATTCTCTTGGACGACTTCAGTAACTGAGGACCTATTTTAATTGTTACTACTAAATGTATTTAACATAAAGTAATGTAATTCAATGTAAGGAATACACTTGCCTAATACAATCACATCGTAACATATGAACGAATCGGGCAGAAATTTCGAATACATGTAGATTATAGTCTGACAGAACACATAGGATACTTTTTATCCCGACAAAATTACGGGAACGGGGACTTAGTAGGACATAAAAATACACACACATCATTTATTTTTAAGCTTTTGCGAATTCAGCTCATGTAAAAAACATTTCAAACGTTAAAACGGCTGTGGATATGAGATTCCTTATCCAAAATGTGTGGAAGTAATTAAAAATCATTTAGATTGCAATTAAGCCTGTGTAATATTTCTAATATATTTTGTTTCAAATACTGAGACATTGCTTTTTATTCTTACATTAAAGGTAAATCTATACTAAATTACTACATCAAAACATAATTTCATTCTACTACAGTAATTAGAACTGTCAAAAGGATTACAATTGCTAATTTCCCAGTCATGTGGAAAAGCGTATGCAATTCGAAATGCAGTATTGCATTGTGCGATAATTTGAATAATATACGTGAATTCTAACTAAGTTGCCTGCTTCGATGAATAAGATCAACTAGTTAGTGAATTATTCTGCAATACTTACGTAAATAATATTTATTCAAAAAAAAAAATACCCCACGATATTGCCGTAAAGTATCTAAAAATATGTATTTGTTGCAGTTTGAATTTTATGTGAAAAACTGTCAAATACACTTTTTTATATCTGACAAAGAAACCCAAAAATTTGAGGGTTTTTAACCGAGTTCAAAAACGAGGAGATTCTCAGTTTGGTCGTATGTACCTATGTGACGCGTTCAATAAATTGTTGAATACATTTTGATGATTATTTTTTGTTAGGTAAATATGTTGCTAAAAGTTGGTGTCATATACATTTTATTTGAAGTATCAACAAGAAACTAAAATTTGCCTACCTTTATCTGGACGACGTTATCATAGTGTTCACAAAAAAATACGAAATTTAGTCGAGGTTGGGGTTTTTTGTACACAATTAAATTTTTCACGTAAGTTAGCGAAGTAGTTCAGCGTGAAAATACGTTAACTTTTTCAATTAGTAAACGGTGATCGTGTGCACAACAACACAAGACGTTTTTGCGATTTTTACTAGAAAAAAACTAACGGTAATTATTTGTCAGCATTGTAAAAACACGTTTAAGTTCCTAGATTTATTATTTGAGAAAACACACTGAAAATAAAAAAAAACAAGTTAAAATTAAAATCCTTAATTCTTACTTTATAACCAGAGCCCAATATGTTTTTCTCGAGTAGAATATTTTGGACCTTGTGAACACATACCACACAACAACTAAATGTATTGCACAAGCAATATGCCTGTGTATTCTCAAAATCCAAAGAATATAACTTATGCTGACTTTCCTAATTCGTGCATTACAATTAGCTGCAGAGCGTGATAAATTATAAAGCCATAATTCGAAATTAAGGTATGGTTGTCCCTATATTATAGTAATGATTCAAATTTCATTCAAGAATGTTTTGAAATTGTGTTTCACAGAACGGTGCCAAATATCTACTAGTTAGGTTTATTTCTAAGTAATGGATGTTTGATATTTGTTATACACACAAATGTGTGTTTGTAATTATTTGGATAATATTATTAGCTCTTATGATACGAGCTTAGTTAGGGTTAAATCATGTGTAAAAAAGTACATCAATGTTTAGTTAGTACTTATCTACTTTTTTTTATAGTGGGCAGAGCTTTTATTAACAAAACTAAAATACAATGAGAACTACCACTACACTACAAACCTACCTAACTATTTACACTAAGCACACCTGAATTATTCAAAGACCAATGTGGGTCTACAGATAATCAAGATGTTCAAGCCCACTACCAATCGGAAGCATTCCCAGCATGCTGACGGCATTACCACGCTGAATGGCAATGCTTATTCGTTGGGCCAAATAAACGCCAGCATTTTGGTCACGCGTCGCGTCGACCAAGCGCTCGGAAAGGCTTTTAAAGATGAGGCGAGCTCCCGGCCCCCACGGGCCCAATGTCTCAACCCCAAAGGGCTCAAATATGTAACCACTCCCTAGGTTTGCATATTTGCGCTGTTTGAGTCGATCAGCTCCTTATCAGTAACATCTTATTTAAATAAATAATTTACTTAACTAAATATGTCATATAAACATCAATCCATTAGTATCAAGCACATTTTTTAAAATTAAATACTCGTTGTATTAGTACTAGCTGTTGGCTTCTGATGCATAAAACATATGGCCTACTTCTCTATCTATCAAACTTTGCTAGCATAGAAGTCGCCGAACCAACCCAACTGAACTTATTCACTACGTATTACGTTACTTACACTTAACTACGTTACACTTAATTATAAGCAGAGCAATGTTGTACCCCATCAGAAAGTATACCAGCATTACCACACTCATTTATTGTATTACGTCACCTACAACTACTAGTCCTAGCCTGAGACGTTACGTTGTAGACGGACGACATCTCAGCTTGGGCTGTCGCCGGTAGCGAATCTCAAGGATCAGTCTGACATCCCCGAATGGGTGCCTTCAAGCCCTAAAGGTCTCTCCGGTAGAGCTTGAATCTGGCACATGCCCACTTGTAGCCTATACCTATACCTATACTTACCATTATTCTTATAATTCGATGTGGGCTGACTGCTATTTGGAGATTAAGTTGCAAAAAAGATGTGTCTTTGCTTGTGTTGGGTGACAGGCCACTTAATTCATAAAAATGAAAATAAATGAATGAATACTGTGTTTTTTTCTGTGATGTTATGTCTTAGGAGATCAGCTATCTGGTAGTGAAAGTCAGTCCAGCCGTTACGGAGATATGCTGGAACATACAAAATAAATAGACAAACAGACAAAAATCTAAAAATAAGTTTTTTTTATAAGTAGCTTCCATTTATACTTTCACTCGAACTTTCTAAAAAACTGTTAATGTGATATAACATGCAGACGTTGCATTTTTATTTATTTTTATACTCGTAGATAGGATTTGCCTATAACAGTACAGTATAACACAGATATATACAGCTATGTAAAATCGCTGCCTAGAAGTTAGTGCCCTGGGAAACAAAAAAACTGAAACATTAAACAATGGACCGATGGCATGATGTGTGAATAGTTTGTTTCAGTTTTTTATTGCGAGTGTATCAAACATTTAGTAAAATAAACGACGCTACTACACGGCGACAGACATAGCCAACTAAAGTACTGGCATAAAAGCAAGTCATTGACTTCCAAAAGTCGAAGATCTACATAAGTATCACATATATTACTATTTGAGGATTTCTTCACTAGAAAAATAGCCCAATCTAGTGATAAACAACGCATAAAACTAGTAGTTCTCAAAGTTGATGCTCTTCTAACCACGAATTATTGATGGGAGAATCGAGATCTTTATTGCTGAGAAAGAATTCAGCGATTTTTGAACACATTTAAGAAAATAATGTATTTCAATACATTTTATTAGAAGAAGGATTTAGAAAAATATGACATGATTGGTTTATTTTCTTTTTTCCACGATTAACCACGATTTCAGCGTGAGCAAAACGCACCAGTTCGCGATCTTATGAGGTAATTAACAAAAGATTTCGTAAGAATTATTTACTATACCACTACACAGAATTTTTCCTTATCTTCCTAATTTACTACATACCTAACTACTTGAAAAAGTATACAAATGGAGGCATTAATACCTAAACAATTCATTTTTGTTCCCAAATCACTACAATTTAGTACAATACTGGCACTCATAAACGAATATAACCGTAAATGATATTAAGAGGATCTGTTAATCATTCAATTCAAGTTTTGCATTTAATTGCCTAATTTTTTTTGTATTAAGCGAAGTCGTAATCTCCACGGACGATAACCTTACTACTGGCATTCCATAATATGTATTTGATGACATTCATTTGAACCAATGGACCGATTAATAGATTTCCTTGGAGAACCAATTATGAGTAACTCAGATATCAGAACTTTAGGGGTCTGTTTTTTGTAGTAAAGACGGGACGAACAGGTCATATCTCTGATGGTAAGCAACACGCGTCAGCTAAAAATAATTAACTAAGCAACCACAACCAAACATGTAAAAACAGAAATAGGGCGATGAATTAGTTGAAAGTACTTTGAAAGCACTATTGCATAATGTGAATTCAAGGACTACTAATGCGAAGCAGCAAAGCAGTAAGCAGCTTAAGCAAGTTACATGGTTGCTTGACTATCAGGCGCAAGCTACACGAGCGAAGCGAGCGAGCGAAGAAGCCATCTTAAGACGAAATACTACAGACACAGGACACTGGCAGAATCGTTACCGTGCGCGCTTGCAAATATGTGATTACTTCTTTATGAAAGCAAATCAGTTTTATGCAATAATCTGAGCTCCCGACAAATCATTTGTAACCGTCTCCAAAAAAGGAGAGGTTCTTAATTCGATAGCATGTTTTTTTGTATGCATGTTACACGATCGTTCCGCTAATTTTATTGTGAATCGATTTTGATGTTTTTTTTTATTTGGTAGATCATAGTTAAGATGTAGCATTTACATTTATTAGTTTTATCACAATCGGAGTGACTGTTCGTGAAATATGACCAAAAAGCCAAAATTTACTTACAGTTAAGTTGACAGCGTAGTGAGTGTAAATTTATATAAAATTTAGTCGAGTGTTTAATTGAATTGAGTGAAAATAAAGCAATTTTATTTTATCAAACCGATTCGTCTTATTCTTTCAATAGCAATAAACATACTAAGTACACTCAAACCTCTTGACATACGCACAAAGAAGCTAGCAGCAATGTTGTTATACATGCGATGTTAGTAGTAAAGTAAATGATCGCTGTAAAATTATTGCGATAAATTGCTCGTAGAAACATTAACTGAAAGGCTATTATTACTTTGATATTGCACTTCGAGATATGAGGAAACGATGGGATGATACTGATACAGGCGTCTGCTATCACCATTATAGCGTGGTAACGACTTGTAACAGATTTGAGTCAAGTGATCTCCCTAATGTAATGTGGCCCCTGATGTAACATGTTTCAGTTGTGGAATAAAAAGTACTTAAAAATTACATTTAAATAAAGGTTTAAATTAAAATTAAAGGTTGAAATTGAATACATTATTGAAGACGATTAATTTTTAAATTATTTTCGACACAAATATAAATGATGCTGACCATTTTGGCGCCTAAACTGTTTACAGAAGCAGATGTTTTTAAGTAATAATAATTTCGGTTTAGTAGGGTCAATTTGAGGCTATACTACATATAGTAAAGAGTTTACACATGTATACTAACTTTATCTAAGTAGGTACTATAGAGGTAGGTCCTAAAAAACCAAACGTTTTTCGGGATATAAATATGTTGAAGTTATTGACTATCGTAATCGTCATCATCATCCACAGCTTTCTCTATCCCACCGCTGGGTATAGGGTATATGCATCTCTCTTACTTTGCCATCTCCCTCAGTCCTGTGTATAGAGATGGTCCTGTTCCAATCGAATCCAGACAACAGAGTTCGACCTGCGATATGTACAATGTCATCGCCCCATCTTGCTGGTGGAAGTCCAACGCTCCGTTTGCCTTGTCTCAGTCATCATTCTGTAAAAAAATATCTGGCGTGATAAGTATATCAATGGAATTATATTATAGCGGATTTAAGGCATATACAGCTAAATAGGGCCATAATACATATAAAATTATTATCCATCAATCAAACAAAAAAAAATTTGAGAATATCATAATATTCCATATTAATTAAAATACTGAAATAATAAAATTGATCACTAATAATAATTAGATACATTTTTGAAAAAAAAAAACAGAATAAAACATCAGAGCCATTAAAATCGTTTCTATAAAATTTAGGACCAAAGTAAGAACATCAATATCATTTATAATATCACCCATAATTCATCATCATTAAACAAATTGAATATCTGAAAGGAAAACAAAGTGTTCATTAATCCATTCTGATTATTTCAAAGCCGGCAATTCGTTGCATAAAGCTCTCGGAAGACCATTAACGAACTATTAGCAACGATTAAAGAGGGGTCAGATTGACAACTCCCGTCAAAGAACTGTCGATTAGAGTTCATTACATTTTTCCTGAAATTATCTGAGAGGTACTCGTATTTTTATAAATTGCGTCAACAATTTATAAAAATACGTAATAATACTTTGTATAAAAATCGATAAAAAATGATGGTCGTCTTAATCTACTCAAAATACAAGTTTATTTCCTTCAAATTTGACGATGATGATAATGATGGTTAATAAAAATTAAGGCTCAAATGTTGAAACACGATAATGTACTCTATAAATTACGTAGATATCCAACGGTGAAAATAAAATGGAAAAGAAAAATAAAATACTAGTCTTCGAATTACCCACCATGTAGTTAATTGATTAATTCTGATTTATCTTCCTACACATAATGTTTTGTTCTGACGGGAAAAATAATCAGTTGTCAAAAAATGAACGCGCGCCTAACATTGGCAACCAGCCACAAAAAAAATAGTTTTACTTGTCTATCTGCGGTATAGCGTTTTAGCCACGTACAAAAAGTCAAATTTAAAGTTTACTTTTATTACACAGAAAATAAAAGTTGAATTTATCTATTTAAAGACGAAGTTGCATGGAGTGACCAAGTAAAGCTACATTAATTATTTTGTTCTATTAAACACGATCTATTTTGTATCGAAACTTTTTAAGAACAAATCAACTCAACCCATAATAAAACTCTACAACTCGCTAGTGAGTAATGAAAAAGTCACAGTTTGATTATAGGTGTCATTATATGCCTGATTGCGGTGAAATTATTAGTCACTTTATGAGGAAGTGTGTTGAAAGGAAACGTTGCTTATTGTTAAAGGCCGTGGGAGTAGTAGCTCGGTAAAAACAATAAATAGGTGGGTATACTTAAAACTACGAGTATCTCTCATATTTAAAAGATTTGGAGCAATTGATTTCTCTCTCAAAAGAACTGTAACAAATATTGCGATGATGATAATTATTCACAGGGTTTACAAATTTTAATATCCCCCATCAGTACACAGTACAGTACAGGACAGGACAGAACAAGACATCACAGTATAGTACAAGTGCACAATTCTCTACGTTATAACTAACAGCGCTCCGCGGTTTCAGCCTCGTAGTTATCGTTTCCGTCATTTTCCGCGTAAACAATCTAATTATAATCTAACTGTTTTCCAAATTTCAACCCGAACAGTTCAGTCGTTACGACGTGATTGAGCTACAAAGACGCAAACATCTAAACATCCAAACTTTCGATTTTATAATAGTAGTAGATAGTATGTACTATTGTACATATTATCGATAATTGATATTAGAAATGTAATGCTAGTTTTAATAGAAGTTATGTTTGTATTCTTTTAATTATCTGTAGTTTTCGTGGCATAACAAAGGTTCCACATAGCTTGTTTTAGCAAAACCGAACATCGTAAGGTTTTAAGCCCTGTAGTGAAAGGTCAATACGAAAGTTATGCTTTGAACATTGTGGAATTTTAGGGATGGTTAACTTTGTTTACTTCTTTTAATTTTGGTACTTTTGGTTCCGCCGAACTATTTAAGTTGATTTTTAATATTTTTAGTAGTATAAAGTGACGAGACGATCAGGACATATTTATGACGGTAAGTAACATGCCCGTTTATAACAGCGTAGTGTCACGCAGCATTAGAACATGAATAAATTAGTACCTAGCACTGCACTACGCTCGTCAACCAGAGAGCGATATACGTATAAGATGTTTTTATCTCTAGTCTCTGTAATTTCGATGCAAAATTGCCCTTCTGGTTTTTAATTTTTTTGTATGGTTTTTTGTACTTATATTATGCGATAGTTCTGCAAATTGTGAATCGATTTTTTTCGTTTGGTAGATCATAGTTAATAGTCCCATATAAATTGTATCACAATTGGTGTAGCGGTTTACAAAGTATGAACAAGAAACTAAAATTTATCTAGATGAGTTCTAGAAGACTTCTTATGCAATTTCGTCGAGTGTCTGCATTTATTTTTAAATTGAAACCAGGTTTGTTTTTTCAAAGAACATATAAATGATCTTAAACTAAATTCAATCAATGTTTCTAAAACGTAATATATGAACAAAAGAATTGTCTCGCAACAAATAAACAATATTAAAATGCTCTGCAAGAACTTTCTAGCGACGCAGCTTGGAAATAGGTAATTAAGCCACGTACGAACAGTAAATTTAATCTACTTGTACTAAGTTAGGCACATGTTAAAGTTCACCTGAATGGAAGTTCTTTTGACAGGGAGGTAGCATGGTTTTCCTAAAGTAAGTATTATAACTGTAGATCTTGCTCACCATAATCATCAGGCTACCTTTCTCCACTGCTAGACATAGGTCTCTCCCTTGTTACGCCTTTCCGCCATATCCTCGGCTTCTCTTCTCCTGTCACTGCCTTGCACCCTTTCGTATATCGTAACTCCATCGAGTTTAGAATCGTCCTACACTACGGTATCCTATGACCGGTCTGTACTCTAGAACTCGTCTACTAAATCTATGAGCTAGTTTAGAATGTATGTAGTAATAAGAATTTTGATTTTCGCGTAAGATTGAGTAATTCTGTTTAAGTACACTGAGCACTCTATAATAACTGCAAATTTGCAACGGATACAGTCTTGTGTTTAAGTCTGGAGAGAAGATGTTTCTTTTAGGTAATCGCACTCCAACGTATGCTGCACTAGTCTTTAGCATTAGGTGAAATGATGGTCAAGCGGAAGCCTTTCAATGACTTAAAAAGTTAGAAAATTAGAGAGTTCCAATGAATAATGATTATTTGCACAATTAATATACTCCCAGATGTAACTAAAATAAAATATAAAAAAGTCTATTAGAATGAGGAGTGTACACGAAATAAAATAAAAGTGGTCAAGTCCGAGTCGGACTCGTCCATGAAGGCTTCCCTAGCAGCAAGTAACATAATACAAAAGTTCTTGTAGTTCGTTGTTACGTTAATCAGTGTGACGTGATGACGTATTAAAATAAAACTACTAACTACATCTCATTCAAACCAGTTTTCGTTGATAGTTTATATGGTAACGTACATCATACAATTTTTATTTATTTTTGTCATTATCTCTTATTTTAGAAGTTACAGGGGGGAGGGGGGCACACTTTTTAACACTTTAGAAGAGTCCCTCTCGCAAACTATTCAGTTTAGAAAAAAATATGTTAGAAACCTCAATATTATTTTTGATGACCTATCCATAGATACTACACACGTTTGGGTTCGATAAAAAAAATTGAGTTTCAGTTCTATGTATGGGACACCCTAAAAATTTTTTTTTGTATCAAAATCTTAATGCGGTTTACAGATTACATCTACTTACCAAGTTTCAATAGTATAGCTTTTATAGTTTTGGAGAAAAGTGGCTGTGACATACGGACGGACAGACTGACTGACACACAGACATGATGAATCTATAAGGGTCCCGTATTTTGCCATTTGGCTACGGAACCCTAAAAAGATAACATTAATGAAATACATTTATGGTTTCTATGAATATTTCTTTCTTCCTGTCTAATCCGATAGATTTCATCATTTTTAAAAGGTCTTATATAATTTGTGCTACTTTATATTTTTTTACCGTAATATTCTTAATTTGTAATTAAGAATATTACTTGTATAGAAGTATAGGCAAACGTTAAAATAAAGATGACTTAAAATCAGTAAAGTCGTTTATAATTTTATGGCGTACTCAAGGGAAATAGTGATTGATTAATAATAGGTGCTATAATTTTGGTTTAACGAATTAAAAATATCATAAGAATTCACTTTAGTTTATATGATTTGTGTGACTTTTACACTCTGGTTGCTTTGTGCGAAACAGAGTTGATAAAAATCTAAAATCTGTAGGCACTATTCTCTCTCTTTACGGCCTTTGTTATTATTTTCATCTAGATGCCACAGTATAAATACCTCACGCTCCTAGAAACGGCTTTATTCTAAACAGAGAATGTGATCTTGATGACACATGTCATAGCCCTTGGTACATTTGTTGTCATAACAAACATATTTATGACCCTTTGTCTCAGAGACTTTCTTTGTGAATTTATTGTACCTACTACTTTTTACGTCTAATAAATGGTGCAAGGAATACTTGAGTAAGACACAATAAAGTGCGATTTGTACCTCGTATTGAGTTATTTCATGTCTACGTTATTGTGATAAAGTTTAATAATGCCACAATTGCCCACAGATGTGTACGAATCCCAATAAATAAGTCGTATGGGGCGAGTTTGTTTTATTGCAACTTTCGAACTTTGAAAAGCCTTATTGGGGCTTTCTGTTTAGTTATACACTTAAATAGTTTAGTATATAAAATGATATAAACGCGTATACCGATTGCAGTGAGAACCAAACTCTATAAATATAAAAAAAAACCCTATTTTATCTGGTAATTCTATAACTTCAGAATGTTCTTGGCGATTTGATTCCTTTTTTTATTATGTTTTCTAAAACGAAATGAAGACTTCGCAGTAGCTTAGAAATTTTAAGAAAACTAAACAATTACCTTTTTAAATGTAAGTTTAGCCTCACCGTTATTCTTTGCTAAGAACGTTTACAATAACTGTCAGCTGTTTGACAGTAAGAAACTGAGCTCACACCGCCAATATCGTTTCGATATTATAAGTTTGTAAAACTGTAACATCTGAATCATATTTAACGAAAACAAATTATCGCGAAAGTATCGCGGGATACACTAGCACTTCACTACGGACTGTAACTAGTAATAAAACCAAGAATAAAATCTTCAGATCTAACGCAGCCGTATACGAAAACGTTCGGTTCACAATCGTAAGGTAATAATGAGCACAAACCCCGTCTGCATTTTTGTTGTTCTTTTTATGTAGATGTTTTAAAAGAAGAGCATTAGTAGTGGGAATATATATAATTATAGTTGGGCGTAATGCGCCGGTATTTAAGACGACGTAGATTAGGCAATTTAAAAAAAATGCGTAACACTATCGATATAATTAAAGAAACGAAGATGAGGTAGGGTAAAACTAGGTAATACGCCCCACTTTTTTTTTTAATCCAATAAAACGAATTACACTTGAAATATAATCAGACTTTTTATTTAAGGACTTTATTTGGTATTATAGGGAACACTTTATAATCAACTTACTGCCTTATGCAACGAATAATTATCATTTATCGTAACTTAAAAAAAAAAGTATGTGGGGCGTTTTGAAATAGGAGTGTCGGCTAATACGCCTCACTAGAGTTTCAAAATGCCCCACACCAATAACAAAACATTGTAGCGAAAACAGTTAAATAATTAAGACACAAACTAGAGTTAATGGCACAAAATCAGTTTCTCATTGAATAACATGTAACTATGTAGAAATAATAATGAGTAATTTATAATATTTATCGACAGATTTACTGCCTATTTAAAATTTAATTGTTTTTGTTCTTGACTTTCTCTCTGGCCTCTTCAAGGTTTTCTGCAGTCCAAGAAGCTTGTTCGTTGTCGGGACATTGTCTGCAATAATAATATTATAAAATTCTTCATGACATGAGTTAATGGGATTTTGTAGGTAACCGTGCCCATTTTAAACCAATTTGATTATGACTATAACAAGAAAAAAATTAAAATGTTGATTTACCCCAACTACCTCAGGTTTGTAATTTGTCAAACACTCTAACCCTTTCATTTGATACCCATATTGAGAGATGTTGAGAAGAAATATTTTCTCCGCCATTTTGTGGAGGCGGCCATCTTGAATCGATATTAACCAAACATAGCTAAAACTTCCGCACGGAAACCATTCAATAAAAAACCGCATTGAAATCCGTCCATCCATTTGGGCTCTACGGTTCCACAGACTGCCACATACAGAGACAGACAGACACATAGACAGACAGACATCGAAGTCAAACTTATAACACCCCTTTTTTAGTCGGGGGTTAAAATACTTTATGTCTAATACTTACACGTAATAAAAATTATGTTCAATGCTGGGGCGTTTTGTAAAACGACATGTAAGGCATATTGTAAATTTGGGTATACAAAACGCCCCACCAAGGACAAGACGACGCTTTTAAGGTTATAACTCTCGAACAGTCGAAAAAGAAGGGTTGTTTATTGTATTTTACGGTAGTATCAAAACATTTTAAAAAAGAAGCAAAGAAAAAATAGTATTTAAAAAAAGCTGACACTTACCAGAAACTGATCTGAGGCAAAAAATCTTCGAATTTTTTTTTTTCTTATTGACCGCAGAGAAACACTTGCGAGTATCGGCCATGACACGCGGTCACTGTCGCCTGTGCTTGTGCGCTGCGAGAGCTTCGTACGTTGTGTTAGTGTGCGTGTGTTGAGGTGGGGCGTTTTGTCAAGTGGGGTGTATTACCTAGTTTTACCCTATGCTATAATCTAAAGACAACATAACGAGGCGAAAATTTATTTGAACATTTTTAAAATTGAATTGTCAGCGAACGTACACAACTCCTTGTTGCGACTGAGACTAAATTAGGAGACGTCACCTGATTTTGCATCGCCGTAGTAGAAGCGTTGACGCTTCTGCCGTTTTTAAGAGTTCGATGTTTAACACCGATGATTGTTTTTTAATTAGTATACTTGTCACAGGTTATTTTATACATTGTTAGTATGGGACTTCTGGCTGAAAGCGTTATTCATGAGAGTAACAACCATAGATTAATAACGTCTGGATAATCTTCAAACAAACGTTTCATCTTAAGTAACACAAAAAGCAGAATGATTCCGGCGTAAGCAGTATGTACTGAAGTTTGCCAAACAAAACTTTAATGGCGTGGAGTATGTAGTGTGAAGGACCACATAATGTTTTTAACTGCTGGAGACGCATGCATTAGCCCTGGAATTTGACAACAGAACTGATGGTAGTATCGAACGGATTGAGCCAATATGGCTCACTATGATTTGCCTCAATGTTCTTGCGCGGACCCGGTTTCTAGGCATTATTATTCTATGGTACCGACAACTAAATTCATTCACAGTTATTTGAATTCGAAATTGAAAAGAAAACTGTTATAGCTAACAATTTTTAATGGTTTTTCTTAACAGTGTATCGAAACATCGAACGTGTTGTAAAAGTTTACTCTAATTAAATTTTGTTAAAGCGCTAAAAGAAGTATGATTTCTAAAAATATTTGTCTTTTTCGCTATTTTGTTTCATCTAAAGTAATTGGCATAGCTGCCAACTGTTTAGCTTACTTACTATGACAAATTATTTACCTAAATTGACTGAACTACTGGGCAAACACTTCTCTTCCCTTCTTTCAGATCGCCAATTCTACAGTTTTGGTGTAAGTACCAATTTTTTTGGGCATGCATTTCGCTACCTCCCCTTCGTTTTCTTTCTAATAACAAATTTGGCTGTCGTATAAAAAACATCAATTAAATGACTGATGAGGGCCTCTATTCGCAGCCAGCGGGTGGTGACATGCAATATGTGATAAATAAGTCTACGCTACATATAGGGTCATGAGAGAAATCTGTGCACCCATTGTGAAATCTTGGCAGTGTGCCAACACGCTAGGGGCAGATACACTTAGCGTCTAGCTGAACATTGCTACTTTTCATGGTTCCGTACCCACAGGGAAAAACAAGACTGTATAATTAAGCTTCAGTTGCTCATTTACCGTCTGTGTTTTAGTACCACCACCGTGAGCAGGTAATTCAATCTGTGAATGTGTGCGTCCGCGGTTACGCACACATTCACAGCTTGTTTGTGAACATTGTTACCACAAGTAAAGCTCGTGATGCATCATGAGATAAAAGTACTATACTTATTAGGAACTCTGCTTCACCAACAGTAACCCACACATATTACACCAAAATCACAGATCGATATTAAATTTCAAAGAATATTAATAAGGCTACTTGAAAATTGTTTGAAAATCAGATAACAATTATCATAAAATTTGAAAATATCGTAGTTTCATAAAGACTATTCTTGAAGAGTTCACAACATAACTCATACTTAATTAGAATGCTACAATTAAAGGCTAATAGGTAAAACTTTAGCAGTAATTCTAAATGTATTAATTTATATTTAGTTTACTGCTTTAATTAAAACAAAAAAAAACGCTATTCAGACCGTCAAATAGTCTCATTTAGTTAATTTAAATTTTGCAATTTATACCTTAAACGTTTTGTGTCAGTAGTTGTAGGTATGTAGTTTTAGTTTTGTTGGTAAACACCATATATAAGAAATTTATTAAAGGTTTGACTGCCCGTAGCACGAAAAAGCGGCGCCACTTCATAGTGAAGTTCCAAAAATTAGATTTCAGTTTGAAATGTTTTGTTTTGTCCTTGATGGATGTAACTTGGGTATCCTTAGGTCAAGTTCAAGTGTAAACAGGTTTATTCTGGACTAGCGCCCGTTATGGCTTCGCTGTGATATCTAAATAATATAAATGACGTGACACGTTGTTCATCTGCGATTTGAATGTAATTAAATAGGTTATGATGACGCAACCTTAGAAGATAGACGCATGCTGTCATGGACTTCTGCACACGTCAGTGCTCGAAACATGCTTCATCTATGCTTCGCTCCTATTGACAGTAGCATAAGGTTATATAGTTACTTCCTCGATAAATGAACTATCAAACAAAAAAATTATCGTACAAATCGGACCGGTAGTTCTTGAGATCTTAGCGTTTAAACCAACAAACCCATCGGCTTTAAGATATTAGTATAAGTATACAAAGGAATAAGCTTGCGCTTATGTTGCGATAGGCGTAAACCGCATCGTTGCTTAGCATCAGACAAGCTAGTTAAAGTGCGAACCTAGGATCCAAAAAATAAATTAAGAACCATTTTTGACGATTCCTATTACTATTGGTCGAATTCTTTCACAATCGTCTGTATTAGGAAAATAAAAACGAAGCCACTTTGCGGTTTACTGTTTCATTTTGGCACTGTTAATCAAGTGCATTTTCTGGTTCTGGTCTGTGTAGTGTATTCACGTCATGCCAAAATATCGACAGCTTTTGTTTTTGTCTTGGAATCTATACGGTGTGAAGTATTTGGATTTTATTTTTATAAAATTTTACGTTTTTAGGGTTCCGTAGTCAAATGGCAAAATACGGGACCCTTATAGATTCGTCATGTCTGTCTGTCTGTCTGTCTGTCCGTCCGTATGTCACAGCCACTTTTCTCCGAAACTATAAGAGCTATACCTACTATTGAATCTTGGTAAGTAGATGGATTCTGTGAACCGCATTAAAATTTTTGTACAAAAAATAGAAAAAAACAAAAAAAAAATTTAGGGATGTCTCATACTTAGAACTGAAACTCAAAAAAAAAATTCCATCAAATCTATACGTGTGGGTTATCCATGGATAGGTCTTTAAAAATGACATTGATGTTCCCAACATATTTTTTTTCTGATCTGAATAGCTGGCGCGAGAGACTCTTCCAAAGTGGTAAAATGTGTCCCCAAGGTGTGTCAAGGGGGACCTTGTAACCTTGTAACCTTGTAACCTTGTCTTAAATAAGAGAATGAGAAAAATAAAAAAAGTATCATGTCCATTACCATGTAAATTATCAACGAAAATTGGTTTGAATGAGATCTATTTAGTAGTTTTATTTTAATACGTCATAAATGCACTATTGTTACACTGATTAAAGTACCACCAACGAACTACAAGGACTTTTATATTATGTTACTTGCTGCTACGGAAGTTATATTTACGACAGGTTAACTTTGGGTCCTGCGCCTTCCGCGCTGACCCAATAAGTCCGATCAGTAGTAGAGGCATCTCGTAGCCATAAAATTAATAAATACCCAAACGTAACGGGACAATGAGCGTTATGGGACAATGAGTCATCCTTTTTTCGTGCATGCAGCCAGCGTTCATCGATTTATTAGATGTTGTCACAACAAAACAACAACAAAAAAAAAGTTTATATGCCTTAGCGTCCGCTTTTTAGCAGATGCTATTTTATCTTTTTGAACAACCTTTACCTCTTCTACACAGGCCAGTATAAACTTAATTTTAAGTTTATGGGTTCACCACACTTGTCCCCTGGTTTTATCTTGCAGAAAAGGGTGCAAAGAGATTTCGCTTCATAACTTTTACTACGGAGAAAAAAATCGGGAGTTCTTTTCGTTTCGTCGAGACCAAAGTATTTTTTTATTGATAACTAGCGGTCCGTCCCAGCTTCGTCCGTAGCACATAATTTATTATAACCTATATGTCCAACGATGAAAGAATTTTTGAAATCAGTCCAATGGTTTCTGGGACCAGCGCGTTCAAACAAAACCTTTTTAACTTCATAATATTTGCACATAATGAATAAAATATACTTCGCACTTGACCACCATCTCGCCTGATGTTAAGCGATGATGAGATCTACGATGTAGCGTGCTTACCTAGAAAAAACCGATTCACTCTCGATTTGAAGACACCCAGATTGTAACCATCAGGGAAAACCCACAAGCCCAATTAATTTAGACAAGTTTATACTTATTTCGATAGTCTGATGTAAAGCGCGATACCTACTTAGCCAACGTATTCCACAGTAAAGAAGTTCTTATTACGGATGAAGAAACTTTTACGTTTTCACCTTTATAAGGTTAACCCTGAAACGATGTCACTTTTTCGAGACATGAGTAGTACGATGGAAAAACCCTAGATAGGAGTATATTAACTCGTCTAATTAATCTATTTTTTTATTATATATAATCTGAACTGTACTAATGAACTGAACTGAGAATAAATATTTAACTTCCTGAAACCACTCTGCACGTTCTCTGTCCTATGAATCTGTTTTAGTTGTAAAACTCCACTCTTTTATGAGACCTGAATTAAGTATGATTTTCATTACTCCAGGTAAGATGAAGTTTCTTTATAAGTTAATAGAGTTTGACAGTTTTATCAAGAAACTTGGATCGTTTGCATTTGATATTCTCGCGTTGTAAAATGTTAGAGTGCCTTTTAACTACTGTTTCATTCATAATGAGTATTTTAAGTTATAACGACTAAGATATTCGATTCTCATAATAAATCTTTTAATAATCTTGATAATGTCATTTTTAGGGTTCCGTAGCCAAATGGAAAAATACGGGACCCTTATAGATTCGTCATGTCTGTCTGTCCGTCCGTATGTCACAGCCACTTTTCGCCGAAACTATCAGAACTATGTATATCAATGACACTTGGTAAGTAGATGTTTTCTGTGAACCGCATTAAGATTTTCTTATATAAAATAGAAAAAAATATATATATTTTGGGGGTGTCCCATACTTAGAACTGAAACTCAAAAAAAAAACCATCAAAACTATACTTATTTATTTATTTATTTAGGAATGACAACAGGCACAAAGTCATATCTTAAACTTAAAGTAGTTATAAAAATAGCTTTTTAAACTTCGTGCCCAATAATAGCCATACTCAACGCGCTTTCAAGAGGCAAAAATACCCGTCAAACAAAGTTCCCAACTTCGGTGTAGTTTGTTTTACAACAACAACAATGTTTTATTTTATTAGAGGATTAGAGATTATTAGAGATTAGAGATTAGAGGATTTTATTAGAGGATACGTGTGAGTTATCTAAGGATAGCGCTTCAAAAATGATATTGAGATTTCTAATATTTATCTTTGTTTATATATATGTCTAAACTGCATATTTTGTGCGAGAGACAGAGTCTTCCAAAGGGCAAAATGTGCCCCCCACTGTATCTTTTGAAATAAGAGAATGACAAAACTAAAAAAATGATGTACATTAACCATGTAATCTTTCAACGAAAATTGGTTAGAATGAGATCTAGTAAGTAGTTTTGTTTTAATACGTCATACACTCACTGTTGTTATTTATCTATTCATTCAATGAGCACACAAAACAGAATGTAATAAACACAAACTATAATCTAAGAGCATGCTGTTAAAACACTGATTAAAGTAACAACGAACTACAAGAACTTTTTTATATTATGCTACTTGCTGCTATAGATGCCTTTATGGGCGAGTCCGACTCGCACTTGACCCCTTTTTTATTAATTGAGACCGAAACAAATTTTGACACCATACAATTTAGTTCAATCACCCATCGGCTCCTGAACTAGCCAAAGTAGAAAAATTTATGTTCAGACTGCAAAAATGTAACAAAACAACATTTAGTTAGAATGTGAATTTTTCTAAAACATTTAGGCAAAATTTGTCGTTTTTTTTGTTGAAGTAGGGAATTTTTCTCAGGAAGAGTGGGATTAAAGTTAATCACAGCTATTTATACTTGTGCAAACACGTACCTATGAGCAACAATACATTGATGCACCAATTCAGATCCTGTTTCGGTTTGATCGGATTTCTGACGTCCCGGAATGTAAGGAAGTAAATGACCGTAATATAATTCCAAATATTTAGCCAAAGTGTTTAAAAACCTTACAATATTTTAAGTATTATGTAATCATACTACCTCTACACAGATACTACAAAAATGTAACTGTTCCATACAATTTGGTAAGCGGACGTTACGTTTTGTGCATGGAACTTTTTTTCTAGGGTTGGCCTAGAACATTGTATAAAATTATTCTTATATTCTTACTGTATAATACCATGATATAAAAGGAAACATCGCTTTTAATTTTAGGTTACATTTTGCGTAATCTTTTTCAGCAATACACCATTTCCACGTGATTTTGTTTGAGGCACATATTTTTCACACAATTATAAATATTATAATGCAATACTCAACATTATACATGTTTTTTTCTGGCACAATTTTTTTTTTAAATAATATTGTAGTAACTTAATTGTAGTGTGTATTTTCCCACCTGAGTATTCTCATAAATAAAATTGTCACAATTAAATTAATCTTCAGCTCAAATGAATATTTCAACAGCATTGTTTTCAACGCAAATACTCCGTTCCGCACGGAATCGAGTGATTACTATCGGATTTTAATTTTAATATTTCCAAAAAGCAATGTACAAAAACAGGTTTAACTTCTCAATGTTTCCACGAAAGCTTTTACTATGTTAATCTCCTTGTCCGCTGCGGAAACGAAATTATATACCGATCACAATATCATTATACAAAGTACCTTTACATTCTGTTTTAGGCCTGTTCAGGACCACGGGATCAAATGACTCAGGTAAACCCAAATATGTTTTACAACGTAGACGCTTTTGATATTATATTTAGTCTTGCTCGCGGCTTTTTGGGTTTGAATTTTCGTGTTTCAAAACTAATTTTTGTTAGTTGTTGTTAACAGCATGCGTTTGTTGACGCAAGCTGGATTTTTTTGTTGATTTCGCTGGATGAGTTTTATTTTTTGATATGTTTAGATGACTGTTAAGAGATTTGTCCGTTAGTTCATGTAACTGATACACGACATAATGTGTGGAATGTTGTTTAATTCGCATGGCCTGTTTGAATTACAATATTTAGTGATACATTTATAAGATTTAGTACTTTTCGATAATCTGTCGAAATTGCAGTTGAAATAATAAGATAGCCCAACAAGCCAAGGTGGTAATTATATCAGGTTTATAAAATATATTTTTTTAATTCGACACCTGTTTTAATCAAGATGCAGGTGGTTTTTTTCTTTTACGGTACCTACAGATTTCACGAGTACTTCGTGAACTTAGTGGTTATCAGTATTTCATGAAACATACCTGCAGAGAATACACTAAGTTGGTGAAGATGCGAAATTCATTACATTGAACTACAACGACATCTTGTGGTTATTGCAACCATGAATTAGTTCCAGTATAAATTTTAAGCTAACAACAAATGAAAGAACAATAAACATTAGTAAGCCTCCTTCAATTACACATCTCTATATATAAAAATGTTATGTTGGTTTGTGTACGCTTCAAAAACTCAAAAAGCGCTGCACCGATCGAGCTGAAATTTTAGAATGATTTGTAATTAGCATCAAGGATTGCTTTTATCTATTTTTTTGCAACACAATGTGCCACAGCGAAGCGTGGCAGGTTTGAGCTGGCAGGGTACAGCTAGTAGAATATATAACTATTTCCGCAAGATAATTTGTATCAAATTGTTCGTGTTCTTTAATTTTCCTTGGTAAGTATCTATTACATTTGATTGTAGTTACTTTCGTAGTAGTTTTATACTTTGAAACGTCTTGACATGATGTTTCTGCCAACTACAAGCAGTTCGTTAAAAAGGCAAGACAGTATCAGATCACATAGTCGAAACTGTAGACTCCCAGAAACGTATCCAATAAAAACCGATGATCATGCAAATCTGTGGATATACGAGTATGTAGTACTTTGACGTCATTACGCCCGAAAATCTTGGATAGATTGTAATGTTGCTCAAATAGTCTTACGTTTACTGAAATTGCTAACTGGCTATTGTTATTTCTTTAATTTTTGATTAATACATCTTAAGCAATCGAGTTGTACGGTATACTTCGCGGTGGTAAATATACATATTATAGGCATAATTATCTTACCCTACTATATGTATCTGTAAAAAAGTATACGCTCCACTTCACTAATTAATTGTAAAACACTGTTTCACTAAAAATCATAACAAACCAAAACAAACTTCGTCGATGTGGCGCCTGAATCCGAAGAGGTTATGTTATCCGTTCCGTGGAATATACTCATACGAATATAAGATTGCCAGCCAATATTTCAAGAAAACGTGGGGCTACTCCGAGCGAAATGAAAAATTAATGAACACCTCATAAACAGTATAAACACCTATCGACGCGAAGGTCATGATATCGTTCTCGGGTTATGATAAATGATCGAAGGAAAATTCACAGCTCGAAGTTCACGATGTTCTCTAAAATGAATAGGGTGAATTTACTAGTTTCCCGTTGGGAATTACTTTATTACCTTTTTTGGGAGGAAATGAAAAATGGATGTGGATTATCTTCGTTTTTATTACCTCTGCATGAGATTTTGTGTTTATTTTCTTGGATATTTTTATGTAGCTTTGTAGATACAATATATATCACAGTATAAGTTATATGACAAAGTTTTGCCTGAGGTTTATGCTGGTGACTTGTTTTACGAGACCAAGTCTACTATTTTATAATATAAAGTGTCATCATTATCATCATCAGTCGCAAGACGATGACGTCAAGACGGCAAGACGTCGTCGCTGGAAACCGCTGGTTGCAGGTTGCCTAGGATCGTTCCTTGTGGAAATATAGAGTATAGCACTCGACAAAATACATTGAACTGTAGTGGTCTGAAGAAGCGGTACTCGCAACATATACATACGATTTTAGATTTTCGGGTTTTGTGTAATTGATGTAGATTTTATTCCAACATTTTTATTCTATTTTATAATATAAATAGTGTAGTGTGTTTGTTTTGATGTATGATGCTCTATTTCGGCTGCTCTCCGTTACATAGTGAAACCAGTACAATTAAATAAAAATAATAAAATAAATATTGGTGGACAATTCACACACAACACCATTTGACCCCAAACTAAGCAAAGCTTGTAATATGGCGGCCAGATAGCTGATATAATACTTATATAGTTGTAAATACATACTTATTATACATAGAAACACCCAGACACAGTGCAAATATTTTAATTCATCACACAAATATTTGCACTGGGTGGGAATCGAACTCACGACCCTCAGCTTTGCAGGCAGAGTTACTACCCACTAAGCCACGACTTAGACTGATCTTTGAAATTCATAGAGATTGTAGTTTAGAGTAACATAATTTGTTTAATACCAGTCAGTAAATTCTCAGTGAGGGGCGTGTTCCAAATTTTATGCATACAAAAATTTAAAATTGGTATTAAAATTACAAGCTTTGCCGATTTTTCTTTTTACAGTACTTAATTATTTTAGTTCTGAAAATGTGAAAAATGGTATCTCTGAGCAATCTATTTTTGCTTCGAAACGGATGTTTCTAGCCTCGAGGGTGCTGTATCAATAACTAAAGCATTTTTACGATGCTTGTGCGATCGAGCCGAGAGAATCTGAGTAATAGTCGACTTGGGCCAAGCGAGCTTCCACGAGTTGCCGGCACGTTCTACCCAGTTCTTTCTTCGTCGACATCTGATACAAAATGGCCCTGCTGAGATCATTAGTATAGATCCGGATTCTTATAAACTACGATCGGATAGTAAGTAGTGTCTGAACACAATACAATCAAATAGCTGGCTTAGACTATACCTTATTTTACCGGAATAAAATAATTGAATTGATATAAGAGGCTAATGATAGGTCAAAGGCCTGGGCACGATTGTATGTACATTATAATCAACTGCCCAAAGATGTAGTTGAACCCCTTAACTTAAATACTCATTTTTATCCAGATTTCAAGCATTCGTATTAATAAATATATAATAGTAATAATCTTGAAATTGCCAACCTGTTGTCATGTTGACTTTTAAATGATATTTGATGAAATGTTATTTTTAATTTGTGATTTGCATTTCTTTCTGTCATTAATCATATTATTTACAATGCCATTCACGTACCTATTTTATTACATTAAATTAATATTTTAGAGGTGATAGTTTGTGAGATTGCGTGTATTTTTGTCAACGGGTGTTGTACCTCGTTAAAGATGCTGTAATTTAGCCACAAGTCGCAGCTAGTAAGTTAATACAATTAGGTTGTGGAATGCGTTGCCTGAGTGGGTTTTCCCTGATGGTTACAATCTTGGTGTCTTCAAATCGAGAGTGAATCGGTTTTTTCTAGGTAAGCACGCTCCATCGTAGATCTCATCATCGCTTAACATCAGGCGAGATGGTGGTCAAGTGCGAACCTATTATAGTTAAAAAAAAAAAAAAAATTAAATTGTAAGCTTACAAATAATAATAAGGGAATCATACTTACGAAGGCTTCGCATGCAGACTTACTACCGACTAAGCCATGTACCACTAAGATGATTTCGGGGTTCACATCTAAGACCTTAAATTTGTGGACGGATATTCACCACGTCTTCAGTATTGTTCTAGAATCTAGATTATAATAATAACTAAAACTTTGAAAGGCTTACATTTTTTCTAAAAAAGAAATACATACAACACAACAAAACTTTCCTAACAGGAATTCCTTAAAATGTATGTGCGTAGTTTACTTACCAAATAATTATTATTCAGAAAAAGTCTCCAACTAAGCGATAAAAACTGTCCAATGACTAATGCAAAAGCCATCAATGTGACAGGAAAATATACAGATTATCTAGCAAAGTAGCTATTACGATGATTAGTTTAAGCACGCCATGAATGCCTTCTGAAGCGATTTTGTAACGGAAATTATTATACTCGTCGTAGATGTGCGTAGTTTTTAAGTAATTGAGAAGTTTTAATTTTACAATTCATTTTATATTCAATAAAGTTTTATGTGATAATACAATTTTGAACATTACTGATGCCATGGTGGTCAAGGGAGTGAGATTTCATAACAGTGGTTGAAAGTTTAGAGTCTGCACTGCTTTTGAGTGTTTTCCAGTCTCAATGTTGTAACGTTACATATTGGCTTTAAACAATATGTAAGCGTACATTTCCTACTAAAATCATCATTCATTGGAGACTATCACAGATTTTTAAACAGATGAAACCTTCGTGAACGACATTGTGAGGCCAGTCATTAGTTGTGTATGCGTGACAGCTCTCACCGACGTTGTCAAATTACTCACGTTGGTGAGCGTGTAATGTTCCCAGTCTTAAGAAAAAAATCCCTCTATTGTTGTCTTAGCTTCGGAAATCATCGCGTACAATAAACACATATATTATAATGTTGAAGAAATCGTGATGGCTCTTGGGCAACTTAAAAAATGGAAAAGCCGCGGGCGAGGACGGAATTACAACAGAGTTCTTAAAGGCTGGTGGAGCCCCACTTATAAAAGAGCTCCAAGCACTGTTTAATGACGTCCTCTTCACCGGGAGAACTCCAGAGGCATGGCACAGAAGCTTGGTCGTCCTCTTCTTCAAAAAGGGTGACAAAACCCTTTTGAAGAATTATCGCCCCATATCGCTTCTGAGCCATGTCTATAAGTTGTTTTCGAGAGTTATCACGAACCGTCTCGCCCGAAGACTCGACGAGTTTCAGCCCCCGGAACAGGCTGGGTTTCGAAGTGGTTATAGCACCATAGACCACATCCATACGGTGCGGCAGATTGTACAGAAGACAAAGGAGTACAATCGCCCCTTTGTTTAGCGTTTGTGGACTATGAAAGGCGTTTGACTCCGTCGAAACCTGGGCTGTTTTGGAGTCTTTGCAGCGATGCCAAGTTGACTGGCGATACATCGAGGTGATGAGGTGTATATATGAAGCCGCCACGATGACGGTCCAAGTTCAAAACCAGCAGACGAAACATATCCCTCTCCATCGAGGCGTGAGACAAGATGTAATCTCCCCGAAATTGTTCTCCAATGCACTAGAGGATATGTTTAAGACGCTGGATTGGGCTGGACGTGGTATCAACATCAATGGCGAGTGCATCTCTCACCTAAGATTTGCAGACGATATCGTCATGATGGCTGAATCGCTGGAAGACTTGCAATGGATGCTGGACAGCTTGGCCAACTCTTCTCAACGCATCGGTCTTCGGATGAACTTGGACAAAACCAAAGTCATGTGCAACGAGTTCGTTGCTTCGGGACCGATTGCCGTAAATGGAATCACTCTTGAGGTTGTTCGAAAATATGTTTACCTAGGGCAGACGCTCGAATTGGGTAAAAATAGCTTTGAGAGTGAGGCCATGAGGAGAGTTCAGCTGGGTTGGGCAGCATTCGGAAAACTTCGCCGAGTCTTCTCGTCACCCATCCCACAATGTCTGAAGACAAAAGTGTATAATCAGTGCGTCCTACCAGTCATGACCTACGGTGCTGAAACGTGGACACTAACAGTAAAAGCAGTCCGAAAATTCAAAGTCGCTCAGCGAGCTATGGAAAGAGCTATGCTTGGTGTTTCTCTGAGAGATTGTATTCGTAATGAAGTCATCCGTCAGAGAACCAAAGTCACCGACATAGCTCAGCGCATAAGCAAGCTGAAGTGGCAGTGGGCTGGTCATATCTGTCGCAGAACCGATAACCGTTGGGGTAGACGAGTTCTGGAGTGGAGACCACGAATCGGCAAACGTAGTGTAGGACGCCCTGAGACTAGGTGGAGTGACGATATACGTAAGGCAGCTGGTAGCGGTTGGAAACGTAAAGCCGAGGATCGGGCTGAGTGGCGTATTATTGGAGAGGCCTATGTCCAGCAGTGGACGAATGTGGGCTGATTATGATGATGATGATTATAATGTTAAAATAATTTAAGTATTATTACGCCGATTATATATGTATTATGCAAGGATTTCTTGTTATTACTATTTTCATCCTATGAAGTTAAGAATTTTCATTTTACATGCAACTAAAAATTCGAATATTCGTACAAAAAATTCGGAATAAAACGACAACGCCGAATAATAGCAAAAGTCATGTGTGTGTTTATTTTGTGTATTCTATCGGAGCTTCTTGTGAAATTTTGAATATTATGCTTGACAAAAGGTGGCAACTTCTCATATCGGCGAACACAGGAGGTGCAGAGAGTTTTTGTCAACTGAGTTAATGTTGGGGGGGCCATATCATTTAATTTGTTTATTATCTTTCTCTGGACGCGTGTCGCAAACGAAAAGTTCACCTTTTCAAAAATGTTGATACAAACCAATGAAAACCGTCTAAGAGTTTTTGTAAATCAGTTGAACATTATTCACATCGCCACCCAAAGTTCCGTCGTACAAGTACCAAACGTTTAAATTGGACTGGAGACGTTAAATGATAGAGCGAATGGCCAGGGCGAAGGTCGCATGGCCGAAGGTTTACCAAGTTGATAGCCAACGGAAGATAGCTTAGGATTGTTTTGATAATTTTGTGGGGCCGCCATAACATTGCTAAAGAAAATTGTAGAGGTCAAGAATTTTATTCTTCACTTCAGACAACGGGGTTCCACGATCAACCAAATTAAAGGCGTTTTTGACGTCCACCTTTAACAACCCTCTCCCCAATTTTGGACAAATAAAGTCAGGACAGAATGAATAGCAGCCTCACGTCCACCAAGAGAGCCAAAATCAAGTTTGTTGGGACAGGGAGCTCGAAAGAGCAACGTTTTATACCTACAACCCACCTTGCAGCAAGGCCAGTATTTATGGTGCCAACAGCGATTGACCTGATCCCCACATCTTTTTCGAGCAAGTTTGTACTGTCTACGAGTATCTTCAAAAAAATCATAATCTATATTTTACCTTAACTTTAAGTAAAATAATTTCAAATCAGTATAGCAACACTAACCAATTTTCGTTGAGGTGTTGTGTTTCTATTCATCAATCAAAATAAAATCGCCCAAATTATTTAAATAACAGTAAAAATATTCAAACTTTCCTATGGAATGATATTCCTCTTTCCTTTTCTTATTTTCGGGAACAATGTTTGCATTGTTTGAAGAAACAAGACAGCATAATCTTAAACAAAACTTAAAATCGCACGAGACTCCCGTACGAGACGGAAGTCCGTTTCGTACTGACTAGAGTTTGTATTTGCTTTGTCGTTTGATATTTGCTTTCTGGACCTTAGGATCTGTGTTCCGAACGTTCCATCTGCCTTTTGTTTTAGAAATCTGTGGAGACTATGTAGAAACTTAGGTACTTACATAGTGAATTTTCATACAACTAATATCTGTTCTATCGTGTCCTCACGATAAAGCATATTTTTCTGATCATAATATTAGTATTCTTCATGTATTATTTCTATTTTAAACGGTAGAAAATACGTTTTTCTGAAAATTTTATTTATTTACTTCATGTCATAATATTTCAAAACATTCACTATTGCTTAGCAACCTCTATCATTTTCATAAGGTTGAATAGTTTTTAGGTCTAATTCTCTCTGGCCGCTAATTATAAAATAAACTGTCTCTCATTTTAGATTTGAATACCATTATTAGAATACCAAGTCTTCTTGTAAAAGCTAGGAAATGAGATGGGCAGTCAACATTTGGCGCCCAACCTTTCAAAAAGAACCCCTGACCCCTCAATCCCTGATTTTCTTCTAAATTCTAAAATCAAACTACCACTAGTATATATATTTTTCCTTTTCGGCACTTTTGGTTAACAACTTCCCTCTTTATCTAATCCCTCATGGCCATCATGGTCACTTACTCTTCTAAATTCTAAAAAAATACTTCCACTAGTATATATACGTAATCTTTTCTTTTCGGCACTCTTTGGTTAATAACTTCTCTCCTTATCTTAACCTAATGGTCCTCATGGTCTCTCCTCATCTAAACCCTCATGATCCTCATTCTTTTCTTAATTTCTTCTCGCCTCATCTAAACCTTCATGGACATTTACATCAACTATACATGGTCTTTTCTTTTTCTTAATTGTTTAATGAGCTCTAAACTCATGAACAATCTTAACCAATGAGTCTTAACTCTTGGAATTTTTATACTATGAGCCCTAAACTCATATTCTTCTTATCTTGAACCCTACCGTTCAAGATATCTTTTGAGCCCTACCGCTCATGTTAGCTTTTGAGCCCTACCGCTCATGCTTCTTCTTCTTATAAAGAGCGGATGATAACTCTTTAAATAAGCCTACTATTATCGACCCCTTATGTTCATCCTTTTTATCATTCTTATTTTCTTCTCTCCATGGAGCGGATGATAACTCCTTAAATAAGCCGACTATTGGAGCGGATGATAACTCCTTAAATAAGCCGACTATTGGAGCGGTTGATGACTCCTTAAATAAGCCTGTCATCGCCGAGAGTGTATGCTTTGAGTGTTCGTCATTGAATGTGAACTTACACACCCAAACAGAATGGAAGTGATGAATAAAAGATTTGAAAGGTTACTTGAATGGATTTATGGTTGTGTGAAAGCAATACCTCTCTTAAACCCTTTAGAACTTCTTTCAAAATTTTACCGAAGCGTAAAATTTTCGCAGTCGGGGGGAATAATGTAACGTTACATATTGGCTTTAAATAATATGTAAGCGTACATTTCCTACTAAAATCATCATTCATTGGAGACTATGTAGAAACTTAGGTACTTACATAGTGAATTTTCATACAACTAATATCTGTTCTATCGTGTCCTCACGATAAAGCATATTTTTCTGATCATAATATTAGTATTCTTCATGTATTATTTCTATTTTAAACGGTAGAAAATACGTTTTTCTGAAAATTTTATTTATTTACTTCATGTCATAATATTTCAAAACATTCACTATTGCTTAGCAACCTCTATCATTTTCATAAGGTTGAATAGTTTTTAGGTCTAATTCTCTCTGGCCGCTAATTATAAAATAAACTGTCTCTCATTTAAGATTTGAATACCATTATTAGAATACCAAGTCTTCTTGTAAAAGCTAGGAACTGAGATGGGCAGTCAACATTTGGATTTCAAAGTAGTAGCATCACTAGATACCCTGAAAGGTGCAACGTGAAAATAGGACTGCTGTGGGCTACTACCGCTGCTGATCCCTGCTGCAAGCCACTGATGTTGTGGACTGCAGTGCTGTGGGCTACTACCGCTGCTGATCCCTGCTGCAAGCCACTGATGTTGTGGACTGCTGTGGGCTACTACCACTGCTGATCCCTGCTGTGAGCCACTGATGTTGTGGACTGCTGTGGGCTACTACCGCTGCTGATCCCTGCTGCGAGCCACTGATGTTGTGGACTGCTGTGGGCTACTACCGCTGCTGATTCCTGCTGCGAGCCACTGATGTTGTGGACTGCTGTGAGCTACTACCACTGCTGATCCCTGCTGCGAGCCACTGATGTTGTGGACTGCTGTGGGCTACTACCGCTGTTGATCCCTGCTGCGAGCCACTGAGTGAGCTGCTGAAGCCAGGTGGATGTTGTGGTGCTGTGCGCTGTTGATCCCTGCTGTGAGCCACTGAACTCTACCGTGGGTTACTGATCCTGCTGTGGGCTGCTAATCCCTGCTGCGAGCCACGAAATCCTACCATCCTACCGTTCAAACCCTCTCAGTTCCTGTTTTTTTTCTTTATCTTTAAGTTACGTCTGTTTTAATTTTTTATTTCATTTCTTTTCATTTTTTTTTTTAAATATATTTCGTTTCCTTAACCTTTTTCATTTACCCATCCCTATAAAGACTTTTTGTGTTCACCCTAACGTGACAATGTACGAGTGAAAAATTGTCATCGGTACAGACTTTAATAGTGAAAGAAAACCGGTAAATTTGTGTCTGTCAATCCGAAGCTGGTCAGTGTACTCGTATTATGGATTTGAATCTGTCACTCTGTGATTGTGAGAATACTGCCTAAGTTGCAGTAGTAGAAGGGTACTTATTTTTGTGTATCGGTACCTAACGTGTGAGATTTTTTTTTAAATTAATTGATTTCGAGATAGTGTGTGTCAGTGTCAGTAGTATGTTTCAAATATATTAGGGTATTTCCATTATAGAAACTTCTGAAACTGAAACATAAATAATTATAGTAATGTTTGCACCTTTATTATTTTCATTTGGTGTATTTAATGCATTACAGAATGGAATTTTAGCTATTTAATCATTCATCATATAAAAGCGGTTGATAGGACGTTAGATATAGATACCTTTGGTAATGAAATAGTAGATATTCAATTTTGCCTGCGTCAAAAAATACCTACATATGTTGTGTTTTTTGTTATACAAACACTATCAACATTGTTTCGTCAAATATTGTAGAAAGTAATAAAAAACAAAAACTATAATCATTATGATGATGAATGTAATAACTAGTTTGGGGTTTTAGTAGAATTTTACCATCAGAAAAGCAATATCTGAAAAGGTTTTAAAAATGGCCTCGACCTGTCAGTACTCAGTGATTATTCAATTGTAAACGGCACTATATATGTGGTATTATACCACATTTAGATACCTACAATTGAGTTTGAGAGTTTGGTAAGTGTTTATTCCCAGTTATTCTACCATCAACCAAAAGCAGCCCACAAAATAGTAATGGTAATGATATTGGGACTTGCAGCCTACTTAAAGAATTAAGGCCATTAAGGTACACCACCATGCTTTCCTAGTGCAGGTAGCAAATGATGACGTGACCTTTAAAAATGCCGGTTTCCTCACGATGTTTTCCTTCACCGCAAAAGCCAGTTGGAATCATAAATTTGTACAACTGTACATTCAAAACTATTCAAAGATTAATTAAGTATCACCTAGGAGTATGCAATAATTACGCGTTTCAAAGCAATATTTCCAAAGAAATTGAATAGAAAGAGATAAATCACCTTTTACTGTGTAACTTTACTGGGTGAAGAACGCTAGGCAGTGATTAGGACTATTCATGCAAATATAACTGTGTAGCATTGTGATGTTAACACACAATTACAGATGTGATTCTAATCACCAGGTGCGTGCCAAACTCGTCCCGTTATTCTACACTACTAGTAGCGTCCTGCGGTTTACCTGCGCAGTTCCCGTTCACGTTATTTTCCCGTGACAAAGTAGCCTATGGAATATTCCAGACTATTATTTAAAATTAGGTTCCAAACAACCCGATTCAGTCGACGTTCCGACGTGATTGAGCAACAAACATCCAAAATTTCGCATTCACAATGTTGGTAGGATTACAGAAAACAATAAAAAACCTGATACGCTATACGGGATAAGTTCTAAGAACCACAAAATCTTCTAAACTTCGTTGCCGATTCACGCTGACGAAGACAAATCTAAGTTTAATTATTGCCCTATGCATTCTTAAGGGCGTGCAAACAAAAAAGGTTATGCGATCAATTTCCTAACTGGGCCGAAGCCGACGTTTGACCGATTAATTATTCGGCACGAATACGGCACATTGACGACACGAGTTCCAGAGACCGTAATTAAGACAGTACTCTATCTCTTACAAAACTTGTTTTTTAACCCCCGACCAAAAATAGGGGGTGTTATAAGTTTGACGTCGATGTCTGTCTGTCTGTCTGTTTGTCTGTCTGTCTATGGCACCGTAGAGCTCAAACGGATGGGCCGATTTCAATGCGGTTCTTTTTATTTGAAGGTTAATGTCCGTTCGGATGTTCTTAGCTAGGTTTGGTTAATGTCCATTCAAGATGGCCGCCTCCACAAAATGGCGGACAAAATATTTCTTCACAACCTACCTCAATATGGATATCGAATGAAATGGCTTGACTAGTAGAATACTATAGACTATAAAAAAAAATCAAATCCAAGATGGCCGCCACCACAAAATGGCGAATTATATTATTTTTTTCTCTACTACCTCAATATACGTATCAAACGAAAGGGCTTGACTAGAAGAATACATTGCACTATGACAAATTTCAAATCCAAGATGGCTCTTCCACATAATGGCGAAATAATTATTTTTTTCACACCTCCCTTAATATGGGTATCAAATGAAAAGGCTTGACTAATAGAAAGTTTTACAGATAACAAATCTGAGGTAGACGAGGGTTAATCAAATTTTTTTATTTTGTTCTTGTTAAGTGCAATTTTCTTTTGGCGCACCACATGAAGATTTTCCGAGGGCTATGAATTGGTTTATTTGGTTTAAGTCAGATTCTATTTGAGACAGATTCTGTTAAAGACAAATTATACTTAAGACAGAAATAATTAAACTCAAGCGTCACATGCGTAAATGAAAGAAATTTTCGGGAAAACTCGGATGATTTAGATGGCCATGGTCATGGCAACGCCCTCCGATTTCATCCGCGTAGTTTCCAAAGTGTGCTGTCAAATTCTGAGTTATAATTTTTCACTTCTATCGGCAGTCTCCATGACAACCATTTTTTTTGTCTACATACGAGTATATATTAAGTTTGCACTATCCATCTTGGCTGATGTTGTACGACAAAGTAGTTTATGATGAAGCGTGCTTACTTAGAAGTCAACTTTTTCTCGATTTTGACTTGATTGTAACCATCGGTAAATACCCACTCAGGCAACACATTCCACAGCCTAGACGTTCTTATCGCGAAAGTGTAGTGTAGTGACAAGACAATCAGAACATGTGCCTTATGCTAAGCAGCATGCCTGCCCGTAACAGCACAGTTGTTGGAGCACGAAGAGTCCAAATCTTTACCTACCTAGCACCACACTGCACTCGTCACTCGGAGATATAAGTTTTTTTATCTCTTAGCCCAGTAATTACTCTAGAAACGTTGCCCTTCCAACCGTAACACAGTAATGTTTGCACACTAGTGCTTGCCGGCAGAATAACTGGTAAAGGTGCGGTACTTCCCCAGGCGGACTCTGCAAAGTGTCCACTACTAAAACGTGAAACTAAAACTACATGGTGGACTCAAACGTAAAGGATTCCGTACTAAAAATAGAAGTTGCAAAAAACTAAAAGAGAAGGTAGTTCACAACTACACTAAGTAAGGCACGTCTACCCGTCAATAGATTTTGTTAGTTTAATTTTATTAGAAACGTTATTTGTCAGATTATCCGGAAATATGCTGCATTAAACAGCATCAAAATACAGGGAATTTCCTCCACTATATAACCACAGTAAAAATAGCCCATAAGTATAATACTCATATCGTGAACAATCGTTATAGATCATAAACAATGCACCACTATGTTTTAGAGCAGGGCTAACATCAAGTTCATAAGCAAAATCTCCTTCTCTGTGAGTTTTGATACTGGATCCATCGATTCTCGATGGCGGTTACGTAACTAAAGCCGTATTGACACGATACGATGCTGTTGGTTTGTTAGGTAGTTGACATTCTAGAATACTATCTTCATTTATTGATGCGGCAATGTATGCGACATATTATTTGTTAAAAATTGAATTTAAAAGCAAATTATTTATTCGTAGTTAGGTTAAAAAGTAGAATAACCGACGACGAGTTTTTACGACAAGTTTTATATAAGTCACTATTAGTTTGTGTCTAAGTATATTTGTTTCTGAACGTGGTTCTGTATCAGTTGAATGGATTTCAATCAAATTAAGTTTATACTAATTGCATTATTATGATACAGAAATAAGCTGCCTTTTATCCCGTTGAAGTAAAAGTCTGGGGTTGATAAGCCTTGAGTAACTTCAAGTGGGGCTGTAAAGGCTAGTGTAAAATGTATGAATAAATAATTCCCTCATGGATAAATCTCTATATATAAAAATGTTATGTTGGTTTGTGTACGCTTCAAAAACTCAAAAAGTTCTGCACCGATCGAGCTGAAATTTTAGAATGATATATAATCCGCATAAATGCAAAAATTATTTTTTGCATTACAATATGCCACAGGAAGCGTGGCAGGGTACAGCTAGTACTTTGATTTAGATGTAAATAATGAACCACGTAATTAGGCGGCTCACTATGTGATGATAACCTCAGTTTGTGAAAACATACAATCCCAGTTATTATAACAATTTCAGTTACACGCTATAATGGGCTCACATTGGCAACATTGGCAAGCTAACAACTATTTATAAGTCAGCAAAACATTCCCCAAGCTAAAATACGCGAGAAAAACAATATCATAGAACATGAAATTGCGAAATCTGGTCTCAACACTTTCATATCGCTATAACGTAGTAGTTGGGTATATTTGGTTTGTAAAAAATGGTAGAATATAATTGCAAAATTTGAACATTGTTACATTTTGGTTAATAACAACTTTTTCACCTATAACATTGAGATGAGTCTAGCAAAATTTCCATTTGATTTTAAGCAATACAGCCATGTAATAGCCCGCACCTATTTACGTATGAAGAGTATAAAAGAAATAATAATTTATGCTCGGCACTAAGCCAAATAAGTTCACAGTTTTTTTTGGCCTGTCATTTGTCAGAAACATTTATTTTAAATCCTAAATGTAGCGTGATAAATATCCGCCTTGCTACTAGCAATATAATACCTATTCCAGGCAACTATTAGTCCTACGGAAATGTCTGCATAAGAAGTGAAGGTAGAGTGCGAAAGTAACAGCAAGAAGAAAAAAAGTTTTGGCGCTTATGTCTGTTCAACATAGACTAAAATACTTACACAAATTATAGGTACACATAACAAATAATAAACATACCTATAGGTATGTACATTTTAGTGAACTACTAGAACATAATATTTAAATTTAAAAGCTAAAAACCCTAACAAAACAAATATAAAATTAACAGATCACTTCAGAGAGATAATATTTTTAATATAACCCTTGAATAATTAAAGCTTTGAAAATACCTAATACCAACCAGAAGTGCATTCCAAAGGGCTGCCACCCTAGGCAGAACGAAGACCCGAAAAAGGAACCAGAGTTAGATGGAGTAGACAGAAATGTAGAGTGAGTGTCTCAAAGAAATATGAAACGAGAAGAGAACAAGCTACTAATCTACTAGGTAGATAATCCGGATATCATTAAATCAATAAAAAGAAGTTTCTTTTTTTTTTTTTAAGTTTTCGCCAAACAAAAACATTCGATTTTATTATGGGCAATTCCGTGCGCCGTTTAAGTTAGGTTGATTCAGAGCAACTTGACATGAGGAAATCAAAAAAAAATTGCAGCCGAATTGAGAACCTCCTCTTTTTTAAAGCCAGTTAATGACACATTTAAACCTATGAAAAGAAAAAAAAAGAAGATGATGAAAAAAAAGTCACTGCCAATTCCAATGTAATATATTTCATTGTCATAACCTTGATAGTTTCATAGGCTTGAGAACATAATATGTCCCAGTCCCGTTGAAACGGCCTCCCGCTCGGCGAATCGACGACCTGGCTTTCTACTGCTTAACTAAATCGGCTTTGGCTTTGCTATTGTCATCTCCATAAATTTAAATGAAAATAAAAGAGAGAGAAACATCAAAGCCAAGACAGTTTACGTTCGGCTGTAGTTTACGGGGAAATTCAGCCCGGCTTTGCCCCTGAGTTATGTGAGATCTTACTCACTAAAACCCCTCGGTGAGAGCAGGACGGGATGCGGATGGATGCGGAGCCTCTAGAACTGGATTTGGTGGCGCAACATGGGAAAGGCTTATGCCCAGCAGTGGACTACGACGGGCTGGTGATGATGATGACGAATTTCATTGATCAACCGATCTGACGCCGTAGTGGTCTAGTGGCGATAACGTCCGGTTTCACAAACATAATATGGTCATAGGTTCAAATCTCGCCTACATCTCTGAGTGTATATCCAAATACAGATGCACAAGTTTAGCATCTTCACTGGTTGTAACGGTGAAGGAAACCATTGTGAGAAAATCTGCATCTTTCAAAGACGTGCGTCATTTGCCAATCCGTACTTGACCAGCTTGATTATGGCATTGACTCTCTTCTTGTTATGGAAGACTCCCAGCAGTGGGAACAAAAATTTGATCGACGAGCAGAAAGAAAACAAATTTACATAATTTTTGAGACCATAAAAATCGAGTTTTCTCATTGAAAACTCGCCTTTAAAGGAAAATATTTCAGAGATCTAGGGAATAGTTCTTTGAACTAAAACTTTATCTAGAAGTGGCAGTAACAGGCAGCTGTTGCCAAATCTGAAATCAATTATCGGACGAACAATGTTCGCTCAGTCCCATTAGTTTTTCATTTGACCAAATTTTTAACCAACTATAATTTTTACAGTAAACACAAGATTATAATCTAAAATGTTTTTATATCACAATCACTCATAGTATTTATTCTACAAACGAGGTGAAAAATTGGTCTATTGATAAGTGTACCTGGCTATGAAAATGTAGGAGCTAGATTTAAATCATGAGATACATATCACAGATTCAGATACAGAAAAGTAGATAAGCCAAACATACACAACTCATCTATTTATTTCGTGGTTTTATCAATGGATTTTCCTAATTGCTGTCGTTTTGGGAAAAAAAAATTAGGTTACATTGTGAGGCATCGAGCAACTCGATCTTCCGCGCAAGCACGGAAGGTAGCCTTAGTTAAATAATATTGTTCAAATCTTTCTGTCATTTCTTGCGGGAGAGGAAAGTTACACACTAGTGCAAAACTGCACTATTACATACAAATATACCAGTACCAATCCATTGCCGATGATATACACACAGCCAAATCACTAACACATAAAATATAAAGCACCATTCACATTAGCCCCGCCCTCACGCCACAGTATATTATCAAACTTCTATGAACTTCATGGTCCACGCGGACTTGTACTTTGACAGAGGGGAAACGCTGTGTATGCCTACTCGTCCCTACCGTATTGCTCGCTCTTTTGAGGCTAGCCCCAATATTTTGATTCAGTGTGTGCTGTTTACCCGAACATGGTACATGAAAAATTGTGGACTTAATTCATCATAAACCATTGGAAATAAAGCGTAATTAATAACCCATTCAATTTTGTCCCCTGGGGTTTTCAATTTATGGCGTTCTTATGATTTGTACCCAATTCTTTTCAGCCTCAAACATCTCAGAGCTCCTACTCGTAGCGTTCAAATAAGGAACTGCCACCACATCAGGAGTTAGAAAACAGTCAAATCAGTCTTGAGTGGGAATCTAAACCATAACTTGCGGCTCTGTGGGCAGACTTACCACCAACAGTATTATTATTGACTGGTCTCGTAGTCACGAAACCAGTCAATAATAATACTATGATTTCTGATGTTATCCTACCAAGTTGCACTTAATTCTGTAAATAAAATCAATACCGTCTGCTCTTCTGTTTCAGAGCAGTCAATAAAAAACCTACAAAATAAAACAGCCATCAGCTAAAAGCAACCTAAACCAAGTTTACAGCGAAGCTTTCAGTGGAAATCCGAGTAGGATCACAACAATGGCATTCGATGCATTCCCAATCACGTCACGATGAGTTTTATTTGCAGTTTCGAGTTATGTAATCAAAGATGGCTTTAGTCGGAGCCCGGTAGAATCTTGAAATAGTCGAGCGATGTTCAGTGAAACGAATTAAAACCCAGCAATGAAATGTGATTACTACGATATCTACGAAAATGTCGTATAAGAATTTGATAAATACTCGAATGTTATAAAATTGAATTTTTTACTCTGAAATTAAAATAGTAGGTAGCTCTGTGAGATTTTGGCCTGTCAAAAATGGTTCATATAAGCTCATTAAAAATATTGATTAATATCAAATGTTTCACTTCACACCCAAGGATAGGTATCTGTTGTTTGTATAGGGAAATAAAATTTAAATAAATGAAATCCACAAATTCTAACATATTTATCTTCTTATGTAACGAAAATCTTAAAAATAAACTAAGCAATAATGGCCAAGTCGCTCCCGAGTTTTGCGCTTAACAACACATTTGGACATACATATTTATTTTTATAATAGACGTCTTTAACGTGAAACCTTTTCCCGACTTTACTCTATACGAGTATACGACTCACAATTAAAAAAAAAACTGTTAAATTGTCGAGTGAAACCAGTTTATTAATTACCGAAGTTTGTGGATTACTACATAGTATAAAACAGTCACATCCCACGTCTGTCCATCCCTATACATGCTTGGATCTTTAAAACCACCGAACTGATTTTATAACACCCCTTTTTTTGGTCGGGGGTTAAAAACCAGCATGCTCATAGAATTTTTTACGAGGACATGCGTTATCCGCCAACCAACACTGAGTCAGCGTTGTAAATTATGGCTCTCTTCTTGTGAGAGAAGGTCCCAGAATCAATCATAAACATTTAAAGAATATGTAGTTACGCTGTTCTGTGATTAATACCTATCTGAAATACAGTAGCTAGTACTATATTTTGCTTTTTGTTATACGGGTTTAAATTTAAAATGCAGTTAAATTAGAGTCTAAAATAGCACAAAGGAATTGGAAATACGCGGCTAAAACTTCCAGACACTGTTAATGATTTAGTAAGTGTAAATACTACAATTGACATTAAAATACTAATAGGTAACATAATAGAGATAAAAACGGAAAACTAATAGCTAATACAATTACTAGTAATTAAAAGTATGCACCAAATTTTAAGTCACTGTTAACAGAAAAAGGTAAAAAATACATAATTTTAACCAAGAAGGCCTTAATTTGAAAAATGACAACATAAACCCGCAGATACTTTGTCGTTATTCCATGATACATACAAGCGTATGGTTTAAAAATAAGCGTCTTATGTGAGAGGATTAAACGATTGCCTGACGAGTAATATTTTTTGGGTCTTATTGGATTATAAGATACTGGTGATGAGTTTACAGGTATTTTTATTTCTTAAAATGTTATTATGTCGTATGTTCATTTACTAATTCACATGATATTTAATTGGATAACGGGACACTCACGTATATACGGTCGGTCAATCCGACTCGAGTTTCGGCCGCGTCGGCGGCCTTTTTAAGGAGAGTGCACGCACGCGACGGCTGCCCGTTTGGCACTAAAAGGCCGCCGGACGCGGCCGAAACTCGAGTCGGATTGACCGACCGTATATACGTGAGTGTCCCGTTATCCAATAAAATATGTGTAACAACCACGTTAATTTTAATACTAAAATTCACATGATCGTAGTCAATAATAAAACTTCTTACCACTGACCCACAAAACTAGGCTTCAGCACAATTATTTTCACTTTGAGTTGCGTGGCCAACCCTCCAAATTTTGAATACCGATTTAATAATAGAGCTTAACATACAACCGTTCAACATAGATACTGGTGCCTTTACATTCTACTTTCCGCTTGATACACTGGCCGCTTTTCGCGTTTTACAAATTTGGCGGGAAAACGGGTGTCAGGTTACATAAGTGCGGTGTTTATGTTTCGGCATATGAAGTGCCGCCTTACTTTTACCCGTTTGAGCCATTTTCTCTCAAGAGCGTTTCAAGACGCTTCTAGCGGTATCATTTATTTATAATTAATGTACTTAAAATGTAAACTAACATTTTTGACACTTGAGTAAAAATTTTTGCGATTTCTCAAGTAGTCTAACAACTATAACTTTAATCATTTATAAGGGAGACAGTGGTTTTATGGGTTAAATGTGTATACGAAATAACAAACTCGAAACACCAAAAAACTGTATTCGATTGCACAAATTATATTTTTTTTATTTTTTTCATAACTTCGGGACCGTTTTCCCGCCAAAAATGTTGATTTTGTTTTTTTTTTAATTTTACGATTTTTCTATATAAATGAACTTTAATTTTAATGTACCCACATTATATACATATATCAAAATAAAGACCGGTTCAAGTAGACGCCATTAAACACAAATTTATCGGTATACCTACCCAAATAAAAACACGAAAAATGTATTTCCCGCCAAAAACCCAAAACGCAAACGTATAAGTTTGTTTGTTGTCGTCATCAATCAAGTTTTTGGGTACTATATTACACGTCGGTGTATCAAGCGGTTATCTACTAGCGATACCCTTATGCCTGACGCATTTGTCAATTTTCTACATTACAAAGTTTGCTGAAGTAGAATGCAAATCTTCAAAAGCATAAATCACAGTCTTCCATCTCATAAATAATTATAAATTTTAATACCGAGACCATTATACCTTGTAAATAAGTCCGATTCGCATAGAAATGTGAAAACTTTTGTATTGAAAAATGCAAAAGTCGCAATTTCTATTCATGGAAAACTTTGTACTCGTATTACCATAATTTAATACAGGGGTCGCATAAACGTGTCTATTTCCATTCAAACTTCCCTTTTATTATCTCTGTCTTCATTAATACAATAAAAATGGAAGTACCGATAAACGAACTGTGAAACCTAGCAATTAATGCACACCGTTTTATTTACATTTTGTTGCTGATCGACTAACTAAACGCAAACAATCATAATCCTCAAAACGGCCATTTGCCAAAAAATACGTTATGAGAATGGAATAGAGTTTGTTTCTGCTATTCAGTAGGTTGTAATAGTCTGTTTCTTTTGCACCGTTTGAGAACGTTTCACTTGGGTAGGGCTTTTTTGTGTAATAAAACGAATGCTTTCCTGTATGGACATCGATAGGTTTGCGTGCTCTGAAATTTCTATGTGAAATGGAATTACGTGTGAAATTTATTAACAGCTCGAAGTGAAATGTGGCTACACACTTAACTTTGAAATCGTTTGACCGTGTGCAGCGCCACAGAGAGTAATACTATTGAAATGCTTTATCATCATACCTTTGTGGGACTTTGAGTTTTTACAAGAGTGAATTGTAATAAAATGGTATCGATTAAAAAATTCCATCTACACGAGATCTAAACTTAAGAAATAGTGTGATCGAAATTAACATTAGTAAGTTTTGGGTTTGTTCTACCTTATCGCAGCAAAAATTCAAGGGTGGCGTTTCTTACATTTGCGTACATATTTCTAATCTTGAACATGCCCCAAGTTACGTATGTCCAAACAATAGCAATGATTTTCGAAAACAAAACACAATAAAGTCGTTAGATTTTTTGAACTTAAATTGTCTCCTTAGTTGTCTTAGTCATTACAGTACTTAGTGTAGCTAGCTACCTCTACATCCATTATGTTGTTTAAAAAAATTGCCGATAGAAGTAAAAACTAATAATAAAAACTAATGAAGTATCAAATAAAATTAGAATTTGGTGCTCACTTTGGAAACTACGCGGGTAAAATAGAAGCGCGTGACCACAACCACGACCATCTAGATTATTCGAGTTTACTCGAAGTTTTCTTTCATTTACGAACGTGACGCTTGAGTTCAATTCACAGGCCACGGAAAATCTGTGTGTGGTGCGACAAAAGAAGATTTCACTTCAAAAATCGTTTCAATTTTAAGATTCACAGCCACGTCGAATGAGCACGTGGAATCCAGTCGATATTTCGAGTCGGTTTCTATACCTTCTGGGTCACCGTTGGACTCGTCTATAAATATTTCAGACTAAAAGCTCTCCCAGAATATTTGATAGGCTTCGTCTACGGCAGTTCCGGGACAATAGAAATAACGCTTAGTTATGTGATCGGCCTTCGTTTGAACAATAGGTTAAGAATAGCTCAATTAACAGCGGTGTGGGAACTTATGTGGGCGTGTGTATACCGAAACACAGCTAGCTATTTCATAAAGGTACCTTATACATATTGTGATGAAACTAACATTTTAATTTTAAGCAATATGTAGTTATCAACCATTCAAAGAATCAATACGAGTAGAAAATTGAACTACGGCATCTAAATACTGGTATGGTAAGAAAATTGAACTACGGCATCTAAATACTAGTATGATGTATATGGGACAATAACCCCGACCAAAAATGGGGTGTTATAAGTTTGACGTCGATGTCTGTCTGTCTGTCTGTCTGTCTGTCTGTCTGTCTGTCTCGTCTGTCTGTCTGTCTGTCTGTCTGTCTGTCTGTCTGTCTGTCTGTCTGTCTGTCTGTCTGTCTGTCTGCAAACAAACGGATGGACCGATTTCATATTTGAGCTATTCTTAGCTACAAGATGGCCGCCTCCACAAAATGGCGGACAAAATACTTCTTCACAACTTATCTCAATATGGGTATCAAATGAAAGGGCTTGACTAGTAGAATACAAAAATTTCATGATGTAATAACTTACTTTCACTACTACCAAATATGGGTATCAAATGAAAGGGCTGGACAATGTTTTTTTTCAAGAAACAATTTGATAATAATATATGAATTTCCACTAGAATTGAATCATTCAAATTATGACTCAATAATGAGCAATGTTACGTTGCTTGGTGACAGAAAAAAAACTGGCGAAGATGGTATAAGCACATAGACTCTATTATGTACTACTACTTATAATAAAACAGTTGTTTTAAATTTAAAAACATATTTTTATGACTACTAGCGCTTCGTTCCGACTTTGCTCGTTGTACATAACAAATATGTAGGCTATATCGCTTTTTTTCTTTTTATTATCACTTTCATCAAATAATTTTAGAAAACTGGTTAGTAAGTCTTATCTATTCTATGGTGGTTTCTGAGATTAATGCTAAAGAAACCTCTTCAGCTTTATAATATTACTACAGATAAGACCATAGACTCTGGGATCCGTGATATTTGTAATTTATGTTCCTTTTTTGTATTTTTTTTTTCATTTTAGATCATTTTATTTAATAATGATGCTTACACACTGCTCCGATTTCGTCTGTTGATCCGATCACAATCGGTTGTGACTCCATTAGTAATCGACTTGATGTCTTATTATTTTCTAATAAGTCTACGAATAAAATCTAAAATTATCATAAATCAAAATACAATTAAACGCTCGAGTATGAAATCGGGGTCAAGACCTAGTTCAAAGAGTCAAACGCGGAAGCGGGGTAAATCTTCTAAATTACTTTTGTATGACGTTGCCAAAAATGCTTTTTTTTCACCATTAATATTGTGGCCCTCAACTTTGACGCTTCATTCCATTCTGAAGGGCTTTCCCAATGACTTCGGGCCGTAAATCAAAAGATCTTTCTGATTTTATGTAGCAAATAAAATATCTTAAAGTCGTTCACTTAGTAAAACGTATCTATACTAGAAGGTTTGTAACTGTTTATTGATAATAACAGAAATAATTGGGTAGTTTAAAAGACAATGTTTTGACCATAAAATAAAAAAAAGAATGTACATGGATTTATATGGTATTTTTCTTTTAAAGTGCTGCTAATTAAGATCACAAAAATGTATTACAAGTTTCTTTTAATAATTGCTTAATTTGTCTTTTTCTTGCCAAATTCTATTTGGGATAAAAAAACAATGTATTTTGATGTATGACTTAGTTTATACGAGTATAAAGCGCAAGTTGCCGTGGCAAAAATACACATAAACACACCATAAACCAAACTACTCGTATATTCTTTCTCTTTGTCAGCAAAATTGTGAACAGCATTACATCCAGCAGCATTAAATCCTTCTTTCCTCCATAAAGCATCTTTGAAAAGCATTTTGTTGACAATAACATTGTTCAGAATTGGTTTCACTTCAAAAGGATGTAAGTTTTCACATTTGAACGTAGACTGTGCAAGTTTTTATCCCATCTTTAGAGAAAGTTTGCGAATTTCATTTCAAAAAATATGTGAGTTAAAATATAGATCAATAATAATTTGAGTTAATGAGTCAAAACATACAGTCATTAATATGTTAGTCTCGTATTCATAGATAGCGTCACAGTAGCTTTGAGTGAATTAGTACATTTTTATCGTTACATCGTAGATACGTCTGGTTATACATTTACCAATTAAAACATTATATTTCATAAAGTTATAAAAATAAATAATAAATCAAAAGCCTTTCCGAGCGCTTGGTCAACGCGTTGCGTGACCAAAAGGCTGGCGTTTATTTGGCCCAACGCATAAGCATTGCCATTCAGCGTAGTAATGCCGCCAACATGCTGGGTACGATTCCGATTGGTAGTGGGCTTTAACATCTTGGTTATCTATAGATTTTTCTAGTTTTGTTCATAAAGGCATAAAAAAAATAACAAAAAATCACGAAGTTTAAAAAAATATTCTAATTGAAGATATATTAATAAAATTACAAATATATTTTCCTTGATATCACGACTATGCGGTCTAAAAGAGATAAAGCCAATAATGTGTGTTTTGTCTGTTGTTCTGTCCGTCCATAACTAATTAATATGTCGTCAACAGTTTAGTTCTTGCTGCGCTCAATTACAGGTTTGTTAGCATTGGATTGTACTCGTATATCTGCTCATATAGGTATTTTAGTTGATTGAAATTTACAGCTGTATTCTAAACATTTACTCAAACTTAGCTGGCTTATATGATCCTCCTGACAAATTTCAGTAAAAAGTTAAATCGCATTCACGTCGATCGTCAAACCGACTATAAAATTTAACTTAACTCTGTTTCTTTTAATATATCGTTGAAACTCCGTTAATATTTACTAAGTGCAACTGAATTATTGCTTTCTATTTGTGGTTTCACTCTGAAAAACACTAGACGAGTATATCCTCGTATTTTAGACGCATAGTTTTCCAATAGAAGCTCCATTGCATATTAAAATTTTCGTATATTGCGCAGTTTTTACTGTGTAGCTAACTGACATCCGAACAATGGCTTTGGTCGTAACATACAACTATCTAGGTAGTGCACTGTTATAAGGAAATACCTTCGTCAGCTCAATAAAGACTAGCAAAATGGTATATTGGGTTTATATTGGTGTTAAAATACGACAAAGTATGCCATTTATTGGATTAAAATATGTATGACAGTGAAGAATTTAGTTGGAAGCTTCGAAATTGGTGATTTTGTCATCACAACTCAAGCGTTTGGAGATACTATTGTGGCTTCAAGCCCGTAAATATAGCCAGTAAGTGTAAATAAGTTGGGCCTTGCGCTATTTGCGCAAAAAGAAATTTCGGTAAACAATTCAATTCAATTCTTTATTGGTCTGTAAAATTAGATAAAATTGTACAATATAGGTATTGAATAAATAAATGATCTCTAATTTTCACCAGGTAAGCTATACAGACAAAATACGAGTACTTAAAAAAACTCTTTATATCTAAAATAAACTATTTTCGGACAAAAAATTAAACCGACTTCAAAACCACAAATAGGCACTCAAAAGCGAAAAATAAACTAAAATCATTATTATAAGCGCTACTCACTCATCTATTTGAAGCTAAAATTAAGTTACAGTTAACAGCAGAGGTCATTTGTAGACAACAATATTGGCCCATTAAAAAAATAGCTTCAAGTAGTATTGGCTTACTGTTTGTTCAAAGTATAGTCTCATATTCCAAGAATGGATGGCGATGTGTGAGAAATGTCCACCATTTTTTTTATACAAAAAGCCACAAGCAACTACTAATTTGTCTTAAAAAATATGAATATCCATGGCTTCAAATGAATCAAGTAAACTTGTTATGCTGTAATGTGAAGAGTATCATCACAATTATTACTTTTAAAGCAAGTCCCAGTAGCATTTGGAAGAGCAATTTTTGTCCTCATCCCTAAAAAGCAGGAAGTAACTCATCCCAAAGACACCAGACCGATAGCCCTAACCAATACAATTTCTAAAATCTTTTTCAGTATTTTGCAAACAAAAATGACCACATTTATGACCAGCAATAGGTATTTCAGGCCCAATCACCAGAAAGGGTTCTTGCCTGGTATTTCTGGATGCCTGGAACACAATACATTACTAGCAGAAAGTTTGAAAGATGCCAGAACACATGAGAGGCAAATTACAGTCTGCTGGATAGACCTAGAGAACGCGTTTGGTTCTGTCCAGCATGAACTTATGATATTTGCCCTAAAATGGTATAACTTTCCTGCTGAAATTATTGACATAATTAATTCTTATTATTGCCACTTAAAATTCGTCATAGCAGTAAACAAGGAATACACAAAACCACTTGAATACAATGTAGGACTATTCCAAGGGTGCTGCTTATCACCAATAGCATTTAATATAGTTATAAATATTTTAGTAGACAAATTAATATCCCGTGAAAAGAAATGGGCTACCGGTTTAAAATCAACAATAAGTACACTGAGTCAATCTTGGCCTTTGCGGACGACCTTGCAATACTTACACGTAATCCCAAACAGTGTCAAGAATTGTTGAATGAAGTCGATGAGTTCTGTACATGGACGGAGGGAATGAGGACAAAACCATCTAAATATACGTCTTACGATCCGGGACTCTCCATAAGTGGCCAAGGAGTTGCCACAATTGCAGAGGCAGTGCCTTTCAAATTTCTTGGTAGAAAGATAGATCACAAAGGACGTACACCATCATTAGAGGTGGTTGTTGAAAATTTCATGAACAACCTCAATAAGGTAGACCAGCAGCCTATCAGCAATATCAAAAAGCATGGATATATGACAACTACCTCACATCACGTCTCACTTGGCCTTTCCTAGTATATGACATCGGTAAAACTCTCCTGGCAAAGCTAGATGCCAATGTCATAAAGATATTGAAGTCATGGTTCGGATTGGCACATCCGGCTGATCCTCTACTCTTTTAGGGATCACAATAGTTTTGGGCTGAAACTAAAGAAACCGTCTGAACTTTACAAACACCTAAGAGTTACAAAAACGCATGTTTTGGGAAAGTCGCAAGACGAATTAATTACATCTCTCCCAAAAGACAAAACTGCTTCAGACCTGGAATCTAGACTTCAATTCCATAAACAATTTATGGCAGGTGCACAAGTAAATACTGCTGGGTTGGGTGCGAGAAAAAAAAAAGACCGAGACATGGTAAAACCTTTTCTACAACAAGACGAAAATGACGGTTACAAAGTGCACGCTATGAATTTAGAAATGCAAAGTGAGTGGTTAACCATAGGTGAGTTCTGTATCCCATTAGCTCTAAAATGGCGCACCTTGATCTATGACTGGTCCCCTGCCTTATTAAAATTTTATCTAAATGCATTCCAAATGACCCTCCTGACCAGAGTAACTTGGTAAGGTGGGGAAAAGCCTCTGAAAAATGTTGCTATACTTGTGGAGAGGCGATATGTACAGCAAGGCACATATTGGTGGGATGCAAGGTGCTCCTTAATGGGGTTATTACTCACGGCGTCATGACAGAGTACTTGAAATCATACGTGAAGCCATGAGCCTTTCGGTAGCTAGAGCCCAAAAGGGATTGACGACAAACAACAGACAAATTAACTTTGTAAAGAAGGCTCAACTTCAAACTCCAGGAACAAGCCTTACTCAATCCTGGGTACAGCACCTGATTGGACTATTTTAATGGACACATATGAAAAGCACTACAAAATCCCAGAGGATGTGGGTGTTTCGTCATCCAGACCGGACATTTTCCTTTTTCTAGAGCTACGAAACGCATAGTCCTTGTAGAACTTACCGTACCGTGGGAAACTAATATACCTAAAGACCACGCGATGAAACAAAATAAGTATTACGACCTCCTAAACGAATTAACAAAAACGGCTATGTAGTTAGTTTATACGCTGTAGAAGTGGGAGCGAGAGGTATACCAGCAAAATCTCTCTATAACCTACTGAAAGACCTTGGCTTATCCAGAAGTGCTGTAAGTTCTATACTAGAACGTGTATCTAAAGCTGCACTAGTAGGCTCATATCAGATATGGCTGGGCAGGAGAGAAAACGAGTGGTGAAGGTGAGTGTTGATGTACGTCAGAAAGGGGCCCCTTAAACCTACGCCCGAGTCACAAGTCTCGGGAACTACTCGAGTTTTTCTCTCTCTGCCACACGATGGACCCGGCACCCGCACGGTGAATCCATGGAATGCTAAGAAGATCGTCTCTAAATATTGTACACTGTGCCAATGCTAGGCAAAAGTATCACCAAAAGACGGTAAAAAACAATCACGTGACAATTTCAACTGAAGTGGTATAGCGGAGAAGGATCTTGAGTGATTATTAGGGTTAATTTTAAACGAGGTTTGGTTTTTGTTTCCATTAATAGTACAATACTCGTATCGAAAGAGATACCATGGGTTCAGAATAGAAATAAATGTAATAAAGCATATGAATAGAAGTTATTTATGTCCCCACTGCCGGGACTCCACCGCCATTGCCGGGGTTTTCTGTAACGAGACTCAAGGCCACAATCCACTATGCTGGTGAGGTTGACAATTCCAAAATTTTAGAAGATTCTAGAAAAACTCAAATTATTACATAAAACCGTTCTGGGATTCACCTATCTACCTGAGCAGAGACGTTTCTTCAAAGAAATGCTTCAGTTCAATTATTTCAGTTGCAAAATTGTACAAAAGTTTTGTTAGAAAAGTCTTGGAATGAAGTCCTTTCAGGAATTACATCCAGTATTGCTATTTTCGACTGCATGAGTCGTGGTTCTCGTATTTTCACTCTGACCGCAGCTTTGGTCTCGAATCAGGATGCTAACCGGTCCTCGCCGCTTTTGGCAAAAGTATTCGCTTTTAGGGAGTTTTTTGCGGGTCGCCGAGTTGGCAAGCCACAGTGGTTGAAATCTGTACATTATAAAAAATCACGTTTCGTTTCGAACTTTTCTGCTCTCACATCTAATTTTAGATATTTAGCATCCCACGCTTGCTAAATAAGTTGTAGGTGGAAGTCTGAAAACGTGAAAATGTAAAACAACGTACAGTATTTCGCCGTATCATGAAACCTTCCGTTCAATTTTGGCTATTTGAGTCCGTTTTGTGAAACAAATATCGAAAATTTCTAGGCTGTTTTTGCTTTTCTTATAAATTTTAAGAGCTTGAGCTTAGAATACAAAGTTTCATCATCAATATCTACAACCTTCTCCTATTTCGTTGCTGTACTTGCTGTACTCTTTTAATTTGCTACCTGTATGTTGATCTATTGAAGCTAGGTTTGTCTGGCTAAATTACTCGTACATATTACTCGTACATATTGTAATATGTATACAATATAAATAAAGCGCGCAATTTTTTTTATGTAAGTACCTATATTTATAAGTACCTTATTTATCTAACTTTTTGCTGGTGGATTTGTCTAATATCATTAGAAAAATATTAGTACCTACTAAATGCAGTTACTAGTGTGAAAACGATTAGAATTAATTTTTTCATGTTTTTTATTTTATAAAATAAATATGCTTGTATTTGAAAAATATTTCTTTTCAACTGATACTCTATTTAGACTAATGTAAACAATACTTATGCTGACAATTTCATAGCGTACTGCAGAGTTTAAATTACCCATAAAAGCTTCTAAGTTTCTGTAGATGTTTTCAGAATTACTGATAAGATATCTTACGCGCTCGTAAAACCAAGATTCGCTAATTTGATAGTCTCATTACATAAAATTGGGAAACCCAGTTAAGATCCCGAGTCTTGAGCAGTAATTAGAGCCAAAACAATCAGTTACAACTCAATAAAGTCTTTATTACTTAGTAGTAAAGTCTAAAGGTGAACGCAAAAGTTTTCATTGCTTCGTCGGAAAAAGGGAAATGTTGCCACTTATATTTTGAATGGTACACTAGTTATCTTACTATTTTTAAGTGTGGCTTGTTTGCGATCAAAACCATCGTTGCAAATTTTTAGTATTTCAAAGATGTTTTTAATTTCGAAGTCTTTAAATACATATGATTGTAGTAGAAATTCATTTATCAGAAACACAATGTACAAGATTATGTATTTATGTTAAAATTCTTTATTGGGCTATCATTGCCAGCCTCACATTTAACTAAATATTAGTTAATTATTAACGTACATTTTAAATCCAACACTATCTAGCGACAAGCTAAGTAAACTATATGTGCACTATAGAATTCAGAATCGTGCTTTAAAACATTTTATTATCATCAAGATCAACCAATACTCGTTAATTACTGCCTCAAACGTAAATATACGAGTACTAGCTACCCGCCCGGCTTCGCACGGGTGCAATGCTGATACTAAATATAAGTAAGTAACCTACTTATAAAATTCCGGTCCGGCGGCAAGACGTTTCGTTTTACGTAGTCACATAAGTCACAGTTTTTTACTATGGATACTTTTTTGGCGCGACGGACGCACGCAATGTTTTGATTGATGGAACGAAACGTGATTCACACCAAAGATGGCCACAGCGGTTTGTTTGTCAGTGCCATCAGAATTTAACGAAATTCTCCATAATCCGAATTTTGTGGGCATATGATTATATTGATTTTAAAAATATTGATTTTTAATCGACAAGACTGAAAATCAATATTTTTTATGTTTTGTTATTCATATAAGGTTTCAATCAAGTCTACCGTACACCCTTGACGAAATTATTAATATAGATATCTACATAATACGCCACTTAGTTCTATTCTTGTCTTTCAGGCCCGCCTTTAAAGCACATAAAATTGTAAATTCTTAATCTTAAATAACTTTTACACACAAAGGTTTATCTTGCATGATAATCAAATTCACCCCACTCAGCTCACTGGGTGGAGCTAGTTGAGACTCATCTGGACTAGCTACAATTTGCGACACTAAACCAAGACCTTTAAGCAAATCCTTAAATTTAACTGAAAATATACAATACTGATTAAAATGAAAACGCTTTCTGTTCTCAATTAACGATGCAATTACCGTGGTCCATTAACAAGCGGTCGCTGCCTACAAACCTGGCGATACCACAACGGAAAATGGTCCATGTTGATAACAAAGGAGCGTTGCGTGCTCTATCTAACAATCGCCTGAGTAATGAGTAGACTTCAATTCTATCTGCTGGGGCCGGTACACAGTCAACAGTGCAGATGACAATCTACACGCAAACGATGACCTTACTTTCATGCATATTAAGATGTAAATTTAATCCTATGTTTTATCATCTTTTTATCAAGCTTGAAAAATACACTTCTAGAGGTTTCTTTTTTATTTAAAGAGTGACAAGACGAGCAGGACATGTGCCTGATGGTAAACAAAATGCTTGGCACATAACAGCACAGTGACACGCCGCTATTGAACCATGAAGATACCAGGAAACGAACACGGATGAAACCAAAATTGACTAAACATAGCTTATGATGCTGTTTTTAATTCATCTGCTGGTTGTGCACTTGTTCGTAAATATAATTTTCTTTTTTTGTGCACAATAATAAAGAGTCACAATAATATCTATGTACCGTGAGTAAAAACTAGAGAATGCATCTTTTGTCTATGAATTTCAAAAGTTTAGGCTTAAAAAAGCGTTAGACTTTTTTCTTCTATCGGACTTCTCGTTCAGGGTTTTTTCTAACCTAACCTTGTGGAGCCCGTGTGAAAAAAAATCGAGAGTGAATCGGTTTCTTCTAGGTAAGCACGCTCTCTCAAATCCCAAACATTGAAAAAAAAATTGAAGCTAACGAGAAAAATAAATTTTGAAATGTAGTCAAATATTCATCGAGGAAATTAGTTTTTTAAATAAATATTGGTGGACAATTCACACACAACACCATCTGATCCCAAACTCAGCACAGCTTGTAAGATGGCAGCCAGATAGCTGATAATATAATACTTATACAGTTCTAAATACATACTTATTATACATAGAAACACCTAGACACAGTACAAATATTTGAATTCATCATACAAATATTTGCACTGGGTGGGAATCGAACCCATGGCCCTCGGCTTCGCAGGCAGAGTTACTATGCACTAAGCCACGAAGCTAGTCATAAGGCAAAAAGTTATAAGGCAAATGACTTTTACTAAACTTTTAAAACTTAATTTTTGAAGTTTATGAAATAAAAATAATTGAAACAACGAAAAATTGTGCTTTAGTTGAAATTTGTAATTAATTCAAAATAGAGTAGGTAGCTCCAACCAAATCCCAGCACCATCAAAGTGAAAAATAAAATTAGAGCATTTAATTTTACTCTGTGGTGCTTAACTGAGCTTTTCACTGTTGTTGGTATTATCGCAGTGTGCACGTGTCTCCTCGTTCGTCTAGGGAATAATATCGTTTTGTTTTATAGTACCACATTTGAATTTTCCTTATGTAGAGATATACTAAGTACAATACCCTTGTTTTAGATTTTTCCCGTTTATATTTCTTTTGTTGTGGTATCACACACCCTATGTAGCGTTGCATAAACAGCCTACTGAATGTTCCCACTCCTGGGACTCGGGGCCTTCTCTCGAAAGGAGAGAGTCAATGTCATAATCCATCGCGCTGGGCAAGTGCGGTTTGGTGGATAACACATGACCTCGAAATATACTAAATACATGTCGGTTTCCTTACGATGTTCCATCACCGTGTTTAAGTTAGCGACATTGCGCACATGACTTCGAAAAGACAGTGGCGCGCGTGGTGGGATTTCAATCCGTGGCTCCGGATCGGCAGTTCTCCCGCATATACGAGCCGTAACTTGTAGCGTTGCCAATGTCAAATTATTCTGTGTTAGAAGGTTATCATTTACGATTTTTGACGAGAATCCCGGTTTTGCTCTCTAATATCGTTATTTTGTTTAGAATAATATATTGTTAATATTCCTATATATAATTCAGGATATAAGTTATTAATTTGGTTGGTGATAAAACAAATATTTTAAGTCTAATTTTGTTATTTTGAGTTCGTTTAACGTCACAAACTATTAGTTTCATTAACCGACTTCAAAAAAGATGGTGATGAGGTTCTCAATGCGGTTGTGTTTTTTTCTATATTATGTGTTACGCGATAGCCCCGCCAATTGTGAATCAATTTTGTATATATATATTATACATATATATTTCTGAAACGGTCTCATATAATTTTATCGAAATTGGCGTGGCGATTTTTGAAATACGAACAAAAACCTAAAATTTACTCTTATTTGTCTACCTGAGATCGCTTAGTTCGGTTTATGGCATTATTATTAAAATCCAAAAAAAGATTTTTTTTCCATCTCAAAGTAGCATTTTGAATAAATTAAGGAAAAATCTTAATTATTTACATCATTGAAATTATCCATACAATTATAAAAACAGAGCAAATTAACAGTGTCACTAGTGAAATGACTTATTTAATACCTTGGCAGGTATGTTATCATTCAGTAAATAATCACAGCAGATATTTCTTACCACATTTGACTAAATGAGCAGGATACTAAAGTTGAACTGGACATGTTGAGTTGTAAGACACGGTGTAAGTAAGCGCGGTAGTGTTTTTTTAAATAAAGAGTAATGAGACGAGCAGGACATGTGCCTGATGGTAAGCAACATGCCTGCCACATAACAGCACAGTTACACGCAGCTATTGGAACATGAAGAGTCCAAATCATTACCTACGATTAATTACTGCGCTCATCACCCAGAGATCTAAGATGTTATATCTCTAAGGCCTGTAATTTCTCTAGAAACATTGCCCTTCAAACCGGAACACAGTAATATTTTCACATTACTGTTTGACCTTTTTGACTTTGTCGTTTACTGCGCTCATCACCCAGAGATCTAAGATGTTATATCTCTAAGGCCTGTAATTTCTCTTGAAACATTGCCCATCAAACCGGAACACAGTAATATTTTCACATTACTGTTTGGCGGTAGAATCACTGGCAAAGCTGTGGTACTTCCCCAGGCGGACTCTGCCAGGAGTCCTACCACTACAAGTGGTAGAAGTTGTGACCAAGGCAAAACAAGTGGAGTACGACGTCAATCTGCATGATAGGTCGACGACATCGTTATTATCGCGGGTTGAACTGAACTCAATTGGCACAGTAACGAGATGTCATGATAAAAGATACATCTTATACCCATCTGAAGAATAGTAAAGGCTGTGGATAATGATGATGATATAGCACGTTTCTTTGAATTAGTATTGGTGTTCTCCGTAGCCCCGTAGAAGTGAAAAGCTATAATTAATGAACTGGATATTTTTTTTAAATAGGTAATTAAATACTAAGAATACTTAGAAATACGTTACTAAAATTCTGAACGTTAAAATAATTGAGTATAAAATAGTTTTGCCAAGTTATTCACGAAAATACTTTGTGAAGGTTGTATATTTCAATGTCACATTTCTAAATGTTTTAGATACTTTAGTATTACTCTTACCTGAGTGTTCAAGGTTTGCCGTAAATACAAAGCATTAATATCATATTTGTTTCCATCAATCCATTGTATTAGGACTCTTTCCAAAATTTGCCTTGGGCAGAAAGTATAGTCTTTGAAAAAAGAAAGAAAAAAGAAAATAGGGAGCTCCATATACACCGATGATGTGGAGTCCCATCGCATCCGCCATATAGCAGTGCTGGCCAAATAACGCCACAGCGGTCAGGAAGTATGGTGTCATTATTCCGGCAATCTGCTCCCGCCGTGGTCTCTGCTGCCATGATGTCCATCAATGACATCGCGTCCCCTACTCGATCACGCCGGCACCACCTACGCAGCTTGACTACGCCACAATAGCCTTTCCGGAAAGACTTAGGACTATTAACTGGCCAAACAAAACACAAAAATGTAACGCTCCGAAATCTTTTCAGTTCCATCCTACCCCTGTGGTTTTACACGGGCTGCTCAATGAGGAGCGCACATAAAAGTTTCACCATGACCGAGATTAGCGATCAATTATCAATCCACCAAGGGAAGTTGTTGCCTGATCCCCTGGGTGTATCACGTGGGAGTACCCGCGCACCTAGTAATAATACACATTTAAAATTCATCTGCTGTTCTTGCTGGTGTCAAACATTTCAATTTTATTTTGGGATCTTATAAGCTGTTTTGTATAAATCCAGCAGCACCCACGGTTTCGCTCGCGTAGTTATCGTTCCCATTACTTCTCCGTAGTAAGAGTAGCCTATGTGTTATTCCAGACTATAATCTGTGTTCCAAATTTCAACCTAATTCGTTCCGACGTGATTGAATAACAAACATCCTAATTGTATTTCCATTGTTGGTCTACGTAGTTGAAATTATCGACCTTATGAAAGATTAAATGAATTTGTATAATCAATATTTGGAAATACATTTATTCACAAGCTACCGATAAAGTTAATTACAAAATGCATAGAGGGGGCAAAGCTGGTGTTATTTGGTAAAATTCCTTAGTAGCTTGAAAGCCTCTGTGAATTCGCTGTCACGTTGGTAATGAAATAAAATAGGACCAACAATTTTACATGTCAGAGTCAACTGCCTTTGTTATTACAGTTATAAGTGTGATTAGGGCGTTACCACGTTGGTACAGAAAGTCAGTTCACAATGTAAACCGCAACCGTGAGCAAGTGTTAAAATTGCTTCCACTGAGCCCGTAAAAGCTTAAAGGATTTGAATGAAATTTGTGTTAAAATTGAGGTGTTGAAATGTACCCTGGATTAACACATGGGGTACTTTTTGTTGTGGGTAAGCGTGCGAAAGCGGAGAGGATGCTGGTAACACCTTTGGCACTGCTAAAATGTAAGCGCGGTATTAAGGCAAAATATTTAGGCTATTTTAATTATAAAATTGATAGCCCTTGTAAGAAGGAAAGCGCAGTAAATTCACAGTTTATCTAGTTAAATATCATAGTTTTAGTTGTAATAGATTTATATTAAATAGTTTTGAAAATTTTACCACAACCTGACATTTTGTGACACAATATATACAGATAAAACGTTTACTAATCAAAATATTGACGGGTATTTATGTTTCATGGATGTAATTGTTTATGCTTTTACTTTTTATCCATAAATAGGTTTGTATTTACCGCTATCTCGCTTGATTTAAAGCGATGATACGGTCTACGACAAAAAACGCCTACCTAGAAGAAACCGAATCACACTCGAATTGAAAACGTGCTAATAGGACAGTATAAAGAAATACTACCAGTAGTTCATCGCCTTTGATCTTGAGAGTAGCGCCGATAATAATGTCTAGACACGGGTAGGGTTGTCGCAAACTTAAACGCTTATTACCAAAATAAAATTAAAACATACGGAAGAGGTCAGCTCTGAGCCGCGCTCCTGCAATACTAACATTGTAATGTAGGCACTGCAGGAGCGCGCTTCCCGCGCGATTGCCCCATCTAGACGACTTCGTCGAACAACCGTATAATTTAATAGACTGTGCTAATAGTATCCAACCGCAAACACCCACTCAGGCAAAGTATTCCGCAGTTATCACGTTGCTATTACAAAAGTGAAGTGAAACTTCTTCATTTGATTCTTTGCAAATTTAATGATAAAATGATGGCACTTTTTCAGAATACGAACTGTCTGATAGAAAATTAACTCGGAGAAAAATTTGACACTTATCAGTGCATTTAGTATAAGTATACATATTTGGTAAATCATGTAAAGCGAAGTGTTGATAAAAGCCGAAAATTTGGGAAAGTCACCGAACACAGAACAGCTTTCACATAAAGCCCTACGCCACATATTTTTCTGAAATAAAATAAGCCTGTTTCTTACAGAGCTTAGGAAATATTAATTACGTAGAAAGGTTTCCCGTATAATGCTTATTCAGAGAACGCCGTGCATTAATATTGATCAAGCTAGAATCACGGCGGCCTTGTGATATAATACAGTCTATTGCCCGTGACTTTACACGTTAGGAAGTTATCTTTTCCTGTTTTCTTGCTGTTAGCAGGGTGTGGTCTTTTATCGGTTTTCCTCTTCATCGATACGAATAAATTTAAAAAATATAATAAACAAGTTAAATTGAGTATTATCGATATTGGACTTGATCGCAACCTAGCCTGATTTTAACCGAATACATTGTCTACGATAGTTCTATCGTAGACACAAAGGAACTGTTTCTAGACTTGACGGTTCCCAAACTACCAAGGAATAACCACACAAGCAACGTATTCCACGAGTTAAACGTTTTCATTACTAGAATCAAAGAAACAAATTTATTCGTTGGACGAATAAATTTGTTTCTTTTGGTTTTAAAAAAATCGATAATCAAATGTTGTAATTTTTTCGAGCACAACAATAAAAAAGTAGGGTGGTATTAGATCATGCAGATCAGTTCGCCTTCTGTACTGATTCGGCGTTCGGTGGGCAGTAGAGACCACTAGAGACCAAATTCAACGGTTCCTTTTAAAAAGATGTTACGTTAGTCTACATAATGATGTAAAGGTTAGCCACACACACGCAATCGATGACGCATGATAGAAACTGGGCCACCAAAGCCATAAATCGAGCTACCTGGAAGGAAAGAAGAGAGGCCTTTGTCCAGCAGTGGGACAATCTAAACTTGTAATAATAAATCTTACACTACAGTATTAAATTAATGTAAACTGTACCCTGGGTGTTGCTACGCCACCTGTCGAAAATTGGTCCCACCTACTTAGAATACTTTTATGACTCATGCTAAAAAAAAATCTAAAAATCTAATCCATAGTTTACAATTCTATAAAAGACATACAGACAAACATTCATTTTTATAAAGAGAAAAATTGTTTGGGTTATTTAAAACCCTAATTATCGCGTTTTTAATATTTCAAGTAAAACTTGGTGTGTTACTAAATGTCTACCGCATTGGTAAGCTAATGTTAAGAAATTTTAGTATTTTTTATCTATTGATTAAAGTTTTCACTTGACTGCAGGCTCATCTTATACTAAGCGACGATTCGGTCTACAAGTACCATAAGAAGCGTGCTTGTCTAAAAAAAACTAACTCATTCTCGAATTGATGTCACCAAGAATTGGAAAAACCCCGCTCATGCAACGCATTCCACAGCTTAGACGTTCTTACCACAGAAGTGCAAAGAAACCTCATTCTTTGAGTTTTCGAACGACAACCATGAAACGAACCCTCTTTTTCGAGCTACAAGCAATCCGATAGAAAAAATTGTAGCATGGTGTCAGATCAAGCTGATCAGTTACACACTCAACGAAATGTATCCCGTAAAAAAGATAGGTTAACAATTTTGCGTCGACATAGACATAATGTTAGAATGATGTTTCGTCAACTAGACACAGCAAATTACCTAAGAAAAGTGAATAATAATAATCGAGTGATACCATTTTATTGTTTGAGTAAAGTCTGCTGCCAAAGGTAGGCTTAATGCTCCTCGATATAATCAGCAATAAACTTCAAAATAGTCTAAGAAAATGGGTCGAAAAACATTAATTTTCTCACTGAATCTATTTGAAGATAAAAAGGTTCTTGTTTGGCATTTTTCTTGGAAATACTTTTGTGATAATGAGTGAAGCTTTCAAGTAAGATTTTTAATTTTAGCCTCAATTTATGTTTCTTTTGATTATTCAATTAGCTTGCTATTTATTTTTTATAAAATTTTAAAAACTTTACCTCGGTTAAATCTCGCCTCAAAATTAAATGACGATTCTTTTATATTAATTTATTATTATTTCGAGTAATATTGATTGAGTTTTTTGTTTGCGTATGTTATGAGTTAATGTTTGGAGATGATTTGACAGAACTGATTGGAAAATTTTATAATTTGATAACATATTTTACTATTCTAAATTATAAATTTATGAATGTACTTATATAATGTATGTAAGAAAGTAAATTGAAGAAATTATCTGATTTGAATCCAAAAGCATAACATAACATTGTGTTTCCTAAATGCAGACTGCAAAAAACAAATAACTCTTTTAAATGTAATGGTATATTCGCTTCTATAATTTAATCCCAGTACAAATGGAAGGTCTCAATGAAACTAGGTTAAAACTGAAATAAAGAGCTACTTAATGGGCAAAGCATAGCATACCTAAGCATAAAGCATAAGCAGCCCACTAAATGTTCCCACTGCTGGGTCTCGGGGCCTTCTCTCGCAAGGAGAGAGTTTAAGGCCATAACCCACCACGATTACCAAGTGCGGGTGGTGGCAAAGCATAATACACTGTAGATGATTTTAGAAAGGGCAGTAATGTTTGGAAAAGAAACATGTCAAAATTGGAACTAATGAAGAAGATTAAATAATACTGGGCATCTATGTAATTTTTTATAAGTACTGTGTTTGAATAATTTGTATTTTGTGATAACAAAGCCTTTTTACAGCTGCACCTGATTGACAAGGTCCCTTTACAGCTGATTAATGTTTAATTGACATTATTTTTTGGGTATTATTTTATTAAAAAGATGTTTTATACAGTATTACACAGAATAATAAATAAATCTTTAATTTAATTGTAAGTGACGTTACCAAGTTTTCTTTGGAAATAATGGTTCGAAAAAAAAATTGAATTGAATTGAATATAATTGAGTAAACATAAAGAAACCAGCAAGCAGAGTATAACTAAGTTTAACTAACTATTTAACCAAGTGGCGGCCAAAATGTTCAACTATCTCATCTATTATGAACCCTAAGTCTCACACTATGGGGCCTGTGTTGTGAGGTTTAGTGCTTTTTCTTCTGACTGTAGCGTTATCTCTATATATAAAAATGTTATGTTGGTTTGTGTACGCTTCAAAAACTCAAAAAGTTCTGCACCGATCGAGCTGTAATTTTAGAATGATATATAATCTGCATCAAGGATTGTTTTTATCTAATTTTTGCATCATAATGTGCCACATCGAAGCGTGGCAGGGTACAGCTAGTAAGTTCGTATATTATTATGTTATGTACGAGTATGTTTCTGCTTTGAGAATGATCTCAAAAATAATTCTGCTGTACAGTGTGGTAAAATGTGAGTGGTTGTATGTTGTGTATTGATTAAATATACTGTTGCTCGAAATAGGTAAACCAGATTAGAGTAAAAGTTACTAAAAATATTAGGTTAACATAAATCAAAAGTTGAAGTTGATAATTTCACATAATATAAGCAACCTATCTTTCCAACACAGAATTAAAGAGTCAAGACCATAATCCACCGCGCTGGACAAGTGCGGGTTGGCAAAAGATATATGACCTCAAAAGTTGTTAATCTTGGAATACGCCGGTTTCTTCACGATGTTGTCCTTTACCGTTAATACCAGTGGTGGACATAAATTCATACATCTGTACTGTAAAAATACGTAAATGCAGGCAGGATTCAAACCTATGTCTGTACGATTGTATAACCTGACGTTTAGCTACTACGACACTACAATTTTAAAACAAAATTCAATTTGATGAAACTACAAATCTAAATTTCAGTGAATACATATTGAACGTATGAAATATTTTCAAAACACACAATACACATAAAATACGAATCAGTATTACGTATTTTGTGACCCTTTTTCTCAAATTCAACTTATGACTATGTTGACGCATAAAAGAGTAGCCAAGAACTTTATATGCTAAAAGTCAATAGATCAATCTTTCCAAGCCATTGAACCCATGAGGGCTTCTAATAAAATACGTAACATCCTTAAGATGAGCAGATCGATGACCCGGGACGTTTCACTGACGACCCGTTCCTATATAACTGAATCTTCTTGTAACTTGATAGAGATTAAACGCCCAAAAACTCAAACAGACAACGTAAAGTCCTTGAACTCAAGAAAATCCAAATGTACAGGAAAACTATGCCCTCTATATGAATTTATACACAATGTCGTGGACATGCGTATTGGCCACTGTACGGACTGAAGCACGAATCTTCTTCACCACCAACGTAGGTGCAAACTAAATTGGTCTTAAAATCGTTCAGATTAGGGTTGAAATTGGGTTTCAAACGGTGAGGAGCAGGCGCTCTCAGTTGGGCGGAGGCATTGAGTCAGGGTTGATTCAGTTGGTAACGCGGCGTGTACGGGGCCGCATCGCGTCAGCCCCTTTTAAAACATAATCACTGCTCAAAATCCTTCGAGATGACTCTTTTAGGACCCTCAAAGAAGACTCTCGTTTAAATCACCAGTGCCATTCATAATTTTAAGAAGTAAAATGTTTTAGTTTCCTCGCGCCGCGTTTTGCCGGCTATCAAGAAAATACGTGTCACTTGACTTAAAAATACTGTAGTGTTTATATTCAACTGCGTAGTGACGATTTTCATTTATCAAATAAATGAATTATGGATAAATACCGATGCCGAAGTGGAACTGTAATGGCTGTGATCTAAACCTACACTGGGTATAAAATCTAAATCTTTACGCTTGAAAGCTTTTATTATGATTAGCGAAAACAAAATGGCTTTGTTTCGAGCAACAGCTAAATTAGTTCAAACAATAAAATTTGTCTAATTTCTTATTTTTTATATCTAAAACGCACATTTTATAAGACAATTTTTATTTCCTTTTCAAAATGCTTGATAATCTGGTTTGATTAACGTTTGGTGTGTGAAAGGTTTACAACGATTATTTTGTAGGTTTTCAATAGAATCAAGTTTTAGTAAAAAAAAATGTTAATCAAAACTTTATTTAAATTAAATTATTTAAATCTAAAACGTCATACGTATATGGTAAAATAAAAAGATAAAAAAGTATCATAAGGCTTTACTATCAAAGATAAAAAGTTTTATATGACCGGGCCCCCTATTTTTCTACAATATCATTCTTTTTTATAGGGTCATCACGCACCAATTAGTGCTATGACCACTTTACTGCCAGTAAAAATAGTTCCGCTCTTTTACTTGTGCGTCCCACATTTTTATAGTCCCAGCCTGCCCAGAATAATGGTAAACTGAGAAAGCACAAGTTTCACCCTTTTATGTTGAAAATCTGGATTCCAATGTTGTGTATTTTTCCACGTAATTTGGGGCTATCAGTAGAAATTTACTTAGAAAAACTATATTAAATTAAGTAATGTCTTGTAAAATAACAAATATTTTTTGTTGCTTGTTAATAAATTATCATTACACCGTAATTATATTTATTCTATGAATATGTGTAAATTCATCAATTACGGTTTGGAAAATACAGTCCCTCATTTGATTGGTCAGACAGACAGACAGATGGGAAAACACTGGATCCTTATGTCTGTATTTCAAAAAAGTACTTATTCATAACCTGCGAATAATAAACCTGTAAAATGAATCAGTATACAAGTTTTGGGTGTATATATTTTTGAAGTTTAACACGTTAAAAAAGAGAAAAAAAATCTAGTTCTACGGTTAGTAGCACTTGTTATTTTTGACGTCATTACTAGACCCAAGATTTCCCTAAGTATAGGGCGTAGGCCACACTCCTTTACTTTGGCCTGAATTCGTGGGCTTCAAACTCTCTTGGGTAGGATCTTAACTACTAAAACGCTTGAGACCTCTAAAAATGTATCGATCCATTCATTAACCTTAAGTTGCGAAATTTCAAACTAAAGCTGGTAGTTTCAGTTTTAAGTATTAAAACGAAATATTGGAACTAAAATCATATTAATATTTTAAATGATTACAACTAATGTGAAATATAAAAAGTTGTTAAATGACGTTGTGAGACCTAAACGGGTTAGTTTGAAATTTGGAAATAACACTAATTTTAGTCTGGAAAAGCACATAACCTTGTTATTACTTTCTATTCCAAAAAAATGTGGAGTTATTTAAGAATCAGGCATATTGTTAATTATACGCGAATAAATTTGCAGCTTTATGCCAATTAATACGCAAGAGTGTAGTTATTATATAACATTATTGAATTAATTAGCCTAAATTGTCCCAGCGTTGAGTAATGGCCTCTATATTTTCCCTCTAAAAGTAAAGTTTCCCTCTAAAACTAAATTATTTTTAAAACATTATTCAACACTTGTCAAAAAGTATCTCGTGGTCACGAAAAGAGTCATATCGTGATCACGGCGGATGTAACGCTGCCAAAACATCGCGGTAATTAAATAATAAATTTGTTCCTGATCATAGTGTTTACATTAAGTGTTCAAGTCGCGAGAGTTTAAAAACAATATTTGTCTTTAGCTCCAAATATAGGTGAAAAAGTGGTTTATACCCCTGTGTATAAACTGGATGAAACTGGAACACGTCACTTTCAATTCGAGATTTCATATCTGTAGAGGATTTCACACAAATATTATGCTTTCCAACGATGCAATGGGAATGTTGGTTTGAAAATGTATTTTACATTTTGCAATAGTTTGCTACTATCACCGTGCTCACTGCATATTGAGATTAGGTACAATCATAGAAAACAATGAACTATTTTCGTACAAAAAGTTAAACCGACTTCAAAACCACACACAGGCACTCAAAAGCGAAAATAAATGAGATAAGAATTTATATCATTATTGGAAGTTCTACTCACTTCTTCTTCTTCTCGACTTCAAATAGATGAGTGAGTAGCAGTTGTTATAATGAAATTAATTTAGTTTTCGCTTTTGAGAGCCTATTTGTGGTTTTGAAGTCGGATTAATTTTTTGTACGAAAATAGTTTATTTTACCCTTTTTAGTGCAAAACAAGTTTTTACCCAAAATTAATGTATTTACCCAATTTTGTAGTGACAGGTTCGAGTTTCATAGCTTTTGTGAAATCTACAATGACGTCATCCAAAAAATTGTATGCAAATTTTAGTTTTTATTTTTGGTTCATATTTCAAAAACCACTTGATCGATTTCAATAAGATTTATATGGGACTATTCGGAAAATATACCTATCTGAACATAAAAAGAAATTTTAAAATCGGTGCGGGGGTTCTCGAGAAATCAGGTACCATATATAAAAAAAACATAGGGTTCGAATTGATAACCTCCTCCATTTTGGAAGTCGGTTAATGAAATTTATCCCTAACGCACCAAAAAATTGGCAGTCACAGGGAAAGGCGATAGATTAAAAAACTCTAACTTTAATTTTGTCATGAGTCACTGCGTGATGTATTGTATAGGTAAATATTAGGAAATAAATAATACAAAAATTGCAAACGTATACTTGAAATAATTAAAATAGATATACCTCATAGGAAGCATGTGGTGGCGGTGACGCGAGATCTTATTTTTTTCACGCATCTTGTTCATGCAAAATTTACACATAAACACAGTCAACATATAGCTTACTAGCAAGGCCCGCGGTTTTACCCGCGTAGTTACCTTTCTGGCTATGTTTTCGGGATAAAAAGTAGTAGTATGAAAGAACATACTAAGCTCTTCCGTACTACTTCATCCGTGGCACATATAACCTTACTATGTTCTGAATTTTAGCCCGATCCGTTCATACGTTACGTGATTGAGCAAGAAACATCAAAAAATCCAAACCTCCAAACATTGACATTTATAATAATATTATTAGGAAGTAGGATAAAAAGCGTTCGACGATGACGCGACTTTCATGGTTTTTGTCAACTAAAAAGCGCACAACGCGTTTTATTATCTCTTCACTTCAAAATTGTACCAGAATCTTCCCGTTCGTTTTTACGGTCTGAATTTATTTATTCCTTTTTATACAAAAACCAGCTTTGTAGCACTCAAAACACAACTTGACCATGTGTTTCTTAGAGATCACTGGGTATAAGAAATGGAAGAATAAATGATAATAAGAATGGTTATTCTTGAGACGGGTAAGCAGAGGGCCATCTTCAGTCAAGTGCTACCTTTTCAAGGTTTAAGGGTCTGACGACAAGTTATGTCTTCATCATTGCTCAAGTTATAACAATATCGACTATCTGTTCCATATTCTCGAATACTTGAAAATACACAAAAATAAAAATTCTAAGCTCTGATGAAAAGGGCAAAATATTTATTGTGGCAATAACAAAAGACATAACAGAAACACAAGAAAATCTACATGTTTGTGATAAGAAAGAGATACAAAAACGAATAAATAGTGTTAGTGTGTATTGGACCCCACCCTAGGCCTACCTGCGTTGTGGCATCTAATATAATCTTATAATATAATATTTATTATCTTATTATGTACAATTGGACATACTAGCTGACACTGCAAGCAAAGCAAAGCTTATTCTGTCATATCAATGGAATATGTATAAATGTCATGATATTTCTTGTAAATGGTTTCACATCAATGAAGATGCGGTCTACGATAGATCACCTTTATCCTTGTAGGTAAAATAAACCAATTTACTTTTGGAATTGAAGACCATAAAGACTGTTCCAGAATAATGTTGCTGAGCAGTGCATTCAATAGTAACAATTGTTCGTATAATAAAAGTGTCATGCATCTTAGTTAAGGTTTTAAGAACACGGAAGCCTTTTAATGTCTAGGCTATCTATTATAAAAAGTCACTACGTCAATCAGTGTGCTATTTATCACGTAGGTCCCTAGCATGTTCTCGTATCAGTTAGTTGCACACTCGCGAAAGGATCGCTACTTATAATAAAGCTGAAGAGATTTTTTTTGTTTCGACACGCTAATCTCAAGAACTAGTGGACCGAAGTCAAAAATTATTTCCCCATTGAATACGTTCGTGATCCCTGAGTTCTATAAGATAAATATGTTTCACAGGCAAAGTCGGGGCGGATCGATAGTAACTGATAAAAATTGATAACCTGGAAACTTTTTGGCGATTACCAAGAGTAATTATCATTTGTTACTTTGGTCCATAAAACAACATATAACGATAAGACATCATAAAATATACTATTAAAACATTGTAAACTTCTAAGGACATTACGAACATACCAATGGTTAGTAATATTTTATGAGACGTATCAATCAATGAACACAATACCTGCAAGTATGTTCAATTACGAATTAAAGCTAATATTGGATGGATAGATCAATTTCAATACGAATAATATGAAAAAGTTTAGAAGTGTTATTGTACTAAAACCATAAAAGTTTCAGAGTTTTTAGCTCAATCACGACAGCACGGCCGAAAGGATCGTTTTTAGGGTTCCGTACCCAAATGGAAAAATACGGGACGCTTATAGATTCGTCATGTCTGTCCGTCCGTATGTGATAGCCACTTTTCTCCGAAACTGTAAGAATTATACTATTGAAACTTGGTAAATAGATGTACTTTGTGAACAGCATTAGAGAGCATTAGCAAAAAATAGAAAAAAAAACAATACATTTTGGGGTGTCCCATACGTAGAACTGAAACTCAAAAAAAATCCATCAAAACCATACGTGTGCATTATAGTGTGTAAGGAAAGTGGTTGTGACATACGGACGGGCAGACAAGACAGACGTAGTGACAGACATGAATAATCTATAAGGATCCCGTATTTTGCCATTTGGCTACGGAACCCTAAAAATGAGTGCAATTACTAAAAAATACTAAATAAACATTTCAGTTCGCCCTAGTATTATTATTCTCGAGAATTTTACCATGGTTATAAGGAGGATCGAATCCTCAATATTTCAATCTTGTACCATACTCTTAGATGATCTTAAATTCACAGATACACACATGATTATTTTTAAAATCAAACTTCGGGGTATTCGTTCATTTGGAAAGAATAAAATAAATACAATATTTTCTGTACAAAATCAAATTCATTTATGTTTAATCTTACCTACTTTAATTTTTTTGTAAAGTTGTAGATGTTTTTAACAACCTATTAGAAAATATTTCATTACCGTTTAATACTCTTAGCCAAAGTTTTCTTTGACAAGCCTAAAATAGAAAAATTAGAAATTCATGGATGAAACGTTTCCTTTGTCGTCAGTAAAAATATCTACTTATAAAAACTTATTGATCAAATATTCCCTAAGAATACTTAACATAGAATACTTTTGAAATAACGATGAATACTACTTAATTTTAGGGATGTACTTATAAGTATTCTTTGCCAACGATTCCGTATACAGTGACCTATTTCTCAATCGTGAATATGAAAGGAAACGAATCAATCATTTTCGGGAACCAGTCAATTTTAGAGTTATGATAAATTGTCTTCAGTAAAGATAATACAAGCAGCACAATAGATATTTTGCCTACAGTTACGTTTGCAGTTCTGTATCCAACCTAACGGTATAAACAGTTGTACGTCTACGATTATAATATAAATAAATATGTATGAAATTGACTTTCAAAGTTAAAATAGAACTCTTTATGGTGATACAAAAAACATAAATATTACATTAAAAACAATTATGAACTAGCACCACAAATGGTGACCTTATTGTAAAGTTATTGTAGCTAACTATTTAAGAAACAAAAATCACGTCTTACTAATTTCCGATCTGACAATTAATAAACTAATTATTTTATTTATCAAACACAATTTCCAGCTTAATTGACCCAACAACCTGACAACCACATTTTCTTTTATTTATTAAGTATTTTCAATTATCCACGTTTTAATTTATTTTCCACACAAAGTAGATTATAAATATATAAGAATCGGTCTTTCATGGGTTACATATCAGAGGGTAAGCTTATGTTTTTATGACCTAATACCACTGACCCTTAATTTTTTCTATTGAAGTCATGAAACTTAAAAAAACAGAAATATCAAAATTGGTCCATAATCGACGAAGTATAATAGAAGAAACACACATAATATATATGGATATATATACTAATACTATAAATATATCCGAATATATATATACATGTACGGTCGAAAACTTCACTTTAAATTTTTATTTTTTTTTTTAAGTCGGTTAAAAAGAGAAACCTTGGTACATGGTTACCGTTTTGAAAGCTCAAAGAAAGCGGTTTTTGTTCTACTTTTTATTTGTAGGGATGGCTGTACGTATAGTTACAAAAGTAACAAAAGCAATGGACTACTGAACTGAACTACGATTAGACTGTGGCTGCTCGTGTATTTTTTGCAATTCATTCAAACATTCTGAATCTAAATCAAGTTAGAAGTCATACAAAGTTCACCAACAAATACTACATTAATATCTTTTTTTATTTTAAATAATTGTTTAATAATTAATAATACATAACATTATTAATGATTAATAACATTTATTACCAATAATGTGTAATATATTATCAATAATTACAAAATCTTTTTTTTTTTGCACGTAATCTGTAGTGTCTATTATTTTTTCTCCTATTAGTATTGTTTTTGGCTAGGTCAGTGTTGGCAACACAGCTTTGCTTCGCAGGCTGTTACTATCTGGCTTGATGACAAAATCAATACGAGACCAACAAAGTACTTGAAGCAAAATGTCAATAGAAAAATAACTAGTAAAGGTCTCGGGAATTCGATATTCTCTTTGTAATTACGTAAAGATTTTATCGGAGCTATTTTAGTAGCAATGTTACTGTGGCATTGAAATATTTAACATTTTAGCTGTCATTAGATTCTTTTACTGAGTCCAACTAGAAAAGTTCCATACATTTTTTAGTTTATTATACAAGGGTTACACAGACTATCAGAACTAAGTCGAAAATACAGTTTTATAGATAATTAGTAGTAGTATTCTGCGTTTTCACTCGAGTAGTGAGTAGCAAGCTGAAGTGGCAATGGGCAGGCCACATCTCTCGCAGAACTGACAACCGATGGGGAAGAAAGGTTCGAGTGGCGACCACGAACCGGAAGACGCAGTGTTGGACGGCCTCCCACTAGATGGACAGATGACCTCATAAAGGTCGCTGGAAACCGCTGGTTTTAGGTTGCACAGGACCGTTCGTTGTGGAAATCTAGGGGGGAGATATGATGATGATGATGACTCGAGTAGTTCCCGATTCTGTTATTTTCCGGGATATAAAGTAGATTATATGTTATTCCATAGAAAGAGTAACTTGAAAGAGTAACAAATACAAACACAAAAATCTTTATTGCTGTTTGTAGGTAAGATAAGATGATTATACAACATTTTAAAAGTTGACCCATACAAACTGGCCTCTGCGAGAGGTATGCAATATGTCAGGCAAGAATCTAGTCTTCATTTATACAATGAATAAAAATAAAATGAATAATAGTCAGTTGATGAAAGTCTTCTTCTTCCTCATCGTCTTTTCATTTCTGGTAATATATATATATACATACAAAGTTTCACGTAGTATGGTTTTTACTAACAAACGAACCCTGATCTGAACTTATTCGCAACGAAATGCGCTTACTTTTCTGACAAATGGCACAATGCACAACGGTCATCACAGCAGCATTCCACCGCCCACATTATGTTATCTACCATACAAAATATAATCATCGTTTCAAAGACAGGGTTTATGTCGTTTATTTGGCTCAACGCACAAGCAATGCCATTCACCGTGGTAAATTCGCCAGTATGTTGGGCATGCTTACTTACTAGTGGTGGGTTTGATCATCATGATCATCTTCAGCTCTACGGTAATCTTTGAATAATTCCGACGTGCTTAGTGCAAGTATGTAGTGTAATGTGGTTCTTATTGTTATTCAGTATTGTTTATAAAGGCTCTGTTGACAATTGTTTTGTAAAAACACAGGGTTAGATTTACAGCGGTACTAACCCTCAATCGCCCTTTTTACTATACTTATAGACAGGAACTTACGAAGCAGAAATCGGAAATTAAAAAAAAAACTGCAAAAATAATTGGAATTAGTATTACATACTAAAGTAAGTATTCTACTCTTTTTTACTAATTTTGCTTCAACCCCCGGAATGGTTCATGTATATTATATTTTTGTATAAGTTATTTCAAAAGAAAGAATCTCTTTGAACACCGCAAAATTAGGACAGATTTTTTTGATAAATCAGGATTGGTGCGATTGTAAAAATGTAGTCCAAAATTGTTGGTTTAATTCACTTCCACGCTTAGGTCATTACAGTTGAATGATTCATGAATGGTGGACTGGTGAATTTTGGCGGAAATTTTACACACAACACCATCTAGTCCCAAACTAGGCAAAGCTTTGTACTATTAGAGGCAAATAGCTGATATAATACTCATTTATTTTTAAATACATACTTATAATATACTAGCTGTAACATGCCACGCTTCGCTGTGGCACATTGTGATGCAAAAATTAGATAAAAACAATCCTTGATGCGAGTTATATATCATTGTAAAATTTCAGCTCGATTGGTGCAGAACTTTTTGAGTTTTTGAAGCGTACATAAACCAACATAAGATGTTTACGCCTTGGAATTCAATTAAGTAACGACATATGTAAGGCACCGCTGGATTAAACCCTTTGCCCTGCCCTTGCCCTTTTTTCTATCGGACTGCTCGCAAAAGCGACATCGTTTCATGGTTGACGTTCCCAAGACCCTAACTATCTTTATATATAAAAGCGAAAGGTCACTCATCAAGGAATCTCAGAAACTACAAATGCTAGGAATCAGAAATTTTGCATGGAGGTCCCTTTTAGCACGTAGGCACTCGCTAAGACGGGGTTTTGCGAAATTCATCCCCATAAGGGGGGTGAATGGTTGTATGAAAATTGGTCCTATTTGAAGCATGAAATTTTGTCTTCACATTTTTGGTTATTGAGAATTAAAATTGTGTACGATATTTGGAAATCCACCCTCCCTGAGGGTAAAATAAGGGTTGAAGTTTTATGTGAAGTCCGTCCGTCCATTCGTAGCAGCTTGAAAAGTTCAATTCATGATCTTAGTTAACAGATAAAAAAATATTATGGTTTCTGGAAGTCTACTGAGGAGCAACTACGTCTTCGAAATGGCTGAAACTGATTTTAATGTGACATTCACAGCAGAAATGTACCACGCTTTGCTGTGGCACATTGTTATGCAAAAATTATATAAAAACAATCCTTGATGCGGATTATATATCACTTTAAAATTTCAGCTCGATCGATGCAGAACTTCTTGAGTTTTTGAAGCGTACACAAACCAACATAACATTTGTACGTATAGAGAAGATAGAAAATTTGATCCCAGATATTCCCAATCTCAACTCACCACACTCACTGATATCCATTATTAGGTATAATTGTTTAAAATCTGTTGCTCATGTCGCAGTTATACTTACTTGTAATTAGCCCAACGGGAGATCAAAGAAAATAAGGAAGGACCTCAAAGAAGTAAGTTACTTAAACAGCAAAAAGTTACAACGAAAAATTTTTGTGCTATAGATAATATTTTTTCTTTTTCTCGTAAACTTCTTCTGACTTCGGGAGATAGGAAGCAACTTGGCTGTTATTCTGTTTTTGCGGTCTTTTATATAACATTGATAATGTCAGTAAGTTGGTGTAGATTGTGTATGCACAAGTGACTCAAGTATGTATTAAACATACGTAACAAATAAATAAGAGTAAGTCACAATACCAAAAGTGTTTGTAAAATTTATAAAAATGGCTAAACAAAGTATATGCAATAATACAATTAGAATGTATGTTTATCAAGTTATCTTATCCCAATGTTGTCTGGAAGGAATCGGTGTCAGTTGTAAGTCTGCCAGTTGTTTTACTAGTAGTACGGTTTTCCGAAATATAGGTACGTATCTTTTAAATGATATGATATGATATTGACGTGTAAATTGTACATTTATGAATAAAGTACTTTGACTTTGACTTTGACTATGAACCATAAAGAACTTTCATTCATTAATTGAAAGAGGTTTGACTTCAACTTTGTAATAAGAACGTCTAAGCAGGTAAATGCGTTGTCAAAATGGTTCTTTCCCGATGAAGTCTAGGATCCATTTTATCCTTGGTAAGTACGTTTTGCGTTGCGTCGTGTACTGCTTCGCCGCGCGATAAAGTGCAAAACGTGCATTTTCCATTTAAATGAAGTATAATTTGCGCCGGGATGTGAATTCTGATCTCATTTCAAAATATATATTAGACGTAGAACCATTTACCGTAGAACATTTCGCTAAAATCTCTGAATTGGGTGAAATAAACTAATTAATCAATTCGTTGTTTTCTTTACTATAATGTATATACCTTTATATTCTAAAATTCACGACAAATACATAACCGTATTGCTTATATTTTAAGTAGTAAATGATGTTGAATTAGAGAGAATTTACATACTTACTATATACCTCTATGTACACATAGTACAGACATGAAACTTCCACAATAACACAACGTTGACTTCTAAACTAAACTTCATGTGAAATTAATATTTTATAATTATATTTTTTTTATGATACAGTTAAATATTACATTATTTTTGTATTTCAAAGAATTTACAGTAGTTTTTTTTTTTTAAAAAACATCCAAGTTTCTTAACATGTTGAACAAAAAAAAAACAAAAACATTACATTAACTTCTCTTGCTCTTATATTATTTGGCTTAGCGCGTCGACCCATCTCTTCGGGCCAATATTTTTTCATGGTTGCCCAAACTTTGATACTGAGTTTCTCTACTGAACTTATTTATTTTTTCTCTAAACATTCGATGGTAGCGCCGTTGTTCAGTTTTGTAAATAAGTTGGTAAGAGTATGGAGAATGTCGACGCCGTCCAGTCTCACCCAATCTTGGATTGGTACGATATATACGTATACTATTAACGCGGGCAGACTTGCAATTCCGTTTAACTGGTTTCATACTTATGGGTTCCTTGGGGAAAACTTATAACTAACATTAATCGTATTATAGATATCGTATAATAGTTTCAAAAATAACTGGAATAACAAGAGTACCTATATATTATTACATTGAATTATAACTGACGTCTTCAAATATTTACTCAAAGCTTTACGATTCACTAAACTAATAGACATTTGAGTAAAATTAAATCTGTATATGAAATATTCAACGTTTTGTGTCAACTTAACAGCAGTCAGGTGTTTTAAAAAATATTTTGCTTATTCTGTTTTTATTTTTATTTTGTTCACTCTAAGAAATATTGAACCTCTGGATCTGTGAGAGGAAGCTGTCATTTGATACAATTAATGCTGCCACAGTAGTACCGCAAATACAAATTCAGATTATTATTATTTATTTAACAAGTAGGAACTAAATTTCTTGTTTTCCAACTATTAAGTTAAACTAGTTTTGGTTAGTACTATAGTGTTAAAGAAGGTTGTAAAAGCAAATAAAAATGTTTTCTGCGAATGTGTTGTCGTAATTTAATATACACTAGCGGCCCGTTCCGGCTTCGCTCGGATATTGTCACATAAAGCCCATTAATCGAAACAAAAACTATCCTATCTTTTAAGTTGGATCAATCTACACACGGTGTCCAAATTTGATTAAAATCGGCTAAGTAGTTTAGGAATCCATCGTGGACAAACATCGTGACAAGAGATTTATAAATATTAAATATATATATTATAAGCTGAACCTTGGTTAACTATCAGTAAAAATAAAAACAACAAACAAGATTCAATAAAACTCAACGATTTTTCCTAAGAAAATTTACTTCAGTGGGATCAAGTAAGTCAGAGATGAGTGAAGCGGGGTTATGTATACTTTATCTAGCATACAAATAGGCATCATAAGTCACAGCTCTCGTGTCAGGATTGTTTGTGTCATGTACATATTTATTTCGTCTTTTGTTGCTAGGAACGAAATTGTTACGGTAAATCATTTTATTCCTAGTTCATCGGTTGCAAATAAATAAATATTGGTTGGTTTCATACAACAGCTAGTAACGCCAAAAGAAGCAAACTTGTATTATGGAAGCCAGATCGATGTTATCCTACAATTATTAAAAACGCTAAAGTTTGTAACGACGAATGGATGGACGTTTATCCCTGTTTCAATTAAAAACTACGATAGGGATCTGGATTAAATTTAGTACGTAGATAGAAAAAGTCTGAAATAACACAAAGTATATTATTACCCCGGAAAAATAACGGGATCGGGAACTAAGTCAAAGTCAAAAGTCAAAGTAATGTATTCACCAAAAATTGTGGTTACAAACAAGATCTAGCCTAAAAGGCATGCGAAATTTTATTTACCGAGTGATATTAGAGGGCGCTGCTAGTATATCATATAATGTGAAACACAAAGGTACTTGTTATTGAATTAAACACTATATTTCACTTTTTGTTGTTTTTTAGATCTGACAGAAAAATATTATATTTAAGATTACACATAACTATACAAACAAGTTGTCTTGAAAGGAAGCGTTTAAAAACCCGTCGAACGTTCCATTTTGCTTTTTTTTACAACTTATATTTTACCCAATTTATTTTAACTAATTTATAAGTACTTGAAAACTCGAAATTGGGGATTGATGGTGATTGGAAGGTGGTTATTGTGGTGCGTTATTTACTCTTAGGATTATTTAAACGAGGTATATATAAAATGCGAGCAGTGCTCCCACGTAGTATTTTCACGTCATAACAGCCAAGTGTTTTTCCAGACTATAACGTGTGTTCTAATTTTCAACCCTATGTGTTCAGAGTTTCGACGCAATTGAGCAGCAAACATCTAAACATTGATTTTTATTAAATTAGTAGTAGGATTGTGTTATTAATAAATAAACAGCTCATATTTTTTCGATTACATGAGTGTGGTAAAGGCATTCGTCTGGTGTAGTACAAACAGTCGGTCTGCCTAGACTGTATTTAGCTACATAAATCGAACAAAATTGCTGTTCAAAACAAATTCTGCGTAAGCAGGCACGCAATCACATTTATTCATCTAACCTATTCAGGTAACTCAACTGATTGGAATATAAAAGTTTTATTACGTGCATAAACGTAAATTCCATGTTAATAAAGCGATTTAGGTGTTACCTTGGAGTGCCACATCATTCTGCAAATATTTTATTCATAAATTCAGCATGTTTATTTCGGATCTAGATGTATATTAAGTCAATTTATTGTGCTATTCATTAAATTTTACTTATTCCTGAACTGATACCAAAACCAACTTTGTGAAAGAATTATTTTTTTTAACGAAATATTTAAATTTGTTGTATAAGTAGTTGTTCGTAAGTGAAATAGTTATTCAATTTTGTTTCAATCGTACTAAGAAACTTGACAAAAATCCGATGTTGTCACTTTGAGGACCTCCCGTCACAAATGTTGAAAATTATTTATAAATCGATTCAAATTTTGACTTCAAAATTACACAGGGTTTTAATTCGCCTAAGCATTAGGCAATTAGATGAAACCATTGTTAGAATACGGCGATAAGCGATTAACATTACGTAGATAGCTCCGTTGCTTATTTTGTACCTAATATAAAACAGATCAACGTGATTCGGCACCAAACTTATCCAAATTCAACTTTAATTTAGTTCCGAGATACGATTCTGCGATGCTTACTCTGTGGGTGTAATAAAAGCGTGGCGCCATCGAAGTGCGGGCAAGCAAATCTAGGGAGAGGATAAATTTGTTTTGAAACAGCTACGTGGTAACACGTCCCGTTGTGACATTAAATTGGGTCGCCAGAACGCCGTGACAATTTACTTGTGTGTGTTTGCCTCGTCACATAAAAAGTTTAATCGATGTAGGGGAAAAAGATTGTTTCTGACATCGGTTTCATGACATGGATACAGACATGCATCAACTTATTATAGTGACGAACATTTTATGTTAAGAAATTTTCTTGCACTAAAATTAACTTTTTGGTCATTTCTAGGGTTCTTTTTTTTTAAGTGGAACTATAAAGATTCTAGTTCTTCTAGGTCCAGATTAGTGGATGTTGACATTAGCTTCTGAGCCATAGTTTTATATTGGCAGGTCATACTGTGATTTAGTGTGAAAAAAATAGATGTAAGTACTTATTAGTATTTACATACAAAGCATTACATACTCGCGCATGCGCTTACAATCTACAATTTTCAAGCATGTTCGACGTGTTATTTTAAATAGGTATAGCATTTTATTTATGAACAGATTGTTATGAAACAAACAATAGTCAACAACATCACAATATAATAATAGTCAAAACCACATCTAAATCAGATAAGCCGTTTCTGAGATTAGCGTGCACAAAGACACAGACAAACTAAAAACTGTTAAAAATCCCAACAAGCGTTGTTTTGGTGCTATTATTGCGTTGATTCACGTACAAACAGTGATCCGTTACATTTGTATTATAGGTATAGATGAAACATTTAAATATTAAAGTTTTTATGTAATTGTAACCAGCTGTCATATAATTTTTCCATCGCAGAAAAAAATTAAACAAACTTACACCAAATTAATCCTAAAGTAACTCGACCAATAATTGAATTTCTTTTGATCTAATATTTGGTTTTTGTTCAGTTTGTGTCTTGATTACTTTTTCTTATTTTCTTTCTCATTTTTATTCTTCAAAACAATTACAATTATTGTTGGGACAATACCTGCCGATTATTACTCCTAAAACAATAGTTTTTTTTCTTATTAAAATAAACACGTTTATTGCTCAGTACACAAAACTGGTATTAAAAATAAAATCTAATTAAAATAATTAAGATTTAAAAATATAGCTATGACATTATTACTCGTAAAAGCACAGTACATACAACAAAGAAATATTTTCTTGTAAACTTACTTTTGTTAGATCAAAAAAAAAAAACTACTAAAAGATTGTCGTTTTAACTATATTTTTGTACTAAAATCATCGCGATTTTAATTGGAATTGGAAAGCAAAATAATGTTTTTAGTCTTCAATATTATTGATGTTTAATCAAATTTCTGAAAACATTTAAATTCAACAAAATCTTCGACGAAATCGACGTCATCAAAAAATTCTAAAAGGGTTTTTCTTTTCAAATATATGATATGTTTTGGCCCACTAATAGAACTTGAATAAATAATTGAAATAAGGTAATTTTCCACAACATATTCAGTTCTAGCACCTACAACGATAATATTTTATAAGAAAAAACTTTCGATCTTACAAGATAATAAACAAAATTTACGCACCCCAAAAGTTCCGGGTTCCAACAATAACAATTCTAATGAATAAAAACCTTACAAGTTTTTATTTGATGTGTTGTTACCTTCTTCCTAAATTTCCTTTGTAAAAGTTTTCTACTGTGTACAATTTGTAGGTAGACGGCATTATCGATTTACTCTGCCTCACCTTGGGCCGTTGAACCACAAGATGAACAATTAAAAAGTTTTATTATAATGAGAACAACTTAATTTAAAACTCATTTAGGACCCAGGGCTTTATTTCAGAATCTGGCCCTCTTTAGGCCATAAATTAGGATGATAATAACGATGGAGTCAAATTAGGTATTCTGTTTTAATAGCGTTTTCAAAACCGCAGATTAAACAATTTTTCATAGATATTTTTATGGGCTTACTAAAATTGTATGAATCTTAATTTAGAGCTTTGCTCTAACATTTATCATTCTGCTAACATTTATCATTCCTCAAGCTGGTTAATTTAAATTAAAATAAAAACATATTATTTTCATTTCGCACATTTTACATAAATTTTACCAAGAAATGCAATGTAGGCATTTTTTCACAATAGTCTTAATTTGGTACTTAGCTCTAGAACACTTGTCATACTTTTTTTTTTAATTTAATAGGTTCGCACTTGACCACCATCTCAGATCTTAAGCGAGCTTCAAGCTTATTAAGTTTATTACGAAAATTTTAAAACAATATGTATGTTTGACCAATCGCACATTTGACAAAATATTACTAAGGAAAGCTGCATTGGCTTTTGTCTAGTAGTGGGACAAATCAAACTGATAATAATTATTGTTATACCGTATCCTACTAATAATGTAAAAGTTTGGACATCAAGTTGTTGTTACTCTGTCACATTATAAGAACCGTAAGAATCAGGGTGAAATTTAGGGCTAAAATTAATATAGGCAGTCTGTAATGCCACATTCAGCTTCCATTTATTATCAGAAAACAAATAGTTTCGCAAGCTAAGCCTTGGAGTTTTTATAAACAACAAAGACAACAAAGACTTGGTAAACATTATAACCATTCATTAACCCAATACACTATTCATGAAAAATCCTGTAAAAGGTAAACTTATTGTTAATTTGACTTACACAAGTAGAATTAGTAAATGCTCTGATATACTCTAAGATAAATATGTTCCAATAATACCTACGACTTGACGTTATCTAGTTGAGTTAATTAATTCATGCAATAAATCAATGTAGAACCACATTCTTGAGCTAACATGCGGTGCAGTCTGGTGCAGACAACATGTAAATAGAGCATCTATCAAACGCTGGCACGTACAAAGGCGGTTTCAAAGCCTCGAACTGACTGAACTACGCTTAGTATATTGACCTATACGGAAATAGTGAGTTGAGTCGGGAGGCGCTTTAATTAAAATGCAACTCAAGTTCTAGCTTGGGAGACATCATTTGCTGTAAAGTACGAGTATCTCTATTTTATAAAAGACAGACAATACAGAGATTAAACTGCTAGATATCAGCATTTGATTATTTAGTACACTTGTTACTTAGTGATTCTTTTTTTGAGTTATCTAAACGTTAAAATATTTTTAAAACAGCACTTTGTTTCTTATTAAGATGTCGTTTATATTACAGAATGTGTTTAAAAACCCTTAACTGGTGAACAATAGCTGACAATCTAATATTTTCACTAAGCCAATTACCTACTAAATCTTCTATTTGCCAATATAATGTTTATTATATAATATAATGTTATTGTGTTGTCAACAAATTATGCCCATTTTTATGTCTAGTTGGTCTTGACGTTGAATGACACGAAATATTTTGTCCCAGGCTATTTATTTTTGAAGTCAATTTTCATCTGTAATCAAAAATACATTTTGTTAGTACCACAAATATGAATTTAATTTAGCTGAACAAACATATGGATAAATTGGAAAATTTTATGCAAATAATTATTGGATGATTTTATGTCCAAGCATTAAATTAAAACAAACCCATGTTGCTTGATTAAGTAAAAATAAACACACATCATATATTGTTATCAGTTTCAATAAGATATGACAAATATCTTTGAATCCAGTAAATATAAATTGGAGTCGATAGAGTATTTACGACGTTTGTTGACATCAAACTAGCCAAGCTTTGCAAAGCGGTAAAAAAACTCACCCAGTTGTAAACATTTTTTCAATAATAAAAACTTTAATGCTTAATATAAATTTCAGAATCTCAAAATCATAGTTAGTTCTTTGTAAACAAATCTAGTGACATTACAAAAATCAAAATAACTTCAGAAAATTCCTAAACGTAGTTGCATGACTACGTAAAAAGTGACGCCGCTAAAGTGTCGAATAGTGAAGTGACACGTATGAAAATATCGATACCTATGAATAATGAGGGAGCGGTGAACGAAGCCGAAGATCGATGCACCCGCGACTACTGAACATGAGCTGTCGACGCCAGCGCCGACATATTTGTACTAGCTGATGCAGTTACATAACCCTGTCGATGATAGTCTGCTTTGTTGCTGAACTTAAGTCGTTTCAGGTAAGTGGAATTCTTTTAAAACTTGTCGCTTTACACTCAACAAGCATCGCACCAAGTTTTTATCCACATTGTTCTCATTCCCGTAAATTTCTCGTAATAAAATGTAAGTTTTATGATATGTTAGACTATAATCTAAATACGTTTCAAACATCAATCCGATCTGTACATCAGTTTCGACGTAATTGAGCAACAAACATCCCATCTTTCGCATTTAATATCAGTATGAATTAGGATTACCAACCCGGACTAACTTTTAAAGATCTCTTGTTCCAGTAGCGAAAATATACATTTTCTTGTAAATATTTGTCGATGTGACATTTGAAATAATCTTCGATTCCATCTCCGTATTTCAAAAACTACTGGATACTTCGTCAATGCCAAAAACTGACATACTCTGAGTAAAATCAATATCATACAGACAACATTGTGCATAAGTAAGGTTTTGGAATACGTATGCGTATTAAGTTTCCCTATCGTTTCTCTTTTTTCAGTATGCGTTTATAAAACGAGAAGCGACCAAAAAAATATAAAAATACCTTGTTATAATTTTGAAAAATACGTTAATCCAATATTGATGTAATCAATAGTATAAACAGATAGAAATTACTAGCTCTAAAAATATATTTTTATTATTTTAAACTAGCGAGACAACTTGCAGTTGTTGATTACACTTTCGCAGCTGTCTGTGTGTGTTAATATTACATTAGTAACATAAATCATATAATAGTTCTTCAAAAGACCATGGAATGTTCCGAATGTGAAAATAACCGTAATTTTCTCTGACCGAAGAGTGCTTTTGCATGTCATTCTACAATCTCTGTCGCCACGCATACTAAACGCATCGATTTTTCTTTCAGTCATGGTAGTGCAAGGTGTCACGAAGCCATTCTTGGTGAAAAATTGTTAATAGTACATTTTTCAAAAGACCTAAAAGCTAATTCGTGGGGAATATTATCCATAATGCAACAATGGCCTTCAGGATGACGACGCGTAATGGCCATAAAAAAGAATTTTATAAAGTCGACTCATATTCAAAGCTTTGTCGTATCATCTAAATAATAGGCTGGCCGTTTTACCTCGGGAGACTCGGTTTTGCGAAAGATAAGAGTAAAAAACGAGGTCTCTGCTTTTGTGTCGTCTCTTTTTCTATGCTGTGGCAGTGAAGTTAGGTTTTTTAACAATTTCACAAATTACCAGATCATCCAGATTGAGTATCTTTGTCGTTTGTGAGTAGGTACAATTTAAGTAAAATATTACCACAAATTCAGTGAGTTCTTCTATATTCTTTTCAGTTACCGTAATTTGTGTGTAAATAACTGAATAATTACTTAAAAATACATTAAAAAAGCCTATAAAATATTTTGTAAAATAATGATATTTTTTTGCATTGTGTTTGGCCTTTTTCAAAACTTTCGATTCGTCTCGATTCTTACGTACTTCACTTACTAAGCTTTGTAATAGCCTTCACTTTTGGATGCATACTGAAGAGATTCGACATATTTTTTATTCATGAAATGGTATGGAACTGTTTTTGGTTGGTTCCGTTGTTTTATTTTGTACTGGCAGTTCGTCCCGGTTTCACTCGTAATACTCGTACATATATAGACTAATCAATCAGGGAGCACGTAGGTATTCACCGGTGAAAGATGTTTTTAATTGGACCATTGGTTCCTTAGATTTGATTTGATAGCGTTCACACAAACTTCATCTCTCTTCAGCTTTATAATATTAGTATAGATTTACATGTCTCAGCTAATACAACTATGAGAAGAGGACAAGAGGTCAAAGTTTCAAAGCTTCATTGCAGACACCGCCAGCGTCTTGGCACCAGATTGCGAATAACACACTGCCTTTCTTACATAAATTGAACCTAACACGAACCTAGCAGGTTTACGGCGGTCATTCAACTCTAAGACCTAAGCATTTAGCACTAGTATCTTGTTTCCTTTGAAACCTTACAAAATCCTTGTTTCACGACGCCACTGTAACTTGTCGAACGGGTGACGATGTTGTTTTTCATTACGAAAAACCTTTACGGACTGGTATTTTCGCTGTGATTTATAAGCCTTTTCTTACGACTTCGTAACGGGGAAAGTTTTAGCCTTTTGAGTTATGAAAATTAGAATTGAGCTTGACGAAGTAGTAAAGTAAAAGTTTGGTGTAGGTACGGTTAATTGCAGAATTTGGAATTTTGCGAAGCAATTTCGTGATTTGATTTGCACACGATATTTTAACATGCCTAAGTAATGCCTTTGCATGTATGTATACCTAAATAGTGTAAAACACATGCATGCAGTGTAGAAGTTTATTATAACCTACACAACTAACACTATTATATTGTATTATAGCATCATTAATTGTAGTATTATTTGTAAATGTACACACAAGTACAGGGGTTACATTCATAGCCATGGGTAACTTACAAAAAAACTTGAGCTGGAATTCAGCATACAGCTCAAGCGTTTGAACTGCATCCGTGATCTGGCTCACAGATCAGCTCAAAAGTATCCAAAGATGCAGTGTACTGTGTCTCAATAGTAGCAAATGTTCTGTAGGTAGAGAATACTATACCACTACAAACAGTTACAGTGTCAGATATTCACCATGATCTGAGTCTGAGTGATAACTTTTTCGTTGATTAACCTGTTCAGTAGTCTGTGGTAAAATATTACTTTTAACCTACTTCCAAGTTACGAAGTTAGTTATCAATTTAGCAACCATATTTTCTACAAAAAGCTGAAACCCGTTTTTAAGCTGCAGCTGACCCAAGAGCTGAGTGTTACACTTGATCCGTGACTCTACTAGTCATACTTTTATGATTTGTGTATTTGAAACGGCTCTGATCTGAGTTACACACTTCTAGTGAATTCTAGTGCTATATGCGTTGAGGGTTGGATGTACGCCTACGCTTGGACCTATCGTTGTATAGATAAATGAGAATCTTAGCTGTAAATATTATTTGTGTTGGCAGCGATTGTTAATAGAATTCACATGTGGGAGACATGTGCATGTACAATAACGAATACGTTATTGATTTACATTAAAGCAACCAATTCGCGTAATACTTATTATTACAAATAGTAATTCTTTTTGTAGTATCAACACCAAAGTCACAAAAAAAAATTTTGTTGTTGTTTAAAAATAATGAATGGAATAACTTTTTTATTGGAATAGACTTCTCGTTACTTTATACTATAAAAAAATTGGTCAAGTGCGAATCGGACTCCCCTATGAAGGCTTCCGTAGCAGCAAGTAACATAATGTAAAAGTACTTGTAGTTCGTTGTTACTTTAATCAGATTTTTAACAATAGTTAATATAAGACGTATTAAAATAAAACTACTTACTAGACCTTATTCAAACCAATTAGCTACTTAGCTAAAGGATAAGTAAACTTTGCTTAGCTGATTGTAGCATTTATTTGACATGAGACATTGAACACATTGCAGTAGTACTAGCCAATGATAAGAAACGTTTAAAGCAAGCTTGTAACTTATCACAACAGATCTTGATCAACTTACCGTCGAATAAGTAAAGCTTGAGGAGAAAAATCTGATTTCAGAACCAGGCAAAAAGACGTTGAAAATTATTCAAACTTAACAAGAAAAAAATACATGACTTGCAATAAGGAAAAAATACACTAATCCAACAAACGTTCTACCAAATTACTGCAAATATTTTCAACATTATCGACATATCCATTACGACGTCAACTTCCTTGAAATTTCGTTATTTTCTATTCTATAAGATTGCTTATAAAATAAAACAGCGCCACCCCATTCCCTAAGGCGCAAACAAACCTAAGGAAAAATAAAAGGAAATTCAGCAAAGAAAAACAGTGATAAACGGTTAATCATCCAGAATGGATTCCTTACACCAATAAACTGGATCTTTTCTCTCATTATTCAGCCGCAGAAATAGAGTTACCTTACAGCATTGTGACAGAAAGATGAATTGATGTTTGTAGAAGGTGGGGTGTCTATTAAGCTTATGAAGAAAGATACAATTTAGATTTTTACCGTTTTTTTATTTTTATTTTATTTAACCTCAACTGTCCCACTGCTGGGCAAAGGGACCGTTTAAAAAAACAAGTTTTCTTGATTCTTACCGTATTTTTTTTTCAAATAACTTATTCGTATTCTTTAAATAATGTATTTCTGTAACATATTTCTATTTCAACGTAACGTATTTATATATTTGTTTTCAAATCACTTATACGCCTATTTTATATAACGTATTTCTACGTAACGTATTATCTGTTAGCCAATAATGTAGTCAATTATCAACGAATTTTGATTTTTGTTTTTTCATTTCGTAGTTTATATATTTGATTTAGTTCCTTAAAAATGTTATCAAGATCGGTGGAGTGGTTTTTAGTAGTACCAGCATATAAACAGACTTACACCGTAGTTTATCAATTAGCAGTTCAGTTTTTCCTAGAAAAATAATATATTTAATGATTGGATAGCTAATTAAGTATAATACACATAGCATTAAAAAGTATTAATTAGATATTTATTCTGAATATTTACACAATCTTAATCTAAAAGGGCATCATGTCCAAAATTCTGGCCCCACTACCACGTTAAATGGCAATGGGGGCAGCATAATAATGATTTTGATCAATGGGTTGGAATTGACCGCCATCTCGCTTGATATATGCACGATGCAATCCATGATGAAGTATGATAACCTAGAAGATAACAATATACTCTAGACTCGACGGTGCCCAGATTATCCAATAGGAAATACCCACTCTGCTAACTTGTTCCAAAACTTATTAAAGTGGACTCAAACATCTTTATTCAACTATAAAACGATATCACTACCTGAAATTGCCACTCAGTCTAAAAGTGATATAACTAGCTAAATAGGCTTAGATTTGTTTTTAATGCAAATAGATATAGCGCGTATCTGTTGTTATTAATCTGAAATTTAGAATTTGTAAAAGCCAGTGAAGGAAAGGTCATAAATGTCCATTCTATTCTAAAGCTGTATTCTAATTTTGTAAACAAAACTGACATACTAGTAAGTTTGTATTAGCTGTGAAATACGAGTAGTTATGAGGTAGTATCGATCCGGGATTAGAGATTGAATGAATTATGTAGATTAAAGTGCAATGAATGATATAGAGCATTAATCGACATTCGGCATTCATCTTAACGATATATATTTTTTAACGATATAGGATATAACACACTTTGCCTGCCTACCATTTAGACTACCTTTTATGCGACGTCACTCTTAAAAATAGTCATAAGTCGGCGTTGTCACCTACCTAGTATCAAGTGAGATCGCTCGATGGCAAGCGTAAGCATATCAATGGTAGAAGTATCAATCACGTCTTGATATCATGCCTGTTCCAAGAACAAAATGCGTGGTCTTAGATAGATAAACTCAGAAACAAACTTTAAATGTATTTAGAAATAAAGTAGCCGTTGCCTACTTTATCTCTAAAAGCGGAACAGTGGGAGAATGCAAGAGAGTTATTCAATAGAAATATCGGAGTTAAAAAATAAACAAAGAATCGTATTTACGAATCTATGTAAAATTTTAGCATTGACACGTACAATTTCGTGTGATCTACATTTTACTTTTAATATACCGTTATTTGAATATAAATTGCAAAGCTAGGCTAATTAGTAAATACAATGTTAAGTCGAATTAATTATATAATCTGTATTAATAATTTCGTCAAGGGGTACGGAGTACGGCAGACTTGATCGAAACCTTAAATGAATAACAAAACATCAAAAAATATTGATTTTGAGTCGACAACATATGTCCACAATTTTGAGCACAAGAGTCAACACATTGTTCGAGCACTCTATAACATAAACAAGAACAAAATTAAAAATTTTGGTTAACCCCCGACTACCTCGGATTTATAATTTGTACAACATTCTACTAGTCCCTTTCATTTGCTACCCATATTGAAGGAGTAGTGAAAAAAGAAATGTACTTCGCCATTTTGTGGTGGCGGCCATCTTGGATTTGAAAATCGTCATAGTGCATAGTATTCTACCAGTTAAGCCCTTTCATTTGATACCCATGTTGAGGTAGTAGTGAAAAAAATAATGTAATTCGCCATTTTGTGGTGGCGGCCATCTTGGATTTGAAATTTGTTATACTGTATAGTATTTTACTAGTTAAGCTTTTTTATTTGATACCCATATTGAGGTAGGTTGTGAAGAAATATTTTATCCGCCATTTTGTGGAAGCGGCCATCTTGAATCGATATTAGCCAAACATAGCTAAGAACATCCGCACGGCAATTAACATTCAAATAAAAAAAACCGCACCGAAATCGGCTCATCCGTTTGAGCTCTACGGTGCCACAGACAGACACACACAGACAGACAGACAGACAGACAGACAGACAGACAGACAGACAGACAGACAGACAGACAGACAGACAGACAGACAGACAGACAGACAGACAGACAGACAGACAGACAGACAGACAGACAGACAGACAGACAGACAGACAGACAGACAGACAGATAGATAGACAGACAGACAGACAGACATCGACGTCAAACTTATAACACCCCTTTTTTGGTTAAAAAAGAAAAGTTTTCAGTCACTCGAGGCCAGGAAATCAATCAAGTCGTCAATAACGCGCCACATTTGTCACTCAACTGGTAACTGTTGCCAAGTCCCAAAACAACCCTCGTATATACAAGGCAAAAAGTGTTAAATTTTCCATAACAGAGCACGGTTCATTTATATTTTGACCATCATCGCGTGTTTACGGCCTACCCATGTCCAAATTACTAGTTGGCATGCGTGCCTGCGACTGTATCTTGAATATTTTAAGACTGCTTGTTTTATATTTGTACTGGAAACGTTTCGAGGTCTTCTGTAGTCCTCAGGGCTTTGCGCTTCATCGCATTTAAAGCGCCTCGACGGGAACGAATATCAAGGAAAAGGATTCGCAGTTTTCCAAGCCCGTAACAATGTACGTTTCGCATAGAGTTGACTTGTCAGTCCAAAATTTGGGCGTATTTTCGGTAGACGTTAAGAACAAAGGGTTTGCGTATCTAGCTTTGCAGGGGCTTTGTTGTTAGATCTGATTTCTTGTGGAATTACTGTATTTGCTGTTTGAATATAAGTCTTGGGTTGATACCACTTGATCTGGGGTCTAAACGAGCAGAATTAAATGTAATTATATTATATACAAACATAAATACTACATACAAATAATTTACGTACCTATTCTAATGTTTGAAAAAAGTTTTTGAAATATGTGTGAAAAAACAAATCTACTTTAAATTTTGTAGTAAAAGGACTCTTTTCATTTCAAATAATTTTAAAGTGAAAATTGACAATAAAATAGATTACTTTATTACTTTTTAAAGTTCCGTACAAAGGGATAAAACGGGACCCTATTACTGAAACTTCGCTATCTGTCTGTCCGTCCGTCCGTCCGTCCGTCCGTCTTTCACCAGGCTGTATCTCAAAAACGGTGATAGCTAAAAAGTTAAAATTTTCACAGATGATGTATTTCTACTTGCTAAATATTTATTGTATACTAGCGGCCCGCCCCGGCTTCGCACAGGTACATACACACACACATACACCCTTTTTTTGTATCGGGTTTCAAAAAAAAAGTAAAATTATAAAGGAAGTTTGATTTTTTTTATGCATTTTTTTTATTAATGTTTTTTTGTATTTTTTTATTTTGAAATTTTATACATACATAATATTATTTACAAAACAAAAGCCATTAGTTTTAGTGAGTCAGAGCTTCCCTGTAAACGATATTTGAAGTAGTTTTATTTTGTGGCAGCAAAATAAATTGATATTCAGGAGCTCCGACACGTGATAGGCCAACATACAGTTGGCCATGAGTGAAACATTCTTTTCGTAGATCGATCCCTAATAATTCGAAGGTTTGGCCCTGGGACTTGTTAATAGTTAACGCGAAAGATGATTTCACCGGAAACTGAAGTCGTTTAAAAGGGATTGGCAGATCAGTTGGAATCATCGGTATCCTCGGTATATGAGCTAGTTGACCAGCTGCTCGGCCAGTGATAAAATTTTGTTCAGCAAGCCGCTGCGAACGCTCGATACTTGACTCTCTAGCACGCGATTGCGACGCGTATTCTCTCCGACTTGCAAGGCGATTTTCAGTTTCTGATGAAGATTCCTCATTACGCCGTATTTTTATTGCACTCGCCTGGGAACTATGTTTAGAAAGTTGAGATCTTGATCTTTTTGGCATTTTTGAGCATTATAAAATGAAAAATAGAAGGAAATAAATAATTAAACAGGCTTTTACTAAATTTTTGCTTATTGAACTATATGAAGTACCTACTAAGCTGTTTGAATAATTAAAATATAATATTTATTATCAGGTAAGTAGTAGGTACTTATTGAAAGAAAATTAAAAATATGGGCTTAGAAAACTACCTTTTACTAAATTTTTGCTGAAATTTTGAACAGGAATACCTATAAAATACTACTATTAGCAGTTTGAATAGTTACATTAAAATATAATATTTATTATCATATACTTATTTACCTACGAAACGAATATAAAATTTTTTCAAGCTAAAATCATACGATCACGCACACGACCGCTGCATAAGGAGCCGATCGCGCGAGTGAGCCGCGCGGCACTTTATTTTATTACATTGACTCCCCCCCCCCGTACCCCAGTGACGCTTATATGGAGCCTACATCGCATGATTCGCATGCTGGCTAGCTGAGCGCGGTGAGCGACAACCACGCGACTTTTTTCTAATACTTGCATTGTTAAACTCGTGATATCTTCCGAATGAAATGTAAAAAAATATGAAAAGGTATTTAAGCCGTCTTGAATATAAAGTAATTTATTTTGATAAGGATTAATACCAAGGTACAAATGAAGAGCCTTTTCAAGAGGCGGCATATATATAAATTAATATTTTAGAATGAAAACTGCTTACTGTGACATAATAACTATAATATTTAGATATATGCTGTCGCGACACTTTTTGTAGATAATGATGAGTTCTGCAAAGTCGTAGTAAATGATTTTGTTCTATCATCAATAGTTTTCGCAGCGCACGCAACGTAAAGAATTTTTCAGGTCTTTTTTTTACACCTTATGTTACATTATTGGAGTTTTAGTAAGGATTCCTAATTTTTTTTAAATATAATATAGCCTATGTTACTCGGGGATAATGTAGCTTTCCAAAGGTGAAAGAATTTTTGAAATCGGTCCAGTAGTTTCGGAGCCTATTCATTACAAATAAACAAACAAACAAATCTTTCCTCTTTATAATATTAGTATAGATATATGATAAAAAATTCTAAAAATAAAATAAATATTTTATAGGGCTTCCATACAACAAACTTGTTTTTTTTTTAATTATGGCCGGTTTAAAGTTGTTAGTTAAGTAAAGTGTCTGTAACTTGCAAGATTAGGTTACATATGTTAAGGGCGTGTGGGCCGTAATTTTGAATTTTAAAACAACTTTAAGACCTTTAAAATAGTGTATTAAACTCTGAAAAAAATATATGTAATAGTTAAGGATCTAATCTAGTGCAATTCGCAGTCAGTAACATGATTTAATGAATTTTACTTGATAGAAAAAAATCCCAAAGTTACCCCTTTTCAAAAACTTTTTTCAAGTTTATGACTAAACTAATCAATTTTTTTACTAAATTTTTGTACTCAACGAAAGCCACTAAAAAGTTATAGATGCATTCGCAGAGTTTGACTTGATAAAAAGTATCAGTTATTTCAGTTACTATGTTTTAATATCTACCATATATATAGCGCGCCGTTCGGCAAGCCTGATCAGTCGCGTTTCGGCGCTCACGGACGACGGGCCTGTGCTTGATTTTGCAATTTTGACAACCAGTAAATTTTAAATATTACGACCATAGTGCCACAGTATAACAATATCAGTAGGTATTACTAGTGAAGCACGCTATGATCTTGATTTTTGATACCGTTTTCATTGGAATTGCAAATAGACGCTGATACTAATTAGTACGCTGTATACTTTATGTTGTAGACCAAAAGGGAGTCTCAAAAACTGACGTCGATACCACATCAGTAAAAATTCAATGCGGATGCAATGGAAAATAGATAAGTATTGGTAAAATATTCGTCCGTTAAATCAGAGATCGGGATAAGGAAATAATGAGAGGGGAGAAATCCCCTGCGTAAATCCTCTAATATCATTTATGATACCTAACTTGCATTTATATGCCATTTAGGTAAATTCTTTGGTAGTAAGTTACTTAGTACTTGGAAGAAAAGTCCTCACATACAGATTTTACCACTTTGAAGAGACTTTCGCGCAAACTATTCAGTTTAGAAAAAAAATGTTAGGAACTTCAATACAATTTTGAACACCTTTCCATAGATACACGTATGGTTTTGTTAGAATTTTTATTTCTTTTCCAAGTTTGTGACACCACCAAGATGTATTGTTTTTTCTTTTTTTTTTGTATGAAAATGTTAACATTGTTCATAGAAATTTAAGCACTCGACTAAATTTGATAAGAAGCCTTTTAGGCAGTAAAATTACTCGTAGAATTTAACTCTGCACAAAATTTCCGATTCGTATTTTTTATATAGGGAGAGTCCTATAGTACCGTGACTTTAAGGTTTTAGCAGGATAAAATAAAATCCCCAGGTTGTATGTTAAATATCAGCTAAAATGTGTTAAGGCGTTCAAATGCTGTAAAGAAAAACAATAAAATACTATTTTATTTGGAAATAATCAACTTTATTAGCAAAATTAGAAACTTTCGCGCAAACTATTCAGTTTAGAAAAAAATGTTAGGAACTTCAATACAATTTTGAACACTTTCCATAGATACACGTATGGTTTTGTTAGAATTTTTATTTTTTTATTTCTTTTCCAAGTTTGTGACACCACCAAAATTTATTGTTTTTTCTATTTTTTGTGAAAAAATGTTAATATTGTTCATAGAAATTTAAACACTCGACTAAATTTGATAAGAAGCCTAAGGCAGTAAAATTACTCGTAGAATTTAACTCTGCACTAAATTTCCGATTCGTATTTTTTATATAGGTAAGGTTTAGAATCATTTCCTGAGCATAAAATCACAAAATAATAACAAATCCAGGTGGAGCTTCAAGCGCCAGCTCGAAAAAACGTTTTTGGCTGATATTCTGAAAAAGTTATAACGCCTATTATTATTGTAGAAAATAAAATTTCCCATCTTTTGTTGCCAGTAAACTTTTTTTTCGAACTTACGGATTACGATTTTATGTCAAATTTGATGATAACAATGTAAAATAATAAGATTTGAATTCTGTTCCCAGTAGCATAAGCATGTCCCTTTACCGGAATGGAAGAAGGGTTATGTTTTTCGCGCGTATCTTTTATGTTTGTAAATCTTTTATTTCCACATATCTTCCAAATGGCTGGATGGATTTTGGTAACAAAGATATTCTAAGACTAGTCTGACTCGCCAAAGTGTCCTTAGATAGTAGGTAATATTTTTTAACGTGTAGATTTTTTTGTAGTCGGGGTTTTTAAATTAAAGTTATTCTATCAAATTGCTCGTTGCTCGAATAAACAGCACCGTTCATCATCATGATTGAAGAGTTGAACGAAGAGTTTGGTCTCCACTTTTGTAATAAGAACAACTAAGCTGTGAAACGCATTGCCAGAGTGGGTTTTTGTCGAATTTCGTTTTTCTACAATTATTGTCCAAATATATAGTTTCCAAAATATCGGCAAAAACAGTTTTTTTTTCAATTGGCGTTTGAAGCTCTACCTGGATCTGTGAGCATTTAGTAATTTTATGCTCAGTAAGTGATCTTTTACCTCATAGAAAAAAATTGGATTAGAAATTTAGTGCAAAGTTGACCAAAAAACCTTCTATTTTTATAGGCCTTTCATTGCGTTTCAGCACATTTTTTTAAATTTTTGACGAATTTGTGAATTATTAGGAAATATTTTTAAAAGATGCATGAAATTGGAAAAGCCGTTCTCAACTTAAAGTGTGACCAAAAAGAAAAGGTTGAGTTTTGTATATCTACGAGTATACATAAATTTAATATTTCTTCGTTTCACTTCACAATTCACAAAATTGTTATCACTAGTATAAACAGTATAAACAAATCTTGAACAAAATATGAGTTTAAATTACATAGTCCAATATTTTAATGTTATTTCTGCACTGTGGCACCGATTCCGCGGTCGGTGACGGTCGCGAGAACAAGACAGCGTTAAATGCCGAATTTGACAGAACTACCTGGCCTTAATGGCGCGAAACCCTTCGTGCGCGAGTCCCTCACACTTGACTGGTTTTTTTTTTCATTTATTGCGGCACAGTAGCTAGAAAGTCCAATTTCATTAGTGATTGAAATCATCACAATGTGTAAGTTCAAATGCCACTGACAACTCTGGGTATTTTTTAGAATATCTTTCGAATACATGCCTCATCCGCTACACATACACCCACATACATATACGTGGTGGGTTTATGGCCTAGATTCCATCCTTGTATGAGAAAACCCCGTGTCCCAGCAGTAGCATAAAGTGGCTGTTTATGTTTATTTTTCAATTAGATAAATAAAATATTTTTATTAAAATGCGACAGAACTTTGAGCTATCAAATTATTGAAACGTATTCTAAATTTTATTGACAAGTGATTAAGGTAAGTTACAAATAAAACAAAACGATGTTTCACCTACGTATGTACATAAATGTTCTAAGTCCGTCTTATCCTAACAAATGACTGTGTTGCCTTTCTCGAGAACGCATTGTAAAGGACTAATTTCAGCTAATAAGACTTTGTAGGGAACAAAACGTCAGTCCGTCTCTACAAACAACCATTTAATTAAGCCAAAAGTTGCAAGGATGCCTGGGCGCTGTTTGTTTCCTAATCCCCAGTGTTGCCTTATGTAAGTCGATGACAAACATCAAAATTGCGTGCGTGTATTGTCATTTTTAACCCCACTCACATTGTTAACACATTTCCGGCTGAACATCGCCGTACGAAATACGTTTTATTTACAAAACAATGTTGAATTATAGCTGCAAAGTCAAAGGATTTATTGTTCGGTTGTACGAGCTGCCCTCCAAATGAAATATGAGATCCTTATCCCGATTTTGGTTCAAAACGGAAACACGGAGCGAGCAAAATATTTTAGCGATGGGGTCATCGAAGTAATTCGTCATTCACCAATGATAAATTGTTATTTTATACGACATTCGGAAGGATAGCATTAATGTTTAAGATGCAAAATCTTCCTCAAGGAGCTTAATTTTCCTCCAAAATAATAAGAGAATTCTTTAAAGACGCTTACGGCTAATTTCTCGATTTTATACAACTACTTAATTATGTTTAATAATGCCCGAAACAAATTCATGAAAGCTGATTCCCATTTAGAAAATACTTTATTCAGCAAGTTTATTAAACTTCATTCAACATGAAATTAATCAGGAACGTTGAAAATTACTTAGACATTTTAATAGTGGTTTCGAAGACGCGTGATGAGGAAAAAGTCGGCTTTTTTGATACTTTATTTAGGTCTAACCACCGTGGACTTGCTGTTGACTCTCGGGAACTCATTACCTGCTTCATTAAAGCGAAGGTGCTCTTGAAAAAGCATTAATACTCCTCACTGCCTTTGTGAAGCACCAACATTTCGAGGGTCTCCTGTCTTGACGTTGTTACGTTGATCAAAACTCCCATTGAATGTTAATTGTCCTTCTATTCAGTTATTTTAAGATAAACTTTGTATTATATTCTTTGATGTTTGATTATAAACGACATCGATATTACATATAAGTAATCGAAGAAAAAATATCTATTATATGAAATAGTGGAAAAGGTTAAACATTGGTGTTTAAAATAACCATGCAATAGTAGTTTTAAGTTCAGCAAATGGTTATTACGTAATTCTGCCTAATACGTGTTATTTGCGTGACAACCGTTATTCTTGCTGTTCCGTTCCTGGTATTATAATTGTAATATACATAGAACAAGCTTTGCTTAGTTTGGGGTCAGATGGTGTTGTGTGTGAATTGTCCACCAATATTTATTTATTTTATAATTTTACAATTTATAAAAAAAAAACATAGTAATGGCCCGCCTACCTCACACGCAAAAGAGGTGTCTGTATATATGTATAAATTAAGAGCATCTAACATGTTCTAAATTGTTAATGTATTTTTACACAACGTAAGATTGGGTTCTTAGCTCAGAGATAGAAATACGATGGCTCCATTTTATTGTCATTTTAATGCTCAGCGAGCTATGGTTTTAGTTACACAATTTACTAAAAGTGGTCAAGTGCGAGTCGGACTCGCCCATGAAGGCTTCCGTAGTAGCAAGTAACATATAAAAGTTATAAAAGGTAAAGATATAAAACTTCTAGTATTTCGTTGTTACTCTAATCAGTGTTTTACCAAACGTAAATTTATGACGTATTAAAATAAAACCACTTACTAGATCTCATTCAAACCAATTTTCATTGAAAGTTTACATGGTAATGTATCACACATTTTTTTTTTAATTTTGTCATTCTCTTATTTTAGAAGTTACAGGGACACACACACCTTTCACCACTTTGGAAGAGTCTCTCGCACAAATTATTCTGTTTAGAAAAAAAAATGATATAAATCTCAATCTCATTTTTAAAGACCTAGCCATAGAAAACTTACACCAATGGTTTTGATGAAAAAAAATCGAGTTTCAGGTGTAAGTAAGTATGGGACACCCCAAAATTTATTGTTTTTTTTTTCTATTTTTTGTATAATTTTAATACGGTTCACAGAATACATCTACTTACCAAGTTTCAATAGTTCTTATAGTTTCTGTGACATACGGACACACAGATAAACAGGCATGACGAATATAAGGGTCCATGTATAAGGGTCCCGTATTTTGCCATTTGGCTACAGAACCCTAAAAATGGGTGCTATGCATTTGACGTTTAGAGACAGCCTGTAGTCAATGTTGCCATTGCTAAATTATATTACGGCATGGACAATCCATGAACACGACACTGATTAAAAATACAGTAATGTAGTATTAAAATATAGTTAAAGTAATTAGTAAAAAAATCTTACATTTAAGTTACAAAATTGACTAATTTACCTAAGTACTAATTACCCTAAGACTAAGGTACCTGAACTGAGTAACGAGATTAGTCACATGCATACAGAAAATTTTCAAATTATTTTCTTCGTGTAGAGCTATCCATTTTAAACAGAATAATTTCTCAATGTCAAGCAGGGTTTAAATAAGCTCAATGTTGACCCTGTTAGATCATTAGAAGTTGCAGACGCAGTTGAAACGCACCTCGCGTAAGGCTTAAAAGAAATTAATTTGTAATAACCTTTAAATCCACCTTTTAAGTCTTGTCACTCGCAAAAAACTCTTCTGCAGCTCGCTGTAAATATTCACCTTTTTTGATATTTATATCGAAGTGAAATTGCCTGCAGCGAAGCTAGCATTTTACCTAGCAGAATGCGGTGTTTTTTACATACAGTCTTGCACGTGACTTGAAACTGAATGTTACAATTCGATACGTAACATCTTCATCCACGATTTCACAAGGACAAAAGACGATTTTCAATCTTTCTTTTTATTTTTTTCCTGCCGTTTTTACGATCACAGTTTACGCAGAGATATGTCGTTTCTTATGATCTTTTTACGTTTCATTTCGAGAATCGAAAATGTTGGACGGTCATTAGATGTTTGGGTTGTCTAAAATATTTTGTAATGAAATACCGTGTTTAGGGAACGCAATTTTTGCGGACAGAGTTCTGTTTACGGTTCTTAAACAGCAATTTGCGTGTGATATCAAGCGAGGTCCTTTTTATTAATGTTTGACTGGATGTTGAATGCTTGTTGAAAATACAGCTTTACCGTTTAATTTGGCTCTCACCGCTTATGTAGCGAGAACCGTAAACTTCCTTATTTAAGGGGTTGTGATAATCTGAATTAATTGATTTATTTAATCTACGACACCATTAAAATACAGATTTTTTAATGGAGATCAAACTATTCAGATCGTCAGTATTCAGCTATTCATTTTAAATACATAATATTTAAGAAAAAATTAAACAAAACGGTACACATAAATATATCTAATATATAAAATTCTCGTGTCACAGTTTTCGTTGCCATACTCCTCCGAAACGGCTTGACCGATTTTGATGAATTTTTTGTGCTTATCCGGTATCTATGAGAATCGGCCAACATCTATTTTTCATTTCCCTAAATGTTAGGAGTAGTCCACCCCTAAATTTATTTTTTTATTTTTTAGACAAAATTTTTAATTTCTATTTTTTTATGATACAACATACAAAAATACATACAATCCTCAATTTTCAGCCTGCTACGATCAACCCTTATTTTTTAATAGCCGTTTTAGTAATTTAATCATTTTTCCTCTCCGGTCGAAAACTGATCAATCGTCATTGTGACAGGTGTCACTTCTGTGACCCAGTAAACAGCACGATAATTTGGGGATCAAAGGTAGCCTATAGCATATATATAGTTAGAACACGCTAATCTCGGGAACTACTGGACCGATTTAAAAAAATCGTTTACCGTTATTTCATATGTTCGTAATCCTTGACCGCTGTAGGTTATATACATGTACCACGGGCGAAGCCGGGGCGGGCCGCTAGTATTTATATAATATTATATACATTATTTTTTGATTTAAGGTCTTTCCTAAAAATTACAAACATGGTGTTTTAAATTTGCATTCTTTCTCAATTTTTATTATGCATTACTTTGAATTCATTTGTATTTTTAATAAACCAATGGACATTTTGTTTAAATTTTATTGCATATTCATTACGATAAGAAATTGTTGAAGTTAAAGAGTTCATATTTTGATTTTTGAGTCTATAGTTGTTAATTATTGTGGCATCTATTATTTATATTAAAATCAACCCTTTGATGACTTAGTATAATAGTCAATAATCTCTATGAAAATATATGTATGGAAACCTAAAATACGTTTTTAAAATCAATAAACATGTAGATTTATTATTTTAATAATTCTATACAAATGTTTCCTTTAGGACACTCATGTAAAATAAATTCTAAGACAACTATTTCATACTACACTTAGGCTAAGCGTCCATCTAAACTGTGCGATGCAAGAAATTATGGCTAAGCTTTGGCACACATTTCTCGCGTTCTTTTGTTTCTCTATATCCAACACCTTGAGTGACTAATTTTCATCTACTAGAGCTGCACTAAGCGGTTGGCGGATATTTTCCTCGCTTAGCTTCATCGCGCAGGACGAGTGGATGATTAGCGTTATTTATATGGTCCGATGTAAAATTTTGTATTTGTAATCCTTTTATTGGCAACTTAATATATCGACGTATCAGGGCTTAAGCAATAAATCTAGACATTCTGACATGTCAAGAGTAACAGTTGCAAACATAAATCAAATAGACTTAAGATATTTCAGTTCTCTTCTAAAAACAACATTTCTCCAAAAAGTTTTTGGGATAAAAATGTTACAAGCATAATTCACATCGATAAATTTCTGAACTAATATCACTTGCTATAACTTTTGATTGCCTCGTATAACTTCTATCGTATCAACACCGCTCTCCATCAAATTGAAAGCGGTTGGCACAGCGTAAATAACGGTACTAAGCATATTCATAGCAATAGTAGTTTACCTCTTACTAAGCTTAGAGAGAAATATTGCACTAGAGCAAACAAATTACGTGTATCAGGCTAATACGGCAATACCAGCTGTAGTTAGCGATTTTATTCAAGGTGGGAACGTATTTTTACTGCAATATAAATTCTCCTGTAACGATATAAATATAGGTCCTTCTCGTAATAAGTTCTAAGTCGTCAATCGTAGAACAGTTTAATAATCTAGATCCTTTCCCGTGAAATGGGGTATCAAACGTCTGAATGTTTTTCAAATCAGTCTGGTACTTTCGCAAAAACTTCACAACTTTAATATCAGTTTATGTATTGCGAGATTTAAAAAAAATACTTAATAATTAAAGGAAAATTTCCGCTGAAAATATTTTTAACTTATTGTATCCCTTCCGATGGCAGGTATACAGGAACTGGGTCATAGGTCAAAGGGCATTGGCAACTTACCTGCTACTGGGCAGTTGATAATAGCATTTTTTAAAATTCATTAATTGACTGTTTACGTGATTACTAGTTTGTATATATTTACGAACATTCGCATTGCAAATATGGATATGCGTTATAAATGCGAGTATTGGGGTACAAAAGTATTTTTATATAAAAGGGATATATTATGGAAGTTTTTTTAACCATATATAGACATGCTCTTGAGCACTGTTTTGCCTGGTGTGGTTTGCCTGGTAGTTAGGACGATATGGAACAAATACAACGCGTTTAAAAAAATTGAAGTTAAACATGTGATACACATGAAGTGATGATGAAATAATGATGCGCTCGAAAATTCACCTTGTATGCCTTGCAGCCTCTCTAGTGTAGTAGTCGCATGTACATTATACATACCTACATATAGTATTTGTTTGGGAAATCGAGTTTTGTAATACAGCAGTAAGCTACAACTGAAAAGAAACGATCAGAGAGATCAATGAATCAAGAAAAACAAAAAGGTAGTAAACAGGCGCTGATGATTAGAAATATTATACTCCAATTTGTACAGGTTACAATTTGTTTTGAAAACATTAACCTTTCCTTTATGATAGCACTGAAAACAAAGGACAAAACTGTAGTAGCTATATAAGTATTTATAGCATAACAACCCCGAGGTCTTCAAGTGTTTGTACTGTGTTACCTTAACGAGCCAATAACTTCAAACAATATTACTTGGGATACTTAACGTTGTTCTAAACCAATAATGTCGAAAGTTGTATCGTGCTATAGCCAATGTATTGTGGGCTCACAATTTCTGCACGCGAATACGATTTTCGTCATTACTTGTACCGTTCAGATATTTTAATAATGTAATTTTCTTCGAAAAACATATTATCTTTTGTTAAATCTATATCATCATATCATGCAGATATAGCATAGCAAGTTTTAGTTTTTGTTAATATTTTGAAAACCATCACACCAATTTCGCTAAAAATTATAAGAACCTAACCTCTGAACTAATCTACTTACTCAAAATATATTTATTTTTAAAGCAATGATATATTTTGCCCCACTGCTCGGCACCTAGGTCTGCAGCTCCGTATTGGAGTAAATAAAGAAAAACATATTTGTGGTCAATTCACACACAACACCATCTGACCCCAAACTAAGCAAAGCTTGTGCTATGGCGGTAGGGTAGCTGATTTAATACTTATATGGTTGTAAATATATACTTATTATCCATAGAGCACACCCAGACATAGTACAAATATTTAAATGTATCACTAAAATATTCGCTCTGGGTGGGAATCGAACCCTCGACCCTCGGCTTCGCAGGCAGAGTTACTACCCACTTAGCTACGAGGCCAGTCAAATTAAGTCAAATATGTGACAAGTCAGCTTGCCCCAAATACCTACTTACACAAAATTGGTGCCAGCTCCCGGAATACTATCTTTTTTCCTGATTATCAAAAGGAAGTCAAGTAAGAGATCGCAAGACAATTACATCGGCTATTGTGCGTTATTTTGTTTTAATATTGATTGATGTATTACTTGCAGCTCCCCGCGGTTTTACTCGCGTAATTTACGATCCCGTTATTTTCTTGGGAGTAAAATTAATTAGTCAAATAAAATTTAGTCATTTCTGACTTTTCTCTGTCTTGTTACCAAATTTTTTTTATCCACATCTTTTCTGTTATTTTAGCGGGAAATAGTAATATACATCCATATCGATATCCACATTAGCATTTACAATTTTATTAAGATTATTGTAGAATAATAAAAAATTTAAGTATTATACACAGACTCACAAGTGACACTTATGACACAGCTTTTTTAAGCGAGGTTAAATAGTTTTTGTTTTAGTCGAGACACAACTCGACACGACTCTGTGATCATATGACTTCCTAAATAAATGATTTTCACGGCGAGGTATGCTCAAGAAATGTTTTAAAATTGTAGCACAAACTAAAATTTCAGGACTTCTAGCGGGGGCCTGACAAGTGGTTGATAATTTATATTCCACCAGTGAAATGTAAATGTATGGGTCTGACACAATCTAATGATATATCACGTCACTTTGTGGGGACGTTTGAGAACGTTGGCGTTTTTGTAAATGGAAACGTTGCAAACGTTTGACTTAGCTACTAGACTTGCCGTCATTTTACAAAACTGGAACTAACCTTAATATTGTCTCTTTTGGACGTTTGCCGTCACAAATATTACAAATTTAAATATACATAGCTTTAAATATACCGGTTTGACTTTGTTCAAAAATTGTATAGGTTTATGGCGCATATGAAAGTTAAATGAGTTACGGCTGGTCTAGTCGGGAGAACGGCGCCTGCCGATCCGGAGACCCCGGGTTCAAACCCCACACGCACCACGGTCTTTTCGGAGTCATGTGCGTAATGCTAACTTAAAACGGTGAAGAAAAACATCGTGAGGAAATCGACATGTACCTAGACCCTTTCGAAGTCATGTGTCATCCATCAAACCGCACTGGGCCAGCCAGATTATGACCTTAACTCTCTCCTTGCGAGAACAGGCCCGAGTCCCGGCAGTGGGAACATTTAATGGGCTATTGATGTTGATGTTGCTGGCGCATATGAGCTTTGATCAAATGTTTGGGATACAATGGTCAGTTTATTTGAGCGTCTTAGTTCATGTTTTGACAATCAATGATACGAAAGTTTTAACACCAACTCAAAAAATATGAGTTAACAGCAGTACCCGCGGTTTTACCTCCGTAGGTCTCGTTCCCATCGTTCCCGTTATTTTTCTAGGAAATAAGTATCCAATGTGTTCTTCCAGACTAAAATCTAACTTTGTACCAAATTTCACCCCGATCCGGTCATACGTTATGACGTGATTGAGCAACAAACAAACATCTATGCATTGACATTTATTATATTATATTTAGTAGAATAAGATTTTCCACACGGTTCGTTTGTGTCAATCGTAAGCAGACGACGTGCATAATTTCTATGGCAACAGAGTGATGTCCCGCAACGAAAGTATGACACTTCCACAAGAGCGATAAGGCAAGAAATATGCTACCCGTGCTTTCGGTGTAAAGCGTTTGTGCCAACTCTATACGTAGTATATGTAAATTAATCTTCGTGCAAAAGTCGGTTACGTTAGTCATATTATACGCGCACGCACGAACATCGTCGCAACACTTGAAAGCAGGTAATAGTCGCGGAAGCTAAAATTGGCCAGGAAGTTTATACATACAAAATTTTGTATCTTACTCGTAAAGTTGAATGGAATTGCTGACAGTGTTCCAAATTTCAACCAGATCTGTTCATGGGAATTGACATAATTCAGCAATACACCTACTTAAAAATTTCACAGATCTTATTAATATTATAGGTAAATGTTAATGTTTGGTTGTTTCTTGCTCAACCACGTCGTAACGTCAAAACATATCAGGCTGAAATTCGGGGACATAGACATTCTGGTAGAACACAAACTATTTTTTTTCAGGAAAATTACGGAAACGGGCATTACGCGGGTAAAACGGGGCACTGCTAGTTTATAATATATGGCTGTATTCATTCTATTAAAACTATCTATTGTATCATATGTCGATACTTATCCTTATCCCCCTAATAATCTGAAACGTACTGTAACTCATTTAAATTTTTCCAATTCACTTTCCATTAACCTTGCTTTACATTCAAACCATCCCTAGAAACTCCACGTAAAACGTAACACAGACGTGTTCAACACGCACGCTTCCACACAAGGTTTCTCATAAAATAATTACAATCGTCACACGGAAAAGGCGTTTCGCCTTGCATAATACATTACACAAACGAACTGAAATATGTTCATATGCCCTTAGCCACCAAGTATGGGAACATTGTTGTGTACTAGCCTAGTAGTGATCTGCAAGTCTTAAATGGTCGCTCTAAAGTGATCTATTACATCATCTGTCTAAATCTTAGATAAAAGATAAGTAAATGGATCAGGTTTTCCGCATGGTTCCTTTATCCCAATCGTAAGCAGATGAAGTGTATGTTTGCTATGGCGCGGCGATGTGCCGCGACAAAAGTATAACACTTCCACAAGAACGACAAGATAAGAGCGATAAGATCCAAACATTGTTTTAAAAAACCTTTCAACGTCACATCAGTCACAGTGAAAGTTTTATTTATTTTTTTGTCCAATACATCAGCAATTTGGCTTCCAAAGTACAAACAAGTATTGCTTAGTTTGAGAATAAATACCATCAAACTTTATCGACCAATGTTTATTTATTTATAAGATAACTAGCGGCCCGTTCCGGCTTCGCTCGGATATTGTCACATAAAACCCATTAATCGAAATAAAAACTATTCTATCTTTTAAGTTGGATCAATATACACACGGTGTCCAAATTTGCGTAAAATCGGCTAAGTAGTTTAGGAGTCCATCGCGGACCAACATTGTGACAAGAGATTTATATATATTAAGATTTACATTTTATAAGAATCTCATAAAATAATTTTGATTGGAAATAACATCTCTATAAGGTAAATATATTAAAAAATTGGCGTTGTTACGTATTCTTTTTTTTCGGATGCCGTCTGTTTGGACTGAATGTTGTGTTGCACTAAAACCGTAATGAACAAATCTTCAAATGACCTTTTCCCATTTTCAAATACTCCAAAATTGACTCTTACAGAAATAATATTACCGATGAAAACTATTTATCTCTGTCTTTCTCTCACTCTCACTCTCACGTCACGAACGGCTTTATTTTTCATTTTAATGCTCATATTACGTTGAGTACAAACACGTGTAAAGTGATATTTATATACACGTTCACTGTTAAGTGAATGACAAACATAAGGAGTTCCGTATAAGTTTCAAGGTTTCGGTGAGAGATAGCTTCAGCTGAAGTTATAAGTTACCGCATAGTAGAGCCATGTTTGGTGAAAGATTCATTCCATTGATAGAGCTTCGCGTTTTGAGAGTTTCAGAGTTTTGCGTAACGGATGCTTAAAACCCAAAGCATTGTGTAATACCTACTTCTCTTTATTATGATATTAGCCTAGTTGCAATAAAGTCTCCGTGTTATATGACACGAAAATACTTGGGTTCTATAATACCTATTCCTCGGTTGTCTGAGTAAGGAAGTCATTTCGATCATCAACTGTAACATACATTTTAAAGATTTTGATAAAACACAGTTAAAAATAGACATATTTATGTAATTACTTGCACTCGTTAAGAGATCCATTTCGATGATGTACTAGAAAGACGTCTTCGAAGTCTTGTTGGAGATTGTGCACAATTTGCTACTTTTCTGTTAGAAAATGTTGTCAGCAAAATTTTATCGGCTCGTATTTCTGACTTAAAAGACTATATTATCATTAATTGCTATAGTAACGATGTTCAAACAAAGTTATAGCGAAAATTCAAGCTAATTTAGCGCTAACAGGACTTAACAACGCATTTCACGCTAATTTAATTTTCAAAACCTGAATTCACGAAATGAATGTTAATTTAAGCCATAATTATTGGCTAACCTAGTAACATCCTGCAGTTTCACCCGCATCGTTTCTGCCCCATTATTTTCCCAGGATAAAAGTAGCCTTTATGTTATAACACACTATTATCTATCTACGAGTATGTACCAAATTTCATCCAGATCAGGATGAAGTTTCTTCAAGAATAGACAAATATTTTGATAATTCTTGTTAGTACAGTCAAAAGTATTCTTTTTTCTTGTCTGTCTTTTTATAGTAATCTCCAAATAATAAATCAACCAGGTAACAGAGACTAAATTAGCACTATATACTATCTAAAAGTTGACAGGCGCTAGATCCTTTCGACTAGGCCCCCAGGAACCCTCGAGGATATTAGGAGGGAAACCGGTTTAGTTTTCGGCTGTAACCCTACTAGTTTCAGCCTACGATGTCACATTGCCGGAGGCTCTCTTTCACTAGCCGTTATACGAAATTTAATCAACTTATAGAACGCATGTTATTTATCTTACTCATTATACATTATTGTAGGTATGATTAACGTATGTGCAAAAATCTAATACATTTATATTAGTAGGGTGTGTGCCTACTGCGCCAGACCAAAGTTTCGTAGTGAGTAGAGGCTATCAGAGGTCAACTGTCATAGGTCGCTTTATCCGAGAGTAGGTCAATAAGTCCACGACTTCTCAAACAAAACACCAGTCATTTGATAAAAAATATAAATAAAAAGTCACCAGGAAAAGATTGCAATGACACACGAGCTGCAACTAACCTTAACTGTAGGGCACGATTTGTGACAAATTTATGCAGGGTTGTCTTAAAAGAATTTGTCGACGACCTCAGTACCACTCTAAGGCAAAATAAATCAATCCGTGTTTCCCTTTGTGGTCTCTTCCAATTGCCCACTATGGTCATAAATGCAACCTAAGGTCGTGACTTCTCCAGCTGCAGATGGTTTTATCTCTGGTGAGCGCCCGTTTTACAACCGCCGTTATTTTTCAATTGAATAGCAAACCGTAAAGTACTTTCCACTTTTACCCACTATAATACAAAAATGGAATTGATTAAACTCTCGTACGAAGACGAAAATCTCTGACTTTCCGCAATATCAAGCGGATATACATCACGTGGTTATATACCATTTCCAAAGCGGGCATGGAATCAGTTGAACCTTAACAAATGGTCGGCCATAAAAATAAATAAAACTTGGGCATGGGCTTTTCTTTTTATCTAGCCTTGCGAAGGAAAAGGAAATGCTCGGGTCAAGTTTCTGGGAACCTTTTGCAGTTTCGCATTCCGTCGCGATAATAGATCTCGTGTGATAGTGCTCTCACTATCTGTGTATGTGTGCTATTACTGTCTTCATTTTCGTCTTGGATTGAGGGTAGAGCGAATAATTTCGTGCGTGATTTTTTTGGAGCTGTAAGTACCCGCAGACATCTGAATCTTGGTATAACTTTCGAAGTGCGAGAGACAACACAGCTCAAGTATTCAAATAAAATTTTTAGTCGTAACTTAAAGTCCTTAATATGTGTTGTAAACTATTAGTAAGAGTCGTACATACCAATAAAACCTAACGAGAGCCAAAAAATAAATAAATATGGAGGTATGGAGAAACGACACTCAGGGCAGACCGCAGAGCTTCTGGCGGGAGCCCACCCGGTGTCAAAAAGTGCACCAATATTAAGTTGGGGCTTTCAAGTTTTATCTGACAGGAGAGCGAGCCGTTGTAAAAAAAAAACTTATCATGGTTCACCCGGCTGGTGGCAAGCGGTGTAAAACACAAGAGTTGTTGAACCAATCAGTGCACACCTCGCCTTTGTCGGATTATATAACGGCAAGACGCCGTAAATTGATCAATTTACTAATATGCGTACGTTAGAAAATATATTTCAACTGCCGTTTGTTATTTTCCGAAAGTTGATCAACTACCTAGTGAATTGATCAACTAACGATTCTTGTTATTTTTCTTGTTGTTTATACAATAATTACTTGTTTAAAGGTTTTGGATTAGATACGGGCCGTCTTAGATTGCCAATGTTGTATTGTATTGTAATATTCTATTTTTTCCAAACACTCGATAATTCATTGGGTCTCGCCATCCTTGACCTTTTAACATTTTCATAAAAACTACATAAGCAACAATGAAATTTAAATAGATTGTAAAAGCGATTACAAATGAAATAAACAGTGCAAAAGTTCAGTTGATTTGAATATTCAACCCCGTGGCACGATCCTCACAAGAACAGCTTCGAATTACGAAACTTTGTTTGGAATTGCCTCCAATTAAATTGTACGGTCTAGTTTGTAATTATGTCGTAGATATTATGTTTTGATTAAATTAACTTTTTGTCGAGTTATGGGTTGATATTTTACGATTCTAAAAATCAATATTTTTTTCTCACATGGTTCTGAAAACAGGGTTTCTTCATATTTCTTTGAAGTTTGTAGAGAGCTGTACTACGATTTCTTTACTATGACTAAACATTAACACATAATTATGGTGCACTAGCCTACAAACTTTTAAGCCATTGTATCAAGAATATATGAAATTTTCACAGATGATGTATTATTGCCCCATATAACAATAAATACTAAAACTAAATATTTAAGGGGGGTTCCCATGCAACAAACTTGATTTTTTACCGTTTCTTGCTCGATACTTATAACGGTGACAGGTAGATGCTTTCAATATTGTTTTTAAACTTTCGCGATTTGAACACATAATGTTTATAATGTACAGGATTTAATCGAAACGTCAAGGTATTTAAACAATGAATTAAATCGTGATTAAGTCCTGTACATTATAAACATTAGATGCTTTAAATATTCACGGAATATTTAGTTTATGTTCCCTTTAATTATAATAAATAATTAGGAGGCTCCCATACTACAATTAAAGAGGTTTTTGCCGATTATTTGCTTATGGTATAGAAACCTTCGTGCATGAGTCCCACTCGCACTTGGCCGGTTTTTTTTTCTACAAAAAATGGCGTCACTCAGTTTTTTGTATGTACTTACATTTTTACTAGTTTATAGAATCGGATAGTAATGCGACAGTAACGCCATCATAAAACGGTCATGAGTAATGTTAACAACTCTAGCTGAAAATAGATTTTACTCACGTGACACGCCCGCACCTACGAATCCTAATTTGACCATCTCAGTTCCAATTTGTACAATTCTTTATTCATCTGTTTTCAAGAAGTACAAAAATGTTTCACAAATTTTTTGTTCTCAATAAATTTGAAATTTTCCCTATCCATAGATACTGGAAGATCAGTTTTTTACATTGACCTATCCATCTGGCAGCTTCGACTTCTTTTACATCCTCTCCCCACTACTACTTCCAAATATTACTCGTATACTTAAATTTAACAAAAAATATTCTTAAAGTTATTAAGAAAATATTGATCGTCTGTAAAGTCGGTTGGTTTACGGACAATAGTTTGACGTGACAACAAAACATTGATAGATGCGGCACAAGCCTACATAACGGGACACTTTTTCGTGCATGCGTTCATCGATTTATTAGACGTTGTCACGTCAAAAAATATATAAAACAGCTGTACCGTAGACCGCATCGTTTCTCCATTTGGCGGTCAAAAGTAAACCTAAAAAGTAAAAAAAAAATACTTAGGTATATCATTTTCTCACAAAATTTTGTTAAGTCAAAACGTCTGATCATTGCTGAAAACTCAAAAGCCACATTCGTTTACCCGTTTTATCATTATCGTTGTTTCAAATCACAAACTTTTGTTTTAAATACACCTATTCATTTCAGAAAGACAAATCGTCAGCGGAAAGTTTCTGTTTACGCGCAATTTGGCGTTCAGAGCGGGAAAAGTGTCGTAAATCCGTGAAATGAAGAAATAGATTGAAGGCTAGTCCAGGGTAATTGATTAAAGGGAACAGTTTTTTGTTGCCCTACTGAATAAATCTGGGTTCAAGTCAAATTAGAGGTCCGTGCCTATTTTCTTTTTTTTTTTTTTTGTTTAATTAGCAGTAGGTACTATGGAAAAGCTTTTGTTTTAAAAGTTCAAATTCTGTTCAGTTTCTGAATTATTTGTTTTTTATTAAGTTTGTGTCGTTTTGAGCGTGATAAAATGTTATATGTATGTTTATATTTATAGTCACGTATACAGCGGAATATTCAATGTTAAAGATCATAAAACAAAGGAGGCAAATACCTAGCAGTGGTTTCCTTAAGGTTTGACAATATACTAGTGGTAGGACTATACGCGGAGTCCGCCTGCAGAAGTACCATAACTTCGCCAGTTATTCTGTTGCCAAGAAGTAATATGCAAACATCACTGTGCTCCGATTTGAAGATCAATGTTTCCGTAGCAATTATAGGGTATAGAGATAATCATCCCACATCTCTATCGAGTGACGAGCATATCGTAATGGTAGAAGTAATTTGGACTCTACATTTTCTAATAACTGCGTTAAATTATGCTTTTGCTTACCACAAGGCACATGCGTCGCTTGATACAGTAAAAAAATTGACAGTGAATGGTTGAAGTAAAAGAAATTAATGTTGTCAGAAATACCATTTTAATAATAATCAAAAAGTATTGATTAATTACCCCACAATACAAAAGAAATAATTCGTATAATGAAGTGCCGTAAGTAATCGATCTTGTCCACAAATAGAACCAAAATGAAAACAAACCTATCCCAATGGAGACACAATCTTACAAACATAACAATATACCGCAAGTATCCTATCAACAGTTACAATAATCAGGAGAATATAGAGACAAAAACAAAGCCATATAACATGAGAGCCATATATTTAGGAGATATATACTGTTGTTTATCGAAAGAAAAACTTATAGAGCCTCAAACGACGTGCAACACTTAAGCCTGTGTTTCCGCCTTCGTTATATTGATTGTGTAGTTCGAAATTTGTAGTGTCTTTGTTTGTATGATTGGCAATAATATTGGCGTTTGCAATGCTAGAAATAACTTCAGGTTATTAAACTGTATGTCTTAACCCATAATATACATAGAATATATCTTTTATTATACTTTGTATGAATACTTAAATTTTCTTTCAAAAACTTACTCCACAGGGCTGTAAGCTCCTTAGCTTACTATTAGTTTGTTAGCTTGTTTTTAAGTATAAGTAATAAAAAAGAGAAAAAAGGTTGGTTTAAAAAAATTGAGTTGCGAACTAACAATAAATGTACAAGTCCGCTGCACACTACCTAGTATGTGTGAAATAAGAGTATATTTACAAATAACAAAACCTTGTTCACATTTTAGGGCACAAAATGTACGACAAGTCGTTATCCTTGAACACTATTAGTTGATAGATTCACAGCTACAGAAGATCAAAGAAACTATTAAAAGATAATGAATTTTGTAACCGCAAATATTAAAAAAAAACTTCCTGCAAAAGATAAAGAATTGTTGGAATTCAGCATGAAACATTTCATACACTTTGTTTATGAAAACTTTGTATCTTTGCCGTGGCATAGGGCAAAGATACAAAGTTTCGAAAGCTTAACTTTCAAGAGATTTTATTTTTGCTAAATAAGACTGTTTGCCAAATAAAAATTACAAACGTTTTTTACAAACTTTGAATGTTGAAATGATATTGGCGGCGTATGATCTGACAGTTTTTTCATGCGTGCTTAGCAAAAAGTATATAACTCTGGGGCTAAGGGGACATTTAAAAGTTGTTGAAAAAGGTAGTCGTTAAGTTTTCTTAAATTTTATAAGTTGCTGTGTAATTTTCTTAGTTTTATTTAACCAACGAAGTATTAAAAACATAAAAAAGATTAATGAAATCAGTAAAACCATTCAAAGTTACAGCGTGACCACGTTAAATAGAAGTATTTTTTTTAATAAGTCTATGTCATGTTGCGTTGGGTATGGTTAAGACTCACCAGTTTATTTCTAAAAATGCCCATCACCGTAATGCTTAAATTTAGCAGTGTCTTCATAAACATCTCAAGTCAAGTTACATTCAATGTGAAGTAAAAGGGTTTCAGCAAAGAGAGTTGTATAAATAAACTGTAAACGTCATCAGTCCTCATTACATTTAACGACTGTAAATAACACTTATATAGAGCTTTTATAAATGAACAACTTAATATTGTCTCATGTCTTAATTACTTAGTCAGAAATGTTCCTTGTGTATAGCGCGTAATAGCGGCTAGCTGAATATTTCATACTAAACTATCTTTGTGAAAACTAATTAATTGGTATAATATATTTTTTGTACCTACACTGACATGGAGTCGACTTTTCTAATGATATCATTTATATTATAGTTTCATAATAAGTATTGCGAGTAGCTCAGGGTTAGAAGATGTGGATAAAGGTTAATTTTAAATATTGTTAAAAACAAACACATCGTTTAATATGTTTTTGGGATTTATTTCCTGTTCTCTACATTTATTTTTTTGGAGTTGGTACGAGTATAAACTTACCTATGTAATAGGTTTTTTAATTCAAATTCTTCATGTTTATTAACAGTTTAGATATAAAAATAAATCCCAAAATGTTATGTTATATTCATGTTGTTGATGTTGTTGTTACTTAAGGTAAATTATACTACATCAAAAATGTTATATCCCTAAAAATTTTATTACTATCTTATTTTGGTTGGTTCCTATTTTTAAGCATACCTCATTATTTGAAAACAACAATTGATCATAATATCGTCTCTCTAAGTTTGACAATGTGAACTTTGAAAATTTTACACCATATTAAAAAACTTGTCAACTTTTTCGTTGTTTTTTCGAAATACGGAGTAAAATATATTTAGTTAACGACTTAAAACTACTGGCTGCAGTTTTTTAATCTTTAGAATATCCATTTCTGAAAGAGCTTTAATCTATAGAATATAAGTAGGACTTACGTATTATATTATAATAATTCTAATTACTCCTGTGAGGATAACATTTCATGTCAGCTCATCATTAATTTACACCCGGATGACGAGATCAAATCTCGCGTCTAATTTAGTTTGCTTAAGAGTGAATTAACCCAGTTTGAAGATAATGACGTTGAATATTATATTTTGTTTCCTTGAGCAGTAAATTAACTTTTATTTCCTCTTTAATTAAAGATAATGGAATGTGAAATAGAGTTTGAATTTAGGTAAGTCAGTGAACGTTTAAAAACAACGGTTTATTGATTGTTAGACCAAATACGTTATTGTAGTTTAGTATAAAACGATTCGGTAGTAATGTGTAGTTGTACATTAGTTTATCATTTAGATTGATGACCCTTCGTTTATAAAGCTTTATTTATGCCTTTTTTTAATTCATTTAAGTGTAAAAAGGACCTCAGCTAATAAAATTTTAAAATGATATGTATGCATTTAAACACAGTCGTTCATTTGAATACACACCTCAATGGAAGAGCAAATCTCTAATAACGTGGATTTTGCTCAAAAGCAAAGGCAGGTCTGAAAAACCAACAAAAAAGTAACCTACATGTACAAAATATGAAATAATACATTTTTACTAGACATTTACACCAGACTAGCACAAGATCTTAGAGAAAATTGCCAAATTGAAAGCATAAGCGTTGCAGGAGGGTGAGTAAGCTGCTGTTTTAATGATGATAAATGAATATTGTATTTAAAGTAAGTGAATGCATTATAACTAAGTGATATAATACTTTTAAAAAAGCCGTTATAATTTAAATGCCATAAAGCGGACTCCGCGTATGCCGTAAGCGTAAAATCCAACCTAGATCCTAAATCTGTACAAAATCTTTAACTTCCAACAAAATCACTCACCGTAAGAGATAAGCTTCATGCATAAAACGCTGCATTTCCATAAAGTGCAAGGCTTATATTACATCCTGACTTAGAGTTGCATAAGGACTGGTTTTCGCCGGAGCCGGAGAATTTTCTTAGCTTCGACACATAGCATGAAGATGTGAAGCCCCAGGGCTTTTGTGGGTTTAACGGGTAACCTCTCATATCTTCCGTGATACCCACGTGACTATACCTCCTTAAAAAAAATTGGTTGCCTGTAAAGTCGGTATACGGGCGAAAGTTTTACGTGACAACGACTTTGAGTGGTAAAATAATTTTACGGAAGGGACGCGTGCCTTTCACTTTTTATGTCTGTCTCTCTCGCTCTTAGGCGGGCTAACCATGCCCGAGTGGAAGGGACGCGTGCCTCTCACTCGCTCTCGTTGTGAGCGCATAACGTGAGCGGAGCGTAACGCAGTTTCTTCAAGTGTCACCCGGCAAACCAATTTATAAGACGTTGTCACGTCAAAAATATTCAATGTAAATAAAACTGTTTAGAATAAATTATTTATTTAAAGCACAACAAAATTCACAACGTTTGAAAGGTTGCTTCTGTTTTAAATATTAACGAACTTAAATCAAATCTTGCTTCATGCAACTAAGGTAGGTATCCATGAGGCACGTTTACTTAAATAACCAAGTCACCCGCAACAAGAAAACACCGAAAAGTATCCATCGTGAGAAACCCACTCAGGCAACTCATTCCATATAGTCTAACTGCTTAACTTCTACTAAAGAATGAGGGCATTCATTTTTTTCAGTCAATTCTTAGGAACTCCAACCACGAAACTGTGTTTTTTATAACATGGTTAAAATTAATTTTCATAGTGCACCTTTCTGAGTTCAAAACCGCCTGATACAAAAAGCTACAAAAAATATAAAACAGAAAAGAACCAGATTTAATTTATTCAAATAGGTATATTATAGAAACACGATAAGATGGAGCATTTACGATATCTATAACGCATACCGTTAAACTTTCATCAGTCGAGTAAATCAAGTGGCATTCAATTTTCAGAATATTATTTTAAAATCTTTGTTTTTGTTTGAATACAAGATCTTTATACACTCTGTAGCACATTGGCTTATATGTCACTGTACAATTGTAAATACCTTTAGTTTATAATGGAACGCTTGAGATTAAGTTTAAAGCTCACTATACAGATTTGAATACGTTTGTTTCACAGATGTTTGTTTATATTTTAACGACTAGAATTTGTTAGTTGACGGTACTAACGATTTTAAAGTGACATAAAGTTTCTTATAGCCCTGTTTTGACCATTGGAAATCTCATGTTAATCGATTTGTCATTAAATTTTTATTGATTTGTTTCTCAACCAATACATGTTCAAATAACTATTATTACATTATAAACAGCATGATAAGGAATACAGTTTAAATTCCTAAAAAGCTTTAGAATTAATACTAAAATATTTTATCCGACTTATGTGCTCACGATTAAATATGTCATGTCTAATATTTTAGGTGTATAACGTAGAGTAAATCTAGATATAAATCGTTAAATGGTGGAAGGAAGACTTTATCGTCTCTATTCTTGGAGATTCATATCCTTTACAACAATGCTTGGGTACTTTTATGGACACCATATGTATGCAAATGCATCGGATGTGATTTCGGTAGAGTGTTTTATCTGCACTACGGATTTAAAGTTTCCGTCGTTTTAGTAGTTTGATTTGGAAGTTCAATATAAGAAAAGTTTCAATTTTTAAATAGCTAGGTAGTTGTACCTTCAAGTCGTCCAATATAGTTTAAACTTTTTTATAACCAGCAGCACTCTACAGTTGTTTCCGTATATTTCTCGAACCCGTTATTTTCCTCGGATTGAAATTAATTAATTATGTTATTCTGGACTATTGTCTATGTATCAAATGTATGTTGATACATAGACAGTTAATGTGAAAGCGTAACAAACATCTATTAAATTTTTTCTCAGACATAATATCAGTAGGAATTGTTTCGTAAGTTTGGTTTATTTTCTTTGTTGGAAAATATTGTTCATCCATTTTCCAACATTTTCAAACGTAGTCAATGCCTACGCAACCTAGCAAACAATCGAACTTTTGAGTTAACTCATAATTACGTAATAGATAATAAAAATAATTTTATTTTATCTGCACTACGGATTTAAAGTTTCCGTCGTTTTAGTAGTTTGATTTGGAAGTTCAATATAAGAAAAGTTTCAATTTTTAAATAGCTAGGTAGTTGTACCTTCAAGTCGTCCAATATAGTTTAAACTTTTTTATAACCAGCAGCACTCTACAGTTGTTTCCGTATATTTCTCGAACCCGTTATTTTCCTCGGATTGAAATTAATTAATTATGTTATTCTGGACTATTGTCTATGTATCAAATGTATGTTGATACATAGACAGTTAATGTGAAAGCGTAACAAACATCTATTAAATTTTTTCTCAGACATAATATCAGTAGGAATTGTTTCGTAAGTTTGGTTTATTTTCTTTGTTGGAAAATATTGTTCATCCATTTTCCAACATTTTCAAACGTAGTCAATGCCTACGCAACCTAGCAAACAATCGAACTTTTGAGTTAACTCATAATTACGTAATAGATAATAAAAATAATTTTATTAAAATATTTTTGTGACGCCAAAGAAATAAATGTCACTAAATTGATCTTAAATTAAATTCTGTAACACGAAGGTATGGTAAACAGAAATGTTCTAATCTGCTTAATAGATACATTATAAAAATACATACATAAAATATCAAATTTTAAAATTAAGTATGATACGTAATTTTATTAAAGGTCAGTTAAGTTTGATCAGAATATAAAATATAGTAAATGTATTGGCATAGTTTGATTGACTCTTGAATCAACTTCTGGATAAACTTAATGTGTGAGTACTTACTCATTTGGGTATTGAAATCAAAGTGAAACACTCGTTATTGGAGTGAAATCATAATAGAGGTAAATTCAAATTAATTAGTGCACTTTCTTATTTATACTAAATTACACTTAAAACTACACTACGTTGCCTTCTTCACTAACAACTTACACTTAAACGAAATATCTGTAGATCGATTAGATTGAAAAGAATGAGATTACGGGGTGTTTAAACTGAACGACGTAGCTACTACTAAATAAACATTACAGCTGAGTTAATTAAAACGTGGTCATTATCAGCTCATGATAACTTAGATATTTTCAAAGACTTAAACCTAAATCTTTGATAATGGTCAAAAAGGTGACACTGAGGTGACATGGATTGTTCTCGGCCATTGTTCTCATAAAAATTCAGCCTCTATCCGTCGCAATTAGGCTGATATCAGATTTGAAATAAAAGTAATCTCAAAGATCACGGCATTCACTGGAAGCGATAAATTTTACAATACTTTCAGACTAGCGTTTTTTTCACGACTTAGCGTGTTTTTTCTCAAAGTTGTCTTAATTTAAGCACTTTTTAGGAAATTATGGCAGTTGGAATCCGATGGCCTTTATTATATACCGATATTTTGGGCTCGAGTAAAATGTGCATGGTTATATTCACCTAAACATACTAGCTATACTTACGTACCTACACACGCAGGGTATACTTAAATCATAGGAAACCTGCACGAATTCAATTTTGTTCTATTAAGGGACCTGTTCCAGTTGGCTTTAAAATGGCCTCTACTACTTTGCACTTGCGCAGAAGACGCAGGGCCCAAAAAACTTAATCTTACAATCTAATTGTACTTACGCACATAGTACGTATGTACAATATACCTGAAAATTTCCATGTATTTATCATAATCTCTAACCGTACACGATGTATATGTATATGTTTTAATTGTAACTGTTGTAGGTAAGATTTTAACTGTACAATTTTAATATTGCTATGCCCTAACAGAGTAAATGCTTAGCCTATTTTGTCGGCTTTGTATTATTATGCAATAAATGATTGATTGATTGATGACTATCGTTAATATGCAGTACTCTTTGAGGCATCTCAGATAAAACTAAAGTACTTCATAGATTCACCGTATTCATTGTATACCCACTTTGAGCACATTTGTTAATGTTCCACACTTTCTAACAAAATTTGTAATTATCTGAGTATGTTTGCTAAGTAAAATTAAACTTAAGCTCAAACAAAAACACACACTAAAATTACATGCTTTTTATGCAATTTTACGTGGGGACAGTGAAAACGCTGGTCTGAAATTTAGGAACATTTTTCAACTCTGTCGGGAGTTTCTTCAGCCATGTCTGATTCATGGCTTCTGGAGATAACGTCCCGTTGCTTAATCTGTTCGATTTTTCTTTCGGTAATTTTGTAAGAGGATTTAATTCCGAAAATTGTATCTGTTCATCATTAAATTAAATTTTGTTCTGTTTTTATATCTAACGGTATAATGGATTAAGAATTTATAAGTAGATACTATGTTTTAATATTAATTAGATATTATGTTTTAATTGTAATTGTATGTCATGTATCGAATACTTATTTATTTATTTAGGAATACAACGCTTTACAATGAGTAGGTACTTACCACAGTACATGTTGCTAAAAAGATTAAAAACACAGAACTTGCTTACAGAAAAATTGTAGTGATAGGACTCTTTTCAGACTTCACATCGGAACCACACACCACTATTTTTCCAGTTAGGTATTTTGAGCTAGTTAGCAGCATAATATTTGCATTATGCCGCTAAGCCATAATGTGCAAAGATTACAACGTTCCCGTTTAGAAGACATTGTACCAAAAAAAAATACAGTACAAAGAGATAAATCACCTTAAAAAACTGAGTGACGAGTACAGTGCAGTACAAGGCAAACATTTGGATCTTTTATGTTGAAATAGTTGCGTGGAACTATGATATTATGTGCAGGGGGCTCTTACCATCATTTAAAAGAAAATTATTAAGTTTCGTGTTTATTTGCTATGTTCCATGTCCTGAAAAGCTTTTCTCGAAATTTTTCCAGAAAAGGTACCAAGCGGCTCAAATTTCGTAGAAATTCCCGTTGTTATAGCCTTTAAAGACTACACAAGTAACATTTTCTTATAATATAAAAAACAGCATAACAAATTAAAAGTACGTACTATCTATCATCTAGAAAACGGATATCAGGCTATTAAAAAGTATAATCTTTAAATCACAGACAACGTATCATAAAATCGCATTTCATAACATGGAAAATACTCACTGAGCCCGAAAAAGGTTTGTATTCAAACTCTTCATCCAAATTAAAGCACTTGACGGGTTTGATGCAAACTTGTCAGACATTTCGCCCAAATCCGGTGCCTAGACTAGTGGGCTCAGTTAGAGAGGCTTACAGAACGACCAACTTATCCGTGCAGAAAGTCACATTGGCACAACTAAAACTTTTTAAGCTAACACTCAAATCTGAGCACAAAATGCGATTGTGGCTCGGTTAAGGTTGGCAAATATAAGTTGGTTCCGCGAGAGGGCGATTAAAAAATCGTTACTTCGTTTTGCGACAGCGGACTATCTCTGCCACAAAAAAATATGCGGCTTCTTGCTAAGATTGAAAATGTTTTTAGCAATTCCGAGTATTTTAAATTTTTCCTGATATTCACTGAGGTCAATTAGCAGTGAGTTTAATTTACAGAGCAAATTAATGTTTGTAATCATAACTTTGTACTGCGGATCATTATGTACGAGTAAATATTGACTTCAAATTTTAACTGCGGTATTCTAAACATTTACTCAAAGGTTAAGGATATAAACTGCCAAATTTTTGAGCTGAAATTTTTGATGTGTTTGTTGTCTGACGAATTCAAAGAGACATAATAGAGTTCAAGTAAACTTAATTGGGAAATTTCATTAAAATAAGATATAGATGAAAATGGCCATGTTCTGAGTTTTGGAGAATCAAACTTTGGAAAAAATATGCCGACTACTTATAAAACAACAACAATTTTGGGAAAATAACACAACTGCTTTCTTTTTCACGACATATTTCAATGAAATGTGTCTTATAAGACCAAAATTGTGAAAAATAGAACAATATCAGAATTTTTGTGAAAAGAATCGCAAACTCTATGCTAGAAAATATAAAACTTAGTGTATTTAACCAGCTTAACGTTTTTTTTTTTGTAGACTTTTTTTACGTTTTACGAGTATTTATATAATTAAATAAACTACTAGAATTGATGTAGTTACTTTAAATCTTGAAAAAAAAAACAGTTGAACTCAAGCATTAATATAGTGGACAAGGTTTATTTACTGAAAAAAAATGCAAGTTTTTCAGTGAGTGTTGTAATAAAAACATTACTCACTATAACACTCACTCCAACTTTTATTGCGTACTTGTCTTGAGTCTATTATAACGTTACAGGTGTGATACTGTTAAATTAATAGCACAGGTGTGGATGATAATAATAATGTATACAGGTTTTTTGAAATTTTATTGACTTGAAAGGAGCATTCTTGAATTACTAAAACTATTTGTGCTATGAAACTAACATCCATTTAGTAAATTATTATTTTAAATATATATTTAGTAGAATTCTTAAGAAATCATAACTGTTACTACCTATGCTCACATGTAGGTGATAGACAACAAGGCAATTGTTGAGTTTTTATTATTTTTGATTATTTTTTTGGTCCTTTTTCCTAACTCTTCCTGTCATTGACAACTGTTCTAAAGACTTATCTCAATTTCTTTCATTTTTTTAAACCTGATTGTTGGACAAAGGTCGGCAAGGTTTTCTCTCAAAATAGCCTCAATCCACTAATTCTTTCGAATGGTCTAAGTTCATCCGCATAATGTTTTGGAAATCGGTCTATGACTGGAAGATGGAAACCGCTGTGCAAAGACTCTTCCCCATCGATCGAGTGAACACGGCTCACGTGGCTCGCCCACTCCCACTTCAGCTTGGGAAATCTTAGACTCATATCTGTGTAATAGAACGCAATATAAGAACATGTGTGTGATCATAAGTATAGATAAGTTTATAACATCACGGTTTTTACAAATTTACGGTGTCATATAGACATTAACCATTCTAGGCAACTACACATGTAGTTATTTGTAATCAAATCATCTTACTTGTCAATTTGTGCTACAAATATGTGAAACAGTTTTTACTTATGTAACATAACATGAACTATGAAGTAGTTTCAATCTATAATAAGGTTACGAATATCAATGAATGCTCCGCCTCTCAGTTTATTACCCTTGTGGCACCCGAATTCAAACCGAATAACGTTTGGCAGTGTTCCCTATTCAAGCCTGTTTCTCATAACTCGTGTGGCGGTTTAGTGGAATTGAACAGCTTACATGAACACGTTTAGAAGTGATATACTGGCGCCTACTTCCTTTATAAAACGTAATGGTCACTCGAAATTGCTAGTGGTTGTTTCGACCGACTGTGGATTTTATCGAAATGTGTTTCTAGCCGTTAAATCGGAAATGAAAGGCTATTTTGAGTAAAATTGCTTTCATAAAGTATAAAAATGTGTAACTGTATAAACAAAATGTATTTGTCGAATAAACTAGTAATAAAGTACTAAACAAAATTAGAAGATAAAAAGTGGAAATTGAACATTCTTGTTGAATGACGGGAATAAAAATGTTAGCTTAATGATCTAATTTAGGGTAGTCTGTAGAATTCAATATAACATTTATTTACGTAATGCCCGGTTTACATTATTCCAGTCCAGCGATCCAATCTAGTTATATGCTAACTGAAAAAATGTAAACCGACACTGGAAAGCATTGGCACTGGTTTGATGCTTTGCAGCTCAGATTGCTTTCCAGTGCCGGTTTACATGTTTCCAGTAAGCAATCCAGCGCTGCATTCGATCGTTAGACTGGAATAATGTAAACCGAGCATACAGGCACGATAACCTGTTTTTTTACGAAAACTAAATTCCTTCGATTGTCTGTTGTTGACCTGGGTTGTCAATAAATTCGTGAACCGAACCCAAAGAAATTAGAAAATTATACCGAACCATTAACACATAATGGGTAAAAATTTGTAAACATTAACGACCATAGCTGTAAATGTATAATGTTGACTAAAATAAAATCGATATAAAATATTCGACGTGTGTGACGCCAAACAACGAAATAAGATTAAGATTGAGTCGAGTTGAAAATTGTCTTTTTGGCAGTTGCTCGATAAAATAACTATACGTAAACGTTATCTTTGTCATTTAGCGTCTATCTATGTCCATTGTCTTGAAACAATTCCATTACAATTTAATACATAAGTAGAGTTTCACTAATATCTAAAATCTGACGGAACAGTACGAGACCACAATCACGAGCGGTGTGAAACCACACCACCACTGCTTAATGAACCAAATTGATACAATTACACATGCAGTTTCAGTTAAGCTTTGAAATTCATGCCGATTATTGTCTTTCATTTTATAGCCGTTTGATACCTACTATACACCAGTTATAATGAAGAATCTTATTTCTACTTTTATATTATAAACATCTTACTGTTGAATAGGTATGTTGTGTGAGCGAATATTCTATAACAGATGTAACCTGGGTGTCTTCAAAGTCGAGAGCAAATCAGTTCCTTCTAGGTCTAGGGTTCACCTTAGATCACATCAAACAGGCAAGGAGGTAAGATAACGCTCAAGAGCAAACATTTTATTGACAAAAAATGTGGCTATAAAAAAATTATGTTTAATCTTAGAGACATTTAGGGACATCCATTAATTACGTCAGATGTTCAAGGGGAGGGGTCGAGTCAATACTCACGTGGGGTGGGGGTGATCTCGACAAAACTCACGTCATTTTTAAAGCAAAAGATGTGTTATTTCTGTGATAAAACTGGGAGAAATTGAGTAAAAAAATGTGTAAAATTCTCACGTGGATCGTGAAACAAAATCTCATCAAGAGGGAAGGGGGTATCGAAAAAAAATCGTCAAAATTACCTCTCGTTATTTATGAACGCTCCCTTAGGAGATACCACAATACGTGTAGAACTTTGTAAAAAATCTAGAACTGCATTTTAGAAGCAACATTTATTTGTTAAGAGCCCAACATTCGTTTGGCTTTTTGAAATAATGATCATTTAAATGGTTTTAAAGTTGACTTAAGCGTATCTACTTTTTGTCTCTTTGAGTTATTACGATGTTTTAAATATAGATTTTTCGATGTTTAATACTTTTCCAAACTTTAATAGTCTTTAAGATAACGTAACATCTAAACAAATGTTTTGAGCACAATGGAGAAATAATTATTTATCATTAGATTATAAATAAATAGTGATAATATCAAAAACGAATACTACAACCATGAAAACCATATTTTCATACAATAAAATCAAGCTTAACACCTTACTGTCCCATATGTGACAAGTTAAGTAACTGGTTTATACCGTCGTCATGAGATTTTCCATCTCACTTGCCCCACTGTCCGTGTACAAAATTAGCTACAATGGAAATCGGAAGCGGTTTCAACGGTCAGGGGCTAACTTGAAAACTGAATAAAAAAAAAAAATTATCTTAAAAAATTATCTTATCTTATTCGATTCCCATTTACTGGGATGAAGGGGCAAAGCCAATTTTTAGAGGCTATTCGATAGGAGAAGAATAAGACAATATAAGGTTTTTGTTGTAGATTTATTCGATTAGGATATACATAACATCGTGACCTTTTTAAACTAGTTTCGTCAATGTTTATATGTTCATATTATTGTTCATATTTATGTGTTGTGAACTGAGAATAACTTTTTGCCATAAAAAGTGTATGTCATGTTTAATCGATAATAAAATCAGTAAAAGCATTCGATGTACCCTCAGCATCTTGAAATTGGTACCAAACTTACGCATGTTTTTGTGGATTTATTTGTGTTTTTTGAATTATTAGAACACTTTCTATATCTATATATCTATATATTTGTAATAGTCACCACTAGTGGTAGGAAAAATGTCCGGCCTTTACCGCTTCCAGCAATCGTCATCGTTGGGAAGAGTGAGCTCACTCTTCCCAAGACATGACATACTACCGTGCATTAGAAATTTGGGAGAGCACATCCAATGATTTATATCAATGATGTTTACTATAAAACTTGTTCAAAGGTAAGAGATAAAAGTATACGCTTAATAGAGTTACAACAAAGAACATAAATATTACATTGTGATAGGAACATGCAAACATTTTACAGTAAAGCACTGACAAACTAGCGTTCCTAGTGGCGATCTTATGGCTTAATTCAGTGTCTAGTAAAATATACAATATAGTTTCAGAAAAAACTTGAAAAGATATTTGTAAACATTTGATTTTTCAGAGTTCGTCTGGGAAAGTACTTTGTCACTTACTCTATAGGCAATCAGTTATAGGCACATGTTGCTGTCTTTTGCTTTGCAGGGCAGTATTTCCGGAGTTATTACGAACCATAGACATTATCTCTAGATAGATACAATCATCTTATATACTGAGTGACAAGTGAAATGTAGCGATGGTACTGATTTGCGGTCTTATTTTTTTATTAAAGCTGCGTAGCACTTTAACGATTAGGCGTTCCTCGTCCCGTCTATCCAAATTATTTAAATAAAGAAACAATTTTATAAAGCCAACAGAATGTAAATTTATTGTTAAAACTAGCCGTGCCCACGGCGTTACCCGTGTAGACCCCTGAGCTTTTTTTCTGAGATAAAAAGTAGCCTATGTGTCCTCCCAGACTATAATATATTGGGTTCCAAATTTCAAGCCGATTCGTTCATACTTTACAACTTGATTGAGCAACAAAAATTCAAATATAATATATAGATTGACATATAAAATATTATACTGCTAATACAAACAATTTCTTTTTTAATCTTTATTATACATACAGTTACTCATTTCCACTCATCACAAACTGATTCTTAATAAATACTTATGTATAAAAAGTATGCATTTACAATTATATAAGTATATGGCAAAGCTATCTGTCCGCCATAGTACAAGCTTTGCTTAGTTTGGGGTCAGATGGTGTTGTGTGTGAATTGTATACCAATATTTATTTATTTATTGTATAAAATTTATACTCAATATCTAGAGGTCCTGAAATAATAACTTATTACTCATAGTTATTTTACGTGAGAAAACAGTAATATGTATTAACTTATCTCGTATCTACTACACATCAATACTGTCTTAAAAATTCCATCAATTTTGCTCCTGCCAATTTCTAGAGCGATCCATTTTCTTTAGGTAATTTAATATACTTATTATCAGCAAATTGAGACTTCAATCGGCTGGATTGAAATTAATTTTATAGAACATGTTTTTATATGACGTTAATGTATTACAGTTAAATTGCTAGCAACTTATCCCGACTTAGTCCTGGTGAATGTTATTATTATTTTGCATAATTTGTATTTATAATGATAAAATAAAGCTTCTGGTTAGCACTACAGCTATGTCAAGAATTGTAACTTTCAAATTGTATAAAACTTATTTATATTAGTGAATCTGAAAATTCTGAAGATTATAATGAGCCCACTACATGTTCTCATTTCTGGGACTCGATACCTTCTATAGCAAGAAGAGTGTCAAGGCCATAATTAACCACGCTGGCACAGTGAGGGTAGGCGGATGACGCATGACTTAAAAATATTTCAGGAATATGTCAGTTTCCGCACCATGTTTTCCTACATCCTTATTTATCACCTATACTTTAAGTGAGCGGCATTACGTTACTAGTTAACTTAGCATTTTCTCTTTGTTTTATGTGTATAAATACATTTTGCTCTGGTGCCCGGGCATAGAATGTGGCATCGTTCTCCTCTGCCTGTGGTAAGAGCCTAAAAATCGGGAACCGACTGATGGCGATTAAACCAGTAATGACTCATCTTATGCCTCAGCCGGTGATTGCCAGAAGCGTCACCGTTACACAAGAAGTTTTACCTCTGCGGTTGCCAACTCGCATGCCTAGCGTGACGACTATGGCCAATACCCTCTCGTTTTTTGAGATACGAGTATACCCATAGATACAGGTGGTAATAGATGATGCAGCTCCTGATTTAAGTACTAGCAATAATGTACTGGCAATGTTAAAGACTATATTCATAAAAGTAAAAATGGCATATACCAACCCAAAAGTGAGGCACAGAAGATTGCGTATGGTATTCTAAAGACCTATCGTATAGGTCGTAATAATGGTTGCTTAGCTTATAAAGTAATAGGTTGTTTTTTGTGGTTAAGGTTTTGCTTAAGTACGATTTGGTTTATCTCCATCATTAAACAAAGTTACGGGGGCGCCACGGCAATTTATTAAGGTAGCTATTTGTATGGCTTCACCTGTTTCTTGCGTGACATTGATTGTTATGTTTTTTGCCCGGAACAAAATAAATTAGGACTTTACTGATAACGGCAGATGTTAAGATTATGTAAATTATTGGGTTTGGTAATAAGTTTATTAAAGTGTTTGAAAAAACAAGGACAAATTTCATTTTTTCGACTTCAATTTACCGCAACCAATTATTTTTTGGCTTTATACTGTACCATTTACCATTTGAAAAGTAAATTAAATAGTATTCGAAAAGAAACTTCTGAAACCTCAGAATGTTAGATGAGTAGATTTTTTTACAGGACAGGAAATTATCAAAAATCGATAGAAAACTAAACTTCCGGAGAGAGTGTTGTGACGTCACGTCTACATAAAATTCTTATAAATGCGTAACGTCACTCGAAAGTTTAAGCACTATACCTTCGTTATTAGTTTAAAAAATACTTGTACCAACAATATTTTTAGTAATTTAACTGACAAACTAATTAGTTTTTTTTTGTCATCGTGCTTATTTAATTATGGTATACAATACAGGTACTGCGATAAATGCAGACAGTAAAGCCAACTGACGTACGGTCTTTAAAACAAAATGTTTTCTTTTTTGTTTTTTTAACATGTTTAAAAAAAATTGACAGACACTATATTATTATGCTAATGCATATGTAAGTCACATTTTTACATATTAACGAAGTAGTTCAACAGGAACAAAATTAAAAATTTTTACTAACCCCCGACTACCTCGGAACTCGGATTATCTGTATAACGTTCTACTAGTCAAGCCCTTTCATTTGATACCCATATTAAGGAGTTGTGAAAAGAAATGTATTTCGCCATTTTGTGGTAGCGGCCATCTTGGATTTAAATTTGTCATAGTGCAAAGTATTCTATTAGTCAAGCCCTTTCATTTGATACCCATATTGAGGTAGTAGTGAACAAAATAATATGATTCAGCATTTTGTGGTGGCGGCCATCTTAGATTTGAAATTTGTTATAGTGTATATATAGTATTCTACTAGTCAAGTTCTTTCATTTGATACCCATATTGAGGTAGATTGTGAAAAACTATTTTGTCCGCCATTTTGTGAATGCGGCCATCTTGAATCGATATTAACCAAACATAGCTAAGAACATCTGCATGGATATTAACCTTCAAATAAAAAAACGCATTGAAATTGGGCTATCCGTTTGAGCTCTACGGTGCCACAGACAGACACACACACACAGACAGACAGACAGACAGACATCGACGTCAAACTTATAACACCCCTTTTTTTTGGTCGGAGGTTAAAAAACTGTACACTGTAATAATCAAATAAAACACAAACAAATTGCGCTTTTTAAAGGGTAATAGCCATCCATCGTCGGTATGTTCCACTCAGCTATAATCTATTCACCAACCCTTTGACAATAGTGTTTTTACACGTGCTCACTCTGGACATGAAAGACGAAATCCGCTTCCACGGAATCGCGTTGAATGTTTTAAAATAAAACCGGTTATTCCAGTAAATAATAGATCATCATCAATATAATTGCGTTGCTATGATTACTCTACCAATTTAGCTTTCACAAATACGCCTTACAAACCATAATTGTGCAAAATTACCTGATTGATCCACTCTATTCATGGTGTACAATCATTGATGATTATACCAATTGATATTCTTGCCAATTCATGTTATGAGTCTATCAAAAGAAAATTAGGGCTCATAAAAGGCCAGGCTTCGAAATGTCAAAGTATTTGAGAAACGAAAGCATTTCTAAGAAATTTCGTTAGTATAATGTACAATAATGTATACTTGCTTTTACTAGTTTTTGTCTAACAACTACTTATTATAATTTAACTAAATTACAAATATTAAACAAAATAAAGGATCACTGTTTTTTTTTTATAGGTTTACACTTTTAAAAAGTTAAAAAAAAAGTTTTGACTAAAGTTATTATTATTACGTCACTTCTAAAAGCATCCAATAAAAATATTCTTTGGTGAATGGGAAAAATGACTAAGTCGCTGGTTATGTTATGTCCATATTATTTACTCGTATCTTAACGAATCTCAACACCTCCGCACCGAAGCCGGATGCGTCAAAGATTGTGGGATCGAAGTTGGCCGTTCTCCTAGTTACTACCCGTTCACATTAATAGACCGCTTTGCATGCGTTTTGTAAGATGACTTGATGTTTTTCTGTTGTCAAAAATTAAAAAATAAACAGTGTGATCAAATTGACATATATGATACAACCGATTAAAAGTTAAAAACGAAAAAAGAAGAAGAAGACTATCAGCTGACTATTATTATCATTGTATAAATTCAGACCAATGGAAACTGCGTTGCCAGACATATTGCATGCCTCTAGAAGAAGAGGCCAGTTTGTATGGGTCAATTATTTAAATGTTTTGTATCATCTTATCTTACCTGCAAACAGCAATAAAGATTTTTGTATTTGTATTTGTATTTATATCACATTTCATATTTTGCGGGACCAAATGCTGGCGTTTATTTGGTTCAACGTATAACCATTGACTTTTAGCGGCGTAGTGACGCCAGCATGTTGGGCGCGCTTCCAACTGGTAGTAAGCCTGCTAATTTTAACTATCTATTTGAGATATTCGAATGAGCTAAGTCTAAGTAGTTATTTAGGTTGGTAGTGTGGTGTACCTAGTTGTCAATGTAATTTCGTTTTGTTTATAAAGGCTCTGTTCGTATAAAAACAACAATATTAATCAAATACGAAATCATTTTACGTTATCAACGGTCCCTAGGCCTTTCGAAAATCCAACGGTGGATTGACTGGAAACGTTAAGCCGAGGATTGGGCTAAGTGGACTATTAAGGGGAAAGCTCAGCAGTGAACGAGCATGGGCGGAGTAAGTTGATGACAAATAAAATTATAACAAATAATAGATACAAATTACAATAAATGCAATTATTTATGTAAAGTTACAATAATTTATCTTACAAGTTATTGGCTCTATTCTAAGCCATTCTCGATAAAATTATTTATTACTACTATAGATTTGCCTGTTGTGTAGTTCCCGTTCCAGTTATTTCTTCGGGGTAACAAACCTATTTGTTATTCCAGACTATAATCTAACTACATATATTTCAAATTAATTTCAATCTGATATATTAAGCTTTGCTTAGTTTGGGGTTAGATAGTGTTGTGCGTGAAATGTCCACCAATATTTATTTATTTATATTTCAAATTTCAATCTGATCTGTTTTAAAGTTGCGAAGTGATTTAGCAACAAACATACAAACTTTGACATTTATTATATTAGTGGGATGATGAGTTCAATGTAGATCTATCAGACTGCAAAGGTAATTTGTGTAACTTACTTCATTTAAATGCCAGACAGAACCTTTAAAAAATAAATTAAAATTACACTACTTTACATACCTATCTAGCAACTTACATTAAGCAGATCTGAATTATCCATGGGCCGATAAAGGTTGAGAGATTATCAATAATTCTTAATGTTATCTTACTCGTAAATACACGATTGCAAATGTAACTGCAATATGGACAAGCTGCTGATCCAAAGTTACGCTACGGCATTAAACTCGTGCTGAGCATCGTGGTTTATTAAGCTGACGATGCTATCAAAGATGGCTTGATGCAAATATAACTTCAGCATAAGTTTCAAACCGATGCGGCACATGGCGTAAAATTATGTGAAAATCTTGCATACTGCGACAGCCAGAAAACTTTAACCAACGTGCTCAGATAAACTAAAACTTTATAACATTTTAATGCAATTTGTAATTTTGGTCTGCAAAATAGGTTTCATTTCTTAAATTTAATCTTGTTCTAAACCTCAGTTTGAAGTCAAATCTGTCTGATTTTGCATAAACTTCGAAACTGTTCGGTTGAAACTTAAATTGATACCACATAATCTGACACTCCATTTACTTTTATGCATTTTATGAAGGTTCTATGCGGGTTTGATTTAATGTAAAGTGGAAAACAAGAAAGTTTAAATTTGGTTTTCATATTTCATGCGAAAAGCTTTAAATTATGATGCAGCTAAACTAGAATGTACGAGCTATTTAGTGTTATAATACTAAACTGCTTTAAATATTCGGATGCACTAGACTACGATACAAATTACTTATAGTTTTTAACAATAAATACATTAAGCTGATTTTTAGATGCGCACTACGAAAAGATCATCAGTAGTTTCAGAAAACAACAGTAAAAATGTACGAAGTAAAATGACAATCAATAGTAGGCTATTATTTGTAGATGAATTGCTATTTTGTGACCATTTGTAAATTACCTATCTTTTTAAAACTGAGTAACGGATGACTACTACAAAGGAGGGGTACTTAGCAACACATATTAAACAATGACGCACAGCATCTTGGACATAATGACTGAAAATCACTCGGCATACAATAGAATAAGGAGTAAAAGTCACTGTGCTATTATGTGGCAGGCATGTAGCTTACCATCAGGTACATATCCTGCACGTCACTCTTTATTATAAAAAAAAAAAACTAAATAGTTCCTGGTAGGTTGTTAGTTATTTTTATTCTAATTTCATTTGAAACTTTTGTAAGTTAATGTGACCCAGAGCACAGCATTTCTGTATTCCATTCTATCAAGAACGATATGATTAATCCTGTCCACCTGACATATGGATATGATATAATGTAAATCGGGATACCAGTGCTCGTCTATCGCCCATTCTCTATCTAATACCACAATCTGTCAATTTGATACAGAGCCTTGTAATTAACCAGATTGAATCCCATCTGCCGCAACCCGTCAATCACATCTGATCATGAATATTAATACTCCCATTGACACGTAGCAATAGCTTGCAGGAGCAGTCAATATGCATATTAAATTGTTTAACAGCGGCCATTTAACGAGGGTATCGTCTGACTGGGACAGCATTGAGATGATATAAAAGGGGAATAAAACTGGTCATCTCAAAAAAGTTCCGAAAAAAGAGTTAGTGTAAGTCTTCTCGATGGTAAAAATCTTAAATGTAAACCTAAAATATAACAAAACTAGTAGCGTTCCACGGTTTCACCCGCGTAGTTCCTGTTCCCGTTATTACACGGATAAAAAATAGCTTGTCTGTTCTTCCAGACTATAATTTAACTGTGTTCTAAATTTAAACCCGATCCGTTCATACGTTACGACGTGATTGAGCAACGAACATCCAAATATCGACATTTATAATGTTAGTAGGATATAAAACCTAAAATTGATAACCCTATATATAAAAGTGTTAAACGTTTTGTTGTAATGTAAAACACTTTACACATGGTTTCAGTAAGTATCTAGGGGTAAATTTTATTACTTTGTTTACCAACAGTGTTATTACTTTTCAAACCGGTATAAAACACCATCTAAATTGATTAAATACTTGTAGTTTATCGCAATAAGTAAAACATCAAATGGATGTTTGACTTAGTATTACCATCCTTACCTTACCATACCTGACCACTCGGTCACTGACCATCTCGAGCTTTTGGGTGTTTCTTTGTCATCGACGCTCAACTTTGGCACATATATTGAGTCTAAGGCTAAATTAGCCGCCAAAAAACTGGGTGTCCTCTCAAAGGAGCAAAGATACTTCAATTCTGAACAGTTGCTCACGTTATACAAAGCACAGATTCGCTCCTGTATGGAGTACTGTTCGCACCTTTGGGATGGATCGGCTAAGTATCAGCTGAGGACTCTGGAATCTATTGAGAGACGTGCCAAAAGACTCATAGGCAATGACACTCTTGTGCGTAAAAGACTTCAAAGTCTTGATCATCGCCGCAAAATCACTAGTTTATTGGTTTTTTATCGGATACACTTCGGAGAGTGTGCAACTGATCTGCATGATCTAATACCACCTTGCCCTTTCTTCTATCGGACTTCTCGTTCCACATAAGGGCGACATCGTTTCATGGTTGATGTTCCAAAAACGCGAACGAAGAGATTTGACTCCACGTTTGTGATAAGAACGTCTAGGTTGTGGAATGCGTTACCTGAGTGGGTTTTCCCTGATGGTTACAATCTTGGTGTCTTCAAATCGAGAGTGAATCGGTTTTTTCTAGGTAAGCACGCTCCATTGTAGATCTCATCATCACTTAACATCAGGCGAGATGGTGGTCAAGTGCGAACCTATTATAGATAAAAAAAACATACCTCGCCTTAACTCTGCGCTACTTCTAAGTTTGACAGAAAGTAGAGGCTAGTTTGGTAGACGATAAAATAGATCCTTCTTACTAAAAAATAAATAAGAAAGGCTTAATGTAATATTTGCTGTAAATAAACACTTTTGAAACAAAACAAAGGAAAACTTATACATTGAGTGTTCTCGGAATGGTAATTTAATTTGTCAAATACACTCCTGTAACTTTACGTGACACTCTCTCTCGTTTTGAAGACTCCAAGATTGTTAACATCAGGAAAACGTCTTGTCACTACATAAAAACAAATAGCTTATCATTATGGTGAAAAACACACAAAGAAAATACAAAAATAGTAACTACGAAAACGTAATCCGGGAAAATAATATCAGAAATAAGCTCTCGCAGTTATTTGCAAAAAATATGATTCAATTTCAGGTTCGAACTTCATTGAATCTCCCCCGTCCTATTACGCCCACGTTTTAGGGGCATTTAACTGTCACTCACAAGCACGAATAACCTTGTCAGTTAATTTAGTAAGCGGGGCTAGAATAATTAATGTGTGTTGATGATGTTTTTCTCCCATACCGAAAGGTTTATTGCGTTTTGTATAGCTTTATTAGATTTCATTTTAAGCTGGAAATATTTCTTATTCCTGTACAGATTTTGCGTTTGTTTACGTATTTTTCAAAACGGTTTGACTATTTTTTATGATCAATTCAATCTTTTATTCGTTTGTTTGGTACATGGGTTTACTTTTGAACGTCCATTTATGAAATAAACTCAATGTCAAATAAAACAATTTAAAATACAAGTATGACGATATTTTCATCAAATTCGTATTTTTACCCAACTGAAAGAAGGGTTATATTTTTCACGCGTATCTTGTATGTCTGTAAATTTCTTTATTCCCATGTATCTACCAAACGGCTGGATGCATTATACAATTAAGATATCGTTACATTTGTATGTACAATCACCCAAATGTCTTTAGATTTTTATATTGTATAATGTTTTTATTTAGTAGGTTTTTTAATAGTCGGTTTTTTAAATTAAATTTATTAAACGAAAGTTTTTACGAGATTGTTTTTTTGCAGTGAAAATTTTCTTAGTCGTGTTTTGTTATGTTCTGGTATGGAATCATTTAACGGGTTCACGTCGTCATCGATATGCTAATTTATCGATATAGCGTCAGACCGGTGGCGGAGCATTAGAGCAGGACGTTAGACGCTTTTTGAAACGGTCGCGTCACCGAACACAAAGCTACACGCAATTTTCATTAATCGTAAGTATTGATTTGGTTTAATCTACCTACATAATTCATTAACGTTTCACTGTCATAATACTGACAAGCACAGAGGTGAAAGACTACGTAGCACTTTAAATCTGAAAGAGTCTGGTACTCAGTTTTTAACAGCCTCTAATTCCCACTTTAAGTATACAAGAACTCGTAAACCCTTACGTTGGGTACGGCAAGATTTTCACTTTTTCACTTAAGATGAAGTTGATAACAGCCGTTTAATAAACCCGCTTTGCCGGCTGCAAAGAAAAGTTTTGACTAGACAAAGTGGGTTGGGGTGAGTGCCACTTCAGCAGAACGCTAAACGGGCATTCTGCCTTGTGCCTCGACGCTTTGCTAAAACTGTTCTTAAGTACTCGAGACGTGAACGCTGCATTCGTTATGCAGGTTTTGAGGACAAATCTTTTATTTAAAAGCACTCAGGGGTGTAGGCTTGTTAATTCTTATTTTAAGTAATGTTGTTATACATGTAATTCATATTTGATTATTTTTACATAAATACACGGGTAGCTCACGTATAATGTAGTCAGTCCAGTCCGACTCAAGTTTCGATCGCGTCCGGCGATCTTTTTTCAGCACTGAACCAGCAGTGCTAAACGAGCTGCGAACGCGGTTCGCGCCGCTCGTTTAGCACGGACTGAACCAGCAGTGCTAAACGAGCTGCGAACCCGCGCGCGCACTCTCCTTGAAAAAGATCGCCGGACGCGATCGAAACTTGAGTCGGACTGGACTGACTACATTATACGTGAGTTACCCGTGTATTTATGTAAAATGTGTAATAACCACGTTAGTTTTCATACATATTTGATTAATTGTGAGGATAAGATAAACTACTTATCCAATGGGAAAAAGGTACGGTCAGGTTGTTATTTACCAGGGCATGCTCAAAGGACGCCAAGTACCTTAAAATCCTACAAGTGGAAAGAGAGTAGCGAGATCATTGATACATTTTAGACTTATAATATTTTATACTGTTTACCTAGACCGCATCGTCGTTTTACTTTAGGTGAGTCTGTTGACATGCAAAACCGGTTTCTGTTAAAAAATAAGATTTCTTTTTTAATTCGCCTTTTTTAGTAAATTGAGAGACAGAAAGACGAGGGAAGTAAATACGGTTAATCAATTTTCGTTCACCCGTTGATTGGGCGTAAACTCGATTTCCCCCGTAATGTGACGTTGTTCGTTCTCTGTCGAAGTTTCGGCAGGATTACACGGGTCGAGTACTTTTTTAATACTTTCGTATTTATAGCATTTTATTTTTTTGGAAAATAGTTTGTGACGCGATGACAAAGAAGTTATCTGATAGTATTTTTGAAGTGAAAGTTCTTTAGCCGATTTGAGTACTTTTTGATAGGGTATTATCTTATGGGTCGCGTCACTAACATGTTTATAACAGGCGGCGACGTTGCGGCGTAGAGAAGGAGTTCGGCGAAGTGGCGTCAAAGTGAGTGACATAGGCAGGACTACTCTCCCGCAGCCGTATCGCTTAACTCTCCTGCTTTCTGCCATGCTGTGATTTGTGACGTCATTGGGCAACTCGATGAAAGCAGACAACTGCATTTGCTTACATAAAGATATTTGTATTTTAGTTCCGCTGGATATTGAAAGTAGGTATAGTTGTCTGCTTTCATCATTGTCCAATGACGTCTCGATGACGTCCAATCACGATGACGTCTCAAATCAAAACATAGCAGACAACAGGAGATTTAGGCGATAAAACTGCTGGACATGAGCGTTAGACACTTTTTGAGTTAAATCTTGTGAGTTCGTGTCACCAACATGCGTAATATTAGGTATCTGTATACCACACTTAACATTAACATACAATGCAACATCGGTGCTGTTATTTGTTTATAGTCTAACCTCGTGGCTTAGTGGGTAGTAACTCTGCCTGTAAAGCCGAAGGTTCAATTCCCACCCAGTGCAAATATTCGTGTGATGAATTCCAACATTTGTACCGTCTTTGGGTGTTTGTATGTATAATAAGTATGTATTAATAACTATAAAGGTAAGTATTACCTGCTATCTGGCCGCCATGCCTTTTGTTTTAGAAATCTGTGCCGCCATGTTACAAGTTTTGCTTTGTTTGGGTTCAGATGGTGCTATGTGTGAATTGCCCACCAATATTTTTTATTAATTTATTTATTTTAGTCACTGCTGCCAACTTTTTATGAAGAACTTATCTGTTGTGTACCATAAACGCTACTTAAGCTTAATTCTCTCCTTTTGAGTTTAATTGATGATACAACTCTTGAAATCTTCTGAACAGATTTATGACTCAAACATTTGACAGATTTTTAGCTCGCTTGAGTAAATGTTCAAAATACGCTGTATTATTATTCATATGATTATGACGTACATTTTACAATAGAACCTTGATAATAAAATGGGCACGATGAATTGAAATGTATCGATTTGTATCGAGTTTCATTAAATATTCATCTATCGCCGCTAATCCATGCCCAAAAGGAGGAAAATATTTCGACGGTATATTTGTATTTGATGACTCGTAAAACAACTGCACCAGTTTACGTATTCGTTTACGATTAGCTATGCATTTTCATAATTATATTTGTTATACTATCATGTTACTAAACTATCAAAGAGAAAAGGATCTGTCAGTCATACTTTTCAAGTATTTTTCAAAAGAAAATTCATAAAACATTTTTTTTTAATGTTTTATGAATTCCCCCCCCGTCAATTGCACTCAGTTGGATAACTTACAAGTGACGGCATAGTGCTGATTATTATTTTATACCCATCTATCATCCTGCATAGTTCTCCTGGTGGTTCATCTGACCATAAATTTTGTTCACGAGCCTGTGGTCTATTCAGCCTGGAAACTAAGAGCCAACCCAATATTCTAACTTATACGTATGCAAGGCCCGCATTTTGAGCGCATATTTCAGTAAACCGTTTCTCTGATTCCACTTTGTAGGATTAAATTTTCATCCCTTTGTATTTGTAAAGTTGTGAGATTATTTTAAATTAGTTTTCAACGCTTTGTTTCAATTCTGTAGCAACGAGGATTTTACAGATTAAGGTTTAATACTTGCTAACTGACAGTGCTCATATATTTAAAGTTTTTTATAAGACGTGGAATTTAAATTCTAGAAGTAAAGAGCCGGCCTTTCATTTTTCATGCCAGTTTTGTTGATGCCACTTTAAATTTTACATGGTAAAATAAGCAAGAGGAAGATAAAAACATGGTTCGTTCCATGGCTGTCTGTGCGTGCGTTTTGTGCACACCCTCATCGGTCGGCGTCCATGTTTGAGCACCATAGATCATGGTAGGCAAGCCACATTGAATGTAAAGGTGAGTCTTTAAGTATTATGGAACGCCAACAGTACTAACTATAAAGTTATCAAGATACACCACACCAAAAATTTCAATTGGGATTTCTCTCACACAGCAAATACTAGTGCTTTATAAGAGAAATTGCCAGAATCAGTGTCAAAATATTTCGTGCTACCAGCAACGAGTAGAATAACCTGAAGTAACCGAATTCTGTCGGCAGAGTAAACAGTGAACACTCAACGACGTGTGAAATGACATGCGCGTACTACAAAATAAAATCGTTTTTAATCCTCAGTGCGAAAAGGGTTCCATAAGTTTGACGTGAGTAAATATATGTGTGATGTGTTTCCTGTACCGAAACTACACAACACATCACATCTATATTTTCTTGTGTATGTATGATGGCACTAAAGAACTAACTGATTTTCTTTTCATTAAAAAAGCGTAACATTTTCATAAATATTTTGTAGTGGTAGGACTCTTAGCAGAGACCGCCTGGGGAAGTACTACACCTTTGCCAGTTATTCTGCCGCCAAATAGTAATGTGCAAACATTACTGTGTTCCGGTTTGAAGGGCAATGTTTCCAGAGAAATTACAGGGCTTAGGGACATAACATCTTAGAGCTCTGTGTGACGAGCGCAGTGCAGTGCTAGGTAATGATTTGGACTTTTAATGTTCCCAATAGCTGCGTGACATGTGCCATGAGGCACATGTCCTGCTCGTCTCGTCACTTTTTATATAAAATTATTAAATAAAAATGTGTTCAATGTTGTCTATTCGTTTCATGTTACAATGTTTTCATTAATTTGTAGTGATAGAATACTTTGCATTAGTACCACGCTTTTGACAATTAGTCTACCGCTAAGCATACAGGTACAAATTTTTCTGTGATCCAGTTTGAAGGGAAATGCTACCCGTGAAATTAAAGATCCAAGAGATAAATTGTCAATGTTCCTAATGATAACAAAATTTTACACATGTCGGTTGGTAATTACCACATTTCTGCAAAATGTAACATATAAAATTCTAGGCTGGTCTTCTCACAATGCTTTTTTCGAAACTCAAACTCATCAAACATATCTAATTTTCTGGTCTAGCTTAGAGTTTAAAATTGGGTTAGTGATATAAGTGATTCATCATCATCAGCCTGTATTCGTCCACTGCTGGACATAGGCCTCCCCTATGATACGCCACTCAGTCCTATCCTCGGTCTTACTTCTCCAACCGCCATCAGCTGCCTTTCGAATATCGTCACTCCATCTAGTCTCAGGACGTCCTACACTACGTTTGCCGATTCGCGGTCTCCACTCCAGAACCCGTCTGCCCCAGCGGCTATCGGGTCTGCGACAGATGATATATAAGTGATTATATCTCCAAAATCAAGAGGTTAAGGCACTTTGTTCCGCAACAACTTAATTGCCTTTAAATAGAGTAGGATAAGATTAGTCTCTTGTAGTGTGCTTACTTACTATTTCACTTTCCGATTTCATGACTCACTTTACTCTTTCTACAATGGTCACTATCAATGACCAGAATGTCTTTTCCAGTTTCCATAGTAAATTAAATTCATTTGAATACTCATTACACGCAACAAAACGAGCATAAAGCGTCGTATTTAGCACTGAAAAATTAAAATCTCCATTTTATTCGTGGCTCATCGGTCGAGTGGCCCGCACCCTCACTAAATGACATGGGCGTTTTCTGGTCACGCAAAAATACAAGGCGCGTAGTCTCACAATAGACCATGTTATCAAAGCAACAAGATCTATTTTTGAATGGTGTTCCAAAAATGTGCCAATGACCTAAATGCAGTCATTACAGGTGAAAATAGCAAAGCGAAATAAATTGTGATTTATGGTGATCAAACATTATTAACAAGGCTTTTGTTCGGACGCTTTGTTTTCAACGCTGTGAGTTATATGTAGGTACAGTCCATCATTCGTTAAAACAATTTTCTCCTTGAAAAATGTTAACATTTTTATATATATCTGTAATTTTCTTTGAATTATATCATATTTGTTTGTAAGCAGTATTTAATTTCAGTAAGAGCAAAAGAAAGTAATGCACAAGTTGCCTGTCTTGTTTATCCAAGTGTCCTGCCATAATTCTTGTAGGTAATGCTAAAATGTATGAAGTAATAACTAAATTTTATGTTTAAAAAATCAGTTATCCCCGAACACCCATTTGAAATTTGCCATAGTGTGCTACTAGTCAAGACCTTTCATTGGGTGCCATATTGAAGGAGTTGAAATATCTGTAATTTAAAGCAGTTTTGTATCATTCCGACTAGTTATAATTTATTAAAAACGGACAAAAAGAACAAACACTGCACTTATTATACAGAATTAGTATGAATTCGTTACCTAAAATTCAAAAACAGTAGAAACAAACTTTTAGCTTTTTAGTATGTTGGGTCTGTTTTGTCAAAGGTTAAAACAATTTACAACAACATGTTGTTTAAACAATTTTCACTTGTAAAATACGAAATACGAGTACGTACAAAAAGTCCGTGGAATGCATAAAAACCGTGTACTACAGTTCGTTACCCACAGACAACAGTGTTGGCACGAGAATCCGAACAATCTGTTACAACGTTTGAGAATTTACAGACCAGCGTTCAAAAAACGCGATAAAAGATCTTTCTACTCCATAATATTCATGCCTCAAATAACGCAACAAAGGTCATATTTGGTTCTGGTATTCTGGTTCTATAAAACATATTGTAAAGCGTAACTTTAGCTAAATTTTGCCTCTTAAGGTCGTTTGACGTCACATAATAAGAATTTGAAATTTATTTGTAAACTTAACAATTTCGTAGTTCCCATGGGCTTTCAAGAAATATTTGTAATTTTGTGGCTAAACAACCTTAAAAAAAACTTATTTTTATCCAAACATCAAAGCGTAATTTAAATGAACGAATTATCGATATTTGTTGATTTAAGTGTATTTTTTACATTTACCTAGATAAATATTATCTAACAGAACAGGTATCGTTGTTACTGTTTCTTCACAAAGTTTTCTTCTAAATTAATGGGAGAGCAATGTCAAGTTCAGATCAAACTTTCTCACTAAATAGTAACTCAGAGAATCAAACTTTATTCAAGATTAAACCCTAAGTCTTTGGGTTGAGTTACATAACTTTTAATTATTTATTGTCTTTTAGAAAACAGCCATAAGAAATCTATTATCTGAAACAAAAATACGTATTTTGAGTCCCTAATAATATGGAATATAATGTAATTAAATCTTAAATTTCGAAAAGTTAATCCAACATAATAGTGTTGATAAGCTAGCCAATGGCTTTTACAATGTTTGCAGCATAAATAGATTAATAGATGTTTGCAGATAAACGCATATATAATTTTCAAATTTATGCGTATTTCACGCAGCCTTACGCGGAAAAACGCTGGTTTAGAAACTCTCTCAAACGTTTAGCGCTTTGCAGCAGACTGAGTGTTAAAAGAACGTATCAAACGAAATACATAATATTCTATGTAAAGTACTTATCACTAAATATGATTTACGGTTCAAAATATTTTTTGAAATTATTCAAACTTACACATTACGAAGACAGTGTAGGCGATATTACAAAATTTTGATCATTTTATGGTTTTTATAGTTTTCAATGTAATCGTATAGCTCTTACTCGTAAATCTTTCTTTTTGACAATATCAGAAGTAATAATAACATTAGAATATCAGAATGATAGTGGGAACGTATTTTTTATTATCAAGCAGTTAACGAAGAAGAAAGCAGTTAAGAAACGTGCTTTAGCATAACGCCTAAAGCTTTTTCTGTTTACTAGTGAAAAATAATACAATATACATAGGTCTCATTTAAATTAATCGTTGCTGAATTTTACAGTGGTATGTACTCTAACTGCTATATTGCAACACATGGCGTACGAGTAAGCCCTACATTTAGCAATTGAATTCAAAACTAAGTTTAGAAGCAAGTTAGAAGCAAGCAATTTTCGCTTCTGAATTTAGGACGCTAGCTTAATGTATGCTACTCTTCATTTACTACCAACTAAATTCAGTCTTCTAAATTTATCCAAGTGTAAAATCTTTTATCTCGGACGTTCGGCGTCACAAATCATTATTACACGTCATTTGCTTTTGGCGTTGTAAGTCTAAGTAATATCTTCTTGTAAAAAAAAAACCTCCAAGTCTAACGGTAGGTATTAGGTATGCACTTTGAGTTCCCTACTGAATAGGCTACTTATACTGATACGACCACTTTGCATTTGCTACTCTCTCTTTCTGTAGATATATACTGATTAACACGTCCCTTGTCTGTGCTATCGTCAAATAGTTCATAAGATACTTTCATGAATTTAGCTGTATCTTAACATGACCCTGCTCATTCAAAACATCTACTCAAAGATGCACGGAATAAGAAGGAGTATTTTATGTTTATTCCTTCGCTAGCTATCTCAAATAGGGTATGTAACCGGATTTTCCCCGCATATCGGAATAATGACTTGTCGTAAATATGTCAAACGACTTCCCTGTTCTATCAGGCAAGTCTTTTATACGAAACGCTTTCATAAATGAGACATGGCTGTATCAGAAAAGTGTTGACGCGCACAAGAATACCTAGAAAAGGTATCAAGAAAAAAATTTACAAGGGAGCAGCTAGGTACTTTCGGAAACTCGAAAATAAAAAAAAGTTCTATAAAATTGACGAATAATCAATGTGGGTATGGATAATTTAGTAACGGCTCGGTATTTAAGCTTCAAAAGCCAGGCTGTTTTGATCTCTTAATTTCAAACGGATGCTCTAAATACTTGTGATGGAAGTATACGCTTTCCTTAGTGTCATTGTTTCATCATTGACGTTTCAAAGTTTGGATGAAGAGGTTTGAATCCAATTTGGAATGGGAATGTGCAGGGACTTAACTAAAAGTTCATTTTTTTTATTGCACTTGATCGCCTAACGTAAGGCGACTATGGAGTAAGTATATTTACCTAGTAGTACCCGATTCACTCCACACTTGGACGTCCTTACAGTAATGTATAAACTGGGAGTATGTTACTTGAGTATGTACGTCAGGCAATCGAGTAGGTATGTACAATCTATACTTATAATAAAACTGTAACGGGTCGAATTCTGTACATTGAAGATATTTTGAAAAAATTTTTTTTGGGGTACTCCATAGTCGATACTGATGGCGAAACTGCATTTTTTTTCTTTCATGTCTGTCTGTCTGTCTGTCTGTCTGTCTGTCTGTCTGTCTTTCTGTATAGAGATCACGCATCACGCCGAAACTACTGATTCAATTCAGCTGAAACTTGGCATGATTTTAGTTTATACTAAGGACATTGCTGTAGGCTACTTTTGATCCCCAAATTCTGAGTGGTTTTCTTGCGGGAGGGGTGAAAGTCAGAATGTGTATTTGGTTGTAACTCATGTTTGCGTTATTTAATTTCATTAACTCATTTTTTTGTTAGAAAGAACATATTTTTATATTGTCCCGTCAAAATTTGAATAGTATCGGTCTGGTGGTTCGAAATTACACAAACATTAAATAATAACGACACGCGCGGCGCGTTCGGTACATACTAACTTCTAAGTATTCTGTGTATCAGACTATCCACAGAATATCTAGATTCTAGAAAGTGCCCACGTGATCGCGTCGCGTCGTCTTGGATGACAAAATAATTGTCAAAGATATATTTTGTGTGGAAAACAAACATCATTCGGTTTTAATCGACTTCAAACAAGGAGGATGTTTTCAATCGGGTTGCATGTTTTTTATTTGGTTTTATTTTACACGATAACTCCGCTAATTGTTAGTTGATTTTGATAATTCCTTTTTGTTTGGTAGAAAATACTTCAGAGGTGATCTTAGATATCGAAAACAGGGAGGTAGTTTTCAAATATCAACAAAAAGCTAAAATCAGCTAAAATAAAATTAGATCTATCTGTTACGACATAGTCATAGCTTCTTATAAAATTTAGTCGAATGACAGAATTAAATTACCTATCACTGAAGTAGATTTTTGTTATTTTGGAGAAAACATATCAGCATAATAAGTAGCAGCCTAAACAACCCATTAAATGTTCCCACTGCTGGGCGTCGGGGCCTTCTCTCGCAAGGAGAGAGACAGGTTATAATCCACCACGCTGGCCCAGTGTCGGTTGGTGGATGACATATGACTTAGAACTTAGATTATAGGTAGATTTCGGTTTCCTCACAGTGTTTTCTTCACCGTTTTAATTACCGGCATTACGAACATGACTCTGAAAAGATAGTGGTACGCGTGGTTTGAACCCTGGGTCTCCGGATCGACAGTCGCCGTTCTCCCGACTAGGTCAGCTGTAACTTACTAGACCAGCCGTAACTTATTAGAAAACGTATTATATTTCAATCCAAACACTGTTTAAAATTTAAAGGTAGTGTTCAACAAGCTTCGGTGACCGAAGCAGACCGTTGTTAGGGTTCTGTACACAAAGGGTAAAAACGGGACCCTATTACTGAGACTTCGCTATCCGTCCGTCCGTCCGTCCGACTGTCACCAGGCTGTATCTCAAGAACGGTGATAGCTAGACAGTTGAAATTTTCGCAGATGATGTAATTCTATTGCCGCTTTAACAATAAATACTAAAAATAAAATAAATATTTAAGAGGTGCACCCATACAACAAACATGCTTTTTTACCGTTTCTTGCTCGATACTAATAATAACGTACCTTTAACTATTCACATAATATTTAGTTTTATGTTCTCTTTAAAAGTAATTAATTAAAATAAAATAAATTATTCAGGGGTTCCCATACAATAAAATCCGTTTATTTGCTAATGGTTCAGAACCCTTCGCGCGCGAGTACCATTTGCATTTGACCCGTTTTATTTTTTCTAAATTGTTGTTAAATCCTATGCTTTCCTAATATTATATAATTATGTCAATGTTTCAATTTTTGCTGCTCAATTACGTTGGAACGGCTGAATGTATCGAGTTAAAATTAAAGACACATTCTTGGTTTAGCTTAAGTAATACATAGGGTACTTATACATAGGCAATGTTTAGCCTATGTGTTCTGCCAGACTATAATCTAATTATATTTCAAATTTCAACCCGATCACTTGATACGTTCCGCCATGATTAAGTAACAAACATCCAAACAGTGACATTCATAATAATTACAGGACAACGTTGGACTGGCTGAACATATTTTGAAGGAATTCGAAACAGACGTAGTTTGAACTCAGAAATAGCAAATCGGTTACTTATAAGGTTACTGTGACGTCCGAAAGACTAAGCAAATTTGGTAGAAAATTGAAACAGAGATAACGTATAGTCCGAAATACCACATTTATGTATTACCTATCAACCTGAAAAGAAGCATGGGCCCTAAGGAAACAAATATTAACTATCACGTCAAAACGGCACAACTATATGTGTACCATATGGGTTGACATACGAAACACATATAGTTTAGAGTCTAAAATTTCACATGGGCTAATAAGTCTATATTTTCATTTAACTCCATATTAATATAAGCATATATTTTCGTAAGGAACTTGATGTGATGGTAAGGTAAAAGCCTAAAATGAAAAATTGATGCACCCGTTTTGGCGTAGATAATATAGGTGATTTGCGTTCACAATCAAAATAGCAAGCAACATAATATTCTCATTAGATGGCGCTAATGCCAGTTTAAATCTAAAAGCACTAAAGCCCCATTTAAATCGATGTTTTGCTATTGTGGTATGTATTTTTCTTTCATCACTAGGTGACGTTACTGGTATTCTAAATTGTACTAATAAGTTTTGCTGCTAAAAGGATTATGATGCCGAATTTGGATTCTTTCGTTCTTGGATTTTTTCTGTGTTACCTACAATTAAATTCATACATTAACATTTCACTAGGACTTGGCTTAGATTTACGGGTTCAACTTGCTTGAATATCATTAAAACTCAAAATCTTAATCATTTTATTCCACACAGGCTTCGTTCAAAATTTTACGCGGGCGAATTCGCGGGTAACAGCTAGAAAACAGCTTGCGGATAAAAAGAGATAAGTAGGTATCAGATCATGAACATTCGCTTCAGACTTTTCATAATGTATCCTATAAAATCCTACAAACTTAACACTTGCGGCTATGTTCGATACTATGAAACATGACTAAGTATGTTTGATATTGTTTAAAAAAGAAAATGAAGATGATAAAATTAAATATCTTTTGTGTGGAAAACAAATTCACTCAAACTCAAAGGGTTTTCAATGACTACTTATCCAAATATTTGACGTACGATACTTCCAACTAATGTATAAGTTAGTAACATCTGCTTACGCGAACGAAGTAGCGGGTTCAGCTAGTCCAAAAAATAAAAATGTTAGTTGAGACCCCGCGGACATTAGCTCATTATCCGGTAAGTATTTAAGTTTAACTGCATTGTAACATTTAAAGGAAATATTGCAACAATTTTAATATCGGGCATAGTAAAAGTTTTATCATATCAAGTTCTATAGTATAGAACATAATGCTACTATCAATAGAAGCGGAGCATTAATCAAGAATGTAACAAAAACGAGGAAAAATATTATTTTTTGAGAGTTTTCGTACCGTACTTTGACATGGCAGCATTTGTCTAAGAATGCGTCACGAAATCAAATTTTCCTAATCATATTTGTTTCTAAATCTGAGTTGGTACGACCGATTTCCGACTGGTAGCGTAGCAGGTAGCTGAATAGATTTTTTGTTTGAAAGCGATATTCTTCAATTATTATTGAACCGATTTCAGTCATTCTTTCACCGTTGGTTATGTACGGGATCCCGATGAGTGCTATATACATATGTACCCCGGACAAAGCCAGGGCAGACATCTAGTCTCATATAACCTTTAAACATGTTGCGTTTTAAAGATGTTAAATTTTTCTGAATATCATAAAATAATGTGCCTCCTTTGAGTATATTTTTTTACATTTGTACTACTAAATACGGCCGCTATCTTATGTAAGGGCCGCTCTATGTATTGTTGACGTTAAAAATATTTATTTGTAAAAAATTGTATCAGTAGTTTGGAAACATTTGGACGTAATCCGTATCTAAACGATTTGTAACTATCTCTTGTAGTTTTGGTCGCGTAATAACAAAAAAAAAACTATTCGGGCAACTACCGCAGTCTTGGCCATGAGGATATTTTCAAAAGTTATTTTAAATGTATCAATTCATTGAATTCTTCGAAAATTAGAATATTAAATGGCCATATCTACAGAAAAGCAACGAGGTGACCCCAAACTACTTTTTTGTTTCACGAGATCCACAAATTTCATACCAAAAATCAATGTAATACAAAGTTACCACAGAATAAAAAGAAGTTGAGTTTCCACAATACGAACAAGAGAACTTTAGTCTGTCTTAAACGAACTTACTCGTATAAATTTGCTTAAGACGTCATTGAAATTGGCAAAGATTCAAAAGAGCTGTTCATCGTCTAGGTTTTATTTACTTCACGTCAATTTACTTTCTTCTCTGCTCCTTCTACTCGCGAAAGAACTTTTCATTTGTTCTTCAGTCAATATCCTGTATAGTAAGGCAGGATTAACACCGTACTGAATTACATTAAAAATTGAAGAAAGTTAGTCAAGTATTTTATTGATTTTTTGTGATAAAATACAGGAAGAACAAATTCATTCATTCATCATCACCCGCAAGACGTCCGCTGCTGAACATAGGCCTCCCCCCTAGATTTCCACAACGAACGGTCCTGCGCAACCTGCAACCAGCGCTTCCCAGCGAAGAGCAAATTACTTACCTACATTTTATTTATAATGAAATTAGTATGAACTGAGGTAGTGTTCTTAAACATAAAACGGGCTTATTCACTCAATAATATTCTTACTGCTGGAACTTGGGTTCTTCTCTCGCAAGGACTCAAGGTCACAATCTACGAGTATCACACTGGCCCAGTACGGTCTGGTGTATGTCCCATGACGTTGAAAAATTCTTGGAGCACGCCGATTCCCCCACCATTAAAAGGCAGTAGTGACGACAAACTTGTTCACAAGCACTGGAAAAATACTTCGGAGTTCAAGCGTGAGGTGAGCAAAGTGAGGTGAAGCGGATGAATGTTCAATGAAATGTCTGTTCTTTTTATTGACACACGCCAAATTAGCATTTTTGACAAAGGTTTTTAGTTAAAATAACGATAAGTTTACATAGTTTTGTGTACTGCATACGAATTGACAATCTAGATTTACCTGTTAATCCGCTAAGTTACTTTATGGCTGACGATACATAGAGCTATTACATAGGTGCCTAAATAGGATTAAGAAAAACGAGGACATAGTGTTTAAATAGTATCACGAGAAGACCAGTGGTCACAAGAAGACTGAAGACTGTAGTTATTAGCCGTTACTATTAGTTATTACCTAGGAACTATATTGATGGTTTATTATTTCATTTTTATTTTTGTATCAAGATAGTCTTACAAAAAGCTTTACGTAAGTTCGAGACGCTATTTGCCTTGATATATTGTTGGTTCGGTGTCATTACTTACAAAAATGATTTATTATTCTACCGCTTCGTACAATGGCCAACTGTCGTGGAGGCGCACGTGTTAAGTTTCCTTTTATTTTGATTGCTATTTTTTTTTCTTTCAAAGGGAAAATATCTAAATCCGTATTTGTGGTTGAACATAGCTGTATTTTGTTTACTAATATATCCCCTTCAAATATGTTAGAATTTCGTACTATATTGAAAAAAAATATTGCAAAATCCAATGATACTCGTATTATAAAAAAGACAAACGTGCATTTAAGTACTTGTATTAGTATTTGAAGTGTTCATATTATAATAATAAAAAAAAAAACATACGCATTTTACTTCTTCTGAAAATTTTATTTTGAAAATCACTAATAGCAAATAAAAATTTTAGTCTACACACGATTTTATCCGGACAACAAACGTTTAAAAATTAAGGTATAAATTACGAAATAACAACAAAATGCTGGATTTTTCTTCACATACCGCATTCAAACCAAACCGAGAAAAGCTTGTATTGAGAGCATCAGTTTTAAAAGTATTACAAGTCAAAAAATGCCAGCAGAAAAAACACAATAATTCACACAGAGGGTATTAAATTGAATACTTAGTTAAAAGTGATTTAATAACGGGAGATTGTGGTCAAACTTCATCTACTCCTCTGAACATTTTTAGACGAGCCGATGTAAATATCTTTCACGGTGAAATTGAAGGAAGAAATCGTGAGAATTTTTTTTTGACATATTCGCCCCTTTCACACTATATTGAATTTTAATTGGTAGTCGTAGTAATAACTTACAAATTGAGTGTTAAAATTCAAAGTTCAAATTCCGTACAAAAATGTTCACGTCAAGTAAAATAAGTAGTTAGTTAGGTAGGTATGTAGTGTAGTGTAGTTTTCATTGTATTTTAGTTTTGTTAATAAAGGCACAGCAAAATAAATGTGGTCAAGTGCGAGTCGGACTTGCCCATGAAGGCTTCCGTAGCAGCAAGTAATATAATATAAAAGTTCTTGTAGTGCGTTGTTTATGTAATCAGTGTTTTAACAATAGTCAATTTGTGACGTATTAAAATAAAACTACTTACTAGATCTCATCCAAACCAATTTTCTTGGATAGTTTATATGGTAATGTGCATCATATTTTTTTTTTTGTTTATGTCATTCTCTTATTTTAGAAATTACAGGGGAGGGGGGTTACACACTTTTTACCACTTTGGAAGAGTCCCTCGCGCAAACGTACAAAAAATTTAACCGACTTCTAAACCACAAATAGGCACTCAAAAGCGAAAAATAAACTAAAATCATTATTATAAGCGCTACTCACTCATCTATTTGAAGTTGGTTAATGAAATAAAGTTTTCATTAATCCATTTACACAATTTCGTATTGACAGGATCGAGTTTCATAACTTTTGTGAAATCTTCAACTACGCCGTCCAGAAAATTGTACGCAAATTTTAGTTTATGGTTCATATTTCAAAAACCAATTGACCGATTTCGATAAGATTTATATGGGACCATTCGGGAAGCATATCCATCTGAACACAAAAAGAAATTTTAAAATCGGTGCTGAGGTTCTCGAGAAATCAGGTAACACAAATAAAAAAAAACATAGGGGTCGAATTGATAACCTCCTCCTTTTTTTGGAAGTCGGTTAAAAATATTTTGGCAACCTCAATTTCATTTTTGATGACCTATCTATAGATAGCACACACACATAGATTTAACACAGATAGGTTTTGATCAAATTTTTTTTTTTGAGTTTCAGTTCTAAGTATGGGACATCCCTAAAATTTTTTGTTTTATTTTTTATTTTTGTATCAAAATCTTAATGCAGTTCACAGAATACATCTACTTACCAAGTTTCAATAGTATAGCTCTTATAGTTTCGGAGAAAAGTGACTGTGACATATGGACGGACAGACAGACAGACAGCCATGACGAATCTATAAGGGTCCCGTATTTTTGCATTTGGCTACGGAACCCTAAAAACATGTTGTCTAATAAAATACGTAAATAAAAATAAAGTAAGTACTCGTATCACTTTCTACATCGTAATATCTTAATCTAAATGTAGCTAAAAAGTTCTCATAACAAAAATCTTTAAACTATAAAATCGAAAAAAAAAATTGGCAGTCATAGGAACTGCTGATAGAAGTGGAAACTTATAACTCAGAATTTTATAGCTCACTTTGGAAACAACGCGCGTGAAACCGGAGGGCGTGGCCTTGAGCATGGTTGACGCATTTCTAGATAGCTTATAGCCATTTACCCGAAGATTTCTTATCACTCCCGAGCACGACGCTAGAATTCAATTCACAGCCCACGAGAAATCTGTCTGTGGTACGCCACAATAAGTTTTCACTTCAAAAACTGAAATGAATACATAAGCTATCAAATTAACCATTTCGTGGGGATTATGGATAAACAGCGAGGCTCAGCTTTGCATCTTAAACAGACGTAAATGTAATTTCCTCCCATCCATTTAGTCCTAAGTCCGTTTTATTGAACTGAAGAAGTTATTTCAGCGTTAATAAAATCGAAGGGGACCTTTATTTTCATTCATTAGAGGTCCCAACCGCAAGAGCGACATTGACAGATCGATTGTTTGGGCTAAAGAACAATTCTAATCATTTATTGTATTCTTTGAAATCAATTCAGCATAGTTCACCTTTTATCTTCAAAAGCCGAAGTAAAAATAAAATAACATTATTCACTGAACACTTATCAAATTAACCTGTTATTAATTGGTTAATAACAGGTTAATTTGATATTTATCAACTTAACCTTCATTATTAAGATCGTACTCTTAGATATTTGTAGAATTGTATTATCATTTTTTGTAGTTGTAGGACTCTTGCCAGAGTCCGCCTGGGGAAATGCCACACCTTTGCCAGTTATTTTACCAGCAAGCAGTAACGTACAAACATTACTGTGTTCTGATTTGAAGGGCAATGTTTCCAGAGGTATACAGCTTAGATGTCTGGGTGAGGCGCGCAGTGCAGTGCTAGGTAATGATTTAGACTCTTCATGTTCCAATAGCTGCGTATCACTGTACTGTTATGTGGCAGGCATGTTATTTATCATCAGGCACATGTCCGTTACTCTTCTCTAACAGATTATACCAGTATATTTCCGTGCAAAGTCGAACATTGATTGTATACCCGTTACACTCAACCCGTTTGTTTTTTCGCATTGTTCGTCATCCATCCCTGTCGGTTATGAGTGAGCGTGCCCATATATCAGAATACGAGCTACTCCCAGTGATTGATTGATGTATATACGTACTAGACTAATGAAGTTATCTGAAGTTTATCACTGTGCACCAGCCGCGGATGATTTATTTTGCTGTCTGTTGGAGCTATTGACATAAAAACCAATATAAAATATAATATACCTACTAGGGATATCCGTTTTTTAGAATCCAAATTAAGATTACGCGGTAGACGTCGCGTCGCTTATGAAAATCTGCAACGTCAGAGATTCTAGGGTTTTGCAACTAGTGCATCTATCGATTTTAAAACAGCAAGACGTTGTCAATTAGTTTGTTGGTTTTTTATTTGTATGTGTTTTACGATAGCTGCGCCAAATACAGTTTTTGATGTTTTTTTGTTTAGTTAGAACCTACATCAGAAATGAACTCATAGGTATTAACGTTATTTTAATCAGTGTAACGGTGGTTCAAATATCAACAAAAAATGACTTTACTATTATTTATTTTGATTTTAACCATCTGTATGCATTTGTTTTTCGAAACCTCGCTGTATCATTTGAACAGTGTGGAAAAGCGACATTTAGTCGATTGCCTGAGTATAATTATAAAATGAAATCGAACTCTGTTTTTGTAGAAAATTAAATTATTACCTCACATTTACAAAAGTTACGCAATAGACGTAAGACCGCGATTTGCCCGTTGTTATGCAGTATCATGGACTAGAATGTAACGCGTTTACATAGAAAGTACCTGTTTACTCTAGATTTAAAAACATCCAGGTTGTACGTATCTTGAATGGTTATGATTTTAATAGTCAATTGCTTTTTATTGCGCAAAAATAAAGATAACTTATACTTATAGATGTTGTGTACAGTGCCACCAACTTATCCTTAGAACGGCCAAAAGCTAAACTACTGAGTAAAGAATAGATAGAAAAGAAAAGAATATTAAAGTTGTCAAATTTTGTAATAGGTGCCAGCACTTTTCGGTTGTGTCTCCATCGCTATATTCTACGGATAAGGTGTTCGTACTGTATGCTATGTAACGATAGGTATATAGCTAATACATTTAACTTAGAGAAAGTAAGTAATCAAGGTGATAATCATTTAGATTGGCGGTCAACCTCTTAGGGCGAAGTTTGGAAATACCTAAAAAACTACAAATTTTGTAACAGGTGCCAACACTTTTCAGTTGTGTCTCCATCGCTATGTTCTACGGATAAGGTGTTCGTACTGTATGCTATGTAACGATAGGTATATAGCTAATACATTTAACTTATAGAAAGTAAGTAAACAAGGTGATAATCATTTAGATTGGCGGTCAACCTCTTAGGGAGAAGTTTGGAAATACCTAAAAAACTATGAAGCAATGACGATTTTAGGCATGCTTATATGTATGCATTCAGACAGGTTCTATATTTGTGCGGAATTTTATATAGTCAGTTTCGATTAGTAACTAACGCCTTACGCCTTCTGCGTAAGCCCGAAGTACCTTAGACAGTAAAAGCAATCTGTGACCAACCGCCTTAGGTTCTTTTTTAAACAGAAAAAACTACTAATTTATTATATATATCTACTTTAATAAGCTACGTCTTTAAAAGCTACGAAAATTTACAATCCTATTTTAGTTTTCAGTTTCAATCTCTTCTTTATTTTGATGTGCCACATAGTAGTGACGTTAGGCGTACTTTTTACCTCTCCACCACCACTTTGCCATTTGCCATTTTTGTTGTCTTTGCAAACTTGGATGTACGCTTTTTTTAAATAGCACATTATTGTGTAAATGAAACATAAGATAATTTTTACAAAATAAATAATTGAAAATAAGCACACTGAACTTATGCAAAGTATGACCGTTATGAATAAAATAGATTTTGGGTATTCTCTTTGAATAATAAAACGTTCGTTTTATAAAAAGTTTACATAACTGAAATCCTTACATACGAGTAAATACCCCAATATCCGTGATAAATACCTTTGTTTATTTAAATGGAACACGTACATTGACGCTGAAATTAAGCTTGTGATTTACAGTAGTTTGGTTCTGATTTCACTACTCGTACCTAATTTTGCAAGTCACATTCTATGTATTTTATTAAGATTACAACGCTAACATTGCAATCTTAACACAAAAATATATATAGATAATTTGCATTAATTACATGTTGCACTTGGAAAGTTAATTAATTAGTTGTAGGTATTTGGAAAATGTACGAAGTGAAAGTTATCTTTTTATAGTAGCATAATGGATATCTGCCAATAAATATACTTGTAAAATCAAATTGAAACTTATTTCCAGACCATACCTTCATTGACAAACCAGAATACTATGTCGCATTAAAATCTATTCACTAACTCCCGTTTATAACAAAATATGACGCAAGTTGATCTCTTAATTACGTTTTTATTTTTGTTGTTATTACAAAAACCGCTCCACAGTTTTATGGAACTATTTGGGGAGTAATTATAATATATTTGTACGAAAGAACAAAAAATTAAATATTAAAATCGGATCGGGCGTTCTCGAGAAATCGGGGGTTATACGTAAAAATAATATATGGTTGTCGAATTCATAACCTTCGCTTTTTTTAAGTCTGTTAACTAGTGACAAAAGCGGCGGTATTACTACTGAACGCTCTTTTTCTTTCAGGAAAACAGTAATGTCTGGTCATAAATGTCCATAAAAAATGTAGTTTTTTACATTGTACTCGTAGGTATAGAAAAGAGACAAATCGATTGCTGAAATAACAATAATGGCACGTCCCCACAACACCTGTCTCAGCAATCTATGTCCTGCTTCTCCTGACACCTCAATCTACGAAAAGGTTATAAAGGGACACAAAAGGCACAGTAATTTACATAAATCCATCGGGTGACCCCGGAGAATAGGGATGTGTCCCATGCGTTTAAATTGTGCGGTTCCAACTATGCCGATGTCCCTTACGAGTTTCATATACCTGTGGGATACGAATAGGAATTTTATGCAGTGTGATCGAAAAACAGTACGTGTAGGATCTTACTGGCGCTTTGTACGATTATATATAGAGTATACCTTTATGCCGACTGCCGCAATAGTTAGTGTACTACTACTGGTTAAGTGTACCCATACGAAAGAGTTCACATATATACGTAGGTAGTATACATAAATTTAAAATTGTTACTATAAATTTAATTAAATTACACATTTATTATAAAATAAATTTAAAATTGTATGTATGTTTTGTCAAAAACCCCTTTGGAGTTGGAGTGTTATATTATGTCAGGTAATGTTAATTATTCGTGACGATCTCGTCACTACTCAGATGAGTATCATAGCATTTCTATGTCACCTAAAGAAACATTATTACAAATGTGTTCTACCAACGTTTGGAAATTGTGTAATCTTACGATATACACATTTATCATACATATGTATATTCACATTTTAAACGCTTAGTAAGTACGAGTTGGCGGGGGACGCTTGACCTTGAAACATTCTTGAAACGTGCTAGTTTTCTCACGAAGTTTTCATTCACTGTTACAGCCAGTGGTGATGACAAACCTGTATCTCAACTGGTAAAATTATTTGGTGGTACAGGAAAGATTCTAACCCAAGACCGCACGTTTGTGGATCGCGCATTCTAACCGCTAAGCCACTGCGAGTTTCTGATTTGAGCTAATACAACACATACATCATCTTACTCGTAGACAAAGTATAGTAGTAAAATATGTAAACTCTTTGTACATCAATGTGATCTTGGATTTATACACGATAACAAGGTATTGGGTATCATGTATTTGCAGAACAATCTGTCGAATTACATACATTGAAAATTAGGAACTTACATTTGGTTACTCTGGAATGAAGTAATTGGTTACCCTTGAATCCTACTTACTATTCTACAAATTTTACTAATATTATAAATAACAATGCGTGGATGTTTGAATGTTTGTTGCTCAATTACGTTGTAGCGCATGAACGGTTCGGGCTGCAATTTAGAACACAGTAACATGATAGCCTGGAAGAATACATAAGCTAGATTTTACCCCGGAAAAATAACTGGAACGGGAACTACGCGGGTTACACCGCAGGGTGCTACTAGTGAACTAATAAATTTGGATCGTGCAGAAGAATTTTAATTACTTTTAGATTATTACTGACTTAATGACTGTCTGGAATCAAACACATGAGGACACCAAAAGAATAGCAATCTTTTTTTTTGCCGGTACACACCACAATTTATAACTTTAAACACTAGCCTAAGGCTGCTTTTCCACTAGAGATGTGAGAAAATGCTTAGCGAGGAATGTGTTTGTATAAAAACAATACTATCGCTTCATTTACCTTGCCTCAGCTCTGGTGGAAACGGCTCAGCGGCGCTAGATTTTTGCGCATACAAAACAAGCGAGGGCTGTGTGCGAGTAATGTGTGCGAGGAATGTGTTGCGAGGTTTGCGACATACTGTACCAGCCAGTCTCGCACCACACATTATTCATAACTCCGGTACACATCCTCATACGACAGATTTTCCTTGAACAGCTTTGGTGGAAACATCCACTCATTTCCACAGCACAGCTAGACATCCTCTCACGAAACATTTTTCTTGTACCTCTCTGGTGGGAATGCAGCCTATTGTTTCAATATCCACACTCGAACTCATAACGTAATTGGGACAAAAAAACTCGTCAAAATAAATGAATTACCTACCTACATTTCAAATGTAGAAAGGGCGCTTAAAAATATATTAACAAAGCGCTTTCTGAAAAACAGATGAGACGAAGAAAATTATGGACACAACGCGCCAGGGATGAATACAAATGACTGGGCTGCAAAATGAAATAGATGGAATCACGCTAATTTAAGAAAAGCAATTTTTTTGCAATGATATTTTTCAATATTTTAACATTCTTTACGCTGAATCAAACAATTTTATCTAGTTCTATCTCATCTTTTTGAGTCACAGTGGTAATAGGTTTTTGAATTGAGTAAATTTTACGATTGTAATTACTGTCATAATTGGCCTAGCAACGATGAAAAATGATACTAATAGAAAAGTAATGTGAAACAAAACGTCTTAAAACATAACCACGGTAGTTTTCTACATCATAAAACATAATATAATTAATATAGGTACCTACCCATAAAGGGGGTTCCATTTTATTGGAAGTGAAATTTTTATCTATCTTATATTATACTAGATGCCCGCCCCGGCTTCGCCCGTGGTATATTATATAACACTCATCGGGATCCCGTACATATCCAACGGTGAAAGAATTACTCGTTCACTCATTCCTGAGAATATCGATTTCAAACAAAAAACCTCTTCAGCTACCTGCTACGCCACCTGTCGGAAATTGGTCGTACCAACTCAGATTTAGAATTTTTTTTTAGCATAGGTTCAATGCACAGATTACTGAAATTCAATGATGCAATCTTTGACACATGCTGTCATGTGTCATGTCAAAGCACGAAACGTACGAAAACTCTCAAGAGGGGAATATTTTTCCCGATTTTGTTACATTCTTGTTTCATGCTCAGCTTCAATTAATAGTATAGTTATTTTCTATAGCCTAAAGCCTTCCTCGATAAATGGACTATCCAATAGCAAAAGAATCTTTGAATTCGGACCAGTACTTCCCGAGATCCTAGCGTTCAAACAAACAACCAAACAAACTCTTCAGATTTATAATATTAGTATAGATTTATATAAATAAATATCTGCTTTTATCAGCGTTGATTGTGTAAATTAGACAGTTATAGGGTTACATGAAAACTACCGATATCCGTGATGAAAACCTAACCACACATACATTTAAGTCTTTTTAATCTTATACAATTGCGTGATATTAATATTCTAAGTCTGTTTCCGTCATTTTGGGCATGTTGCTAGAACTCTATAGCACATTGTAAGTAGGTTAACAGTAATATGTGGAGGTAGCATATGACCTACATTGTAATTGTATAAGTAGTGAATTATGTTTTCGAAAAATGTGTAGGCTATAAGAGTGAAGATTTGTTATTCCTTGTTGTTTGTAAACCTGCCAATTTGAATTTAAAAACACGACAAGATAATTAAAAAATAACGACTTAAGATCGTATTTTGCCACTAATTTGGAAAACTGGAAGGAATAAATGCGGTGCAATTGAAATTAACATAGAAGTAAAGTTAAAATACGTCGTAACGACAGAAATAGGCCTTTTTTCCGGAAAATGTAAAAGGGCTGTGGGTACGGAGCACATCTAAAGAAGAAATTAAAATTATAATGTAATGGTGTGCCTTGAAGTGTCGTTATGGGTTAATGAAACAGCTGAAGGGAAGAGGGTGGCAAGTCAGTCGTTGATTGCTAAATTGATGTTCTTGCTCGAGTTTTTATTACTGGCAATGATTAACAGGACGTTCTTTATGAGTTTGAGTTGATAAAGTTTCAAGCGTAATGATGGGCGGAAATGAATAATAAAATTCTATGGTTTGTGAAATGTCTATGGAAATAACAGTATAAGGTTCTTGATTGGAAGATATAGTACTGGTACATACACTAATACTATAACGTTGAGGTTTTTAATTGTATGCGATAGACTCATGAATTGGATCGATTTAAAAAAATCTTTCACCGTTGAATATGGACATACATAATCCCTGAGTGCTACAGTCTATAAATATAGAGGTATTGTTTACCACGGGTGAAGTCGGGACGAACCGGTAGTAAAGTACATAATTTGGAACTAAAATCATGTGACGGTACCAAATTAAATTTATTTCATATTACATTTATGTTAAATCGCTTTTTGAAACTAAACATAAAGAGAGGTTTGACACCGTTAGCTATATAAACATTTGCTTACGTATGAATTGCATAAAATTGGGCTCAATTAGGAATTTTACAATAAAAACACTACATTTACTTACTTTTTTTTCCTTCCTCTCATATTCTTTTGATCAATAGATCATTATCTTATATTCCTCAAAAAAATATTGTCTATTAAATCTAATCTGTTAATCTAGTTAATTTGCCGTTTGTCAAAATTGCTTTAGGATTTTTAAAAGTATTTGCTTGCCAACAGTAACTCCGTCAACTTTTCCGGCGTATTATACGTCCTCTCTCAGGATCTATAAGAATATTTACTTGTTTTCTCTAATGCGAACTCAGACAGCGCTTGCATTATTCTCTAACAAGTCAACCCTCGGCTTCTTCTTTACAATATTAAACCAACTTTTTACTTCAACAATAAATCAGGCATCACTTAATACGAGTATGTCTTAATTATAAGTCAGATGACGTGACGTCAGTTTGCAAACCAAAAATAAGTTCGGTAACACTTGTGAAGCAAAACAAAAAAAAAATGAATTAGCTGAGACTTGCATGGAAAACAATCAGACCATTCAGATACATTTTGTGAAACGCAATCTCCAAATAATAAGTCCACCTATATCAGTCATCAAAATATATACTAGTATACATTATATTATTATAGCTCTACATATACTGGTTGTTTAAATTCGAAGTACTAGTTACTCCGCGCTAAAGCAGCATGGGTAGTAAGATTTCCTGGTTGATCCTTATTTTTTCTCGCCAGAGAAGAAGCGCCCTTCCTGAAAAAAAAAATTGTTTGCCCAGTTTACGAGTAACACGTATATGTTACTAAGCCCAACTTGTGATGCCAAAGTTCAATGTACTCAAACTTTTAAAACAACTATAATACGTTTATTGTGAAGCAAGAATTCATACAAAACTGGACAGTATCATTTAAAAGTTGCCATTCTAAAAATAACTTTTTCAGAATTCATTTCGTATTCACATTACACTTGTCAAAACTTTTATTGTTTTGCTCAAAGTTGTGTTGTTGTCGTGTATAACATTTTGTAATACCTGTTTTAATTTGTACCTTAAATTGACGCGGATAGAACTAAATAATTACGAATGGTAACCATAAACTGTCATAATCATCATTATTAGCATATATTCCGTTATTTCGATAATCGAATTAAAATATCGAAGTAACACGTATATTTCAATATTGCTCAGATACTTTATACGAATGATACTATTACGCCACCGATAGCCAAAGTTTAGCTGAATTGGGTACGTGACACCGCAATTCTGTACGGTATAATAGGTTTCCACAAAACAATATTGAAGATGGCGGAATATAAGAGGTTTAAATTTCTAGTTATTAATTTGTTAGAGAATTGTCACATTGTGTTGACTTTTTTATAAGGCAGCATTTGACCATGAAGAGTTAAAATTATTAATTAATTATTGTAGCTGCACTTACCAAGACATATTGGATGATTTATTTTTTTGTCCTGTCTTCTTTGTTTCTCCTCCTGTCTTGTTTGTTTGGAACCATTGCCCATCAAACTTGCACACCACTGCATGTTGGTAGAAAAACTAATAGCAAAGGCCCCGGACAAAATCTCCAAATAGATTTCCTGAAAATTACGAATTATAAAATTATAGATATATATATAATTAAAAATATAATTATATATATGAGAGTTTATTTAGGAAATCTAATTATAACATAGCTGTGATTTTTATCTCCCGACCAAAAAAAGTGGTGTTATAAGTTTGATGTCGATGTCTGTCTGTCTGTGTGTGTGTCTGTCTGTGGCACCGTAGAGCTCAAACGGATGGGCTGATTTCGATACGGTTTTTTTATTTGAAGGTTAATATCCATGCGGATGTTCTTGGCTATGTTTGGTTAATATCAATTCAAGATGGCCACCTCCACAAAGTGGCAGACAAAATATTTCTTCACAACCTACCTCAACATGGGTATCAAATGAAAGGACTTGACGAGTAGAATACTATACACTTTGAAAAAATCAAATCCAAGATGGCCTCCACCACAAAATGTCGAGTTATATTATTGTTTTCACTACTACCTCAATATGGGTATCAAACGCAAGGCGTTGGCGTAGGCGTACCACAAAATGCCAACTTAAAAAACTTGCGTAATATGGGTAGCTTGACTAGTAGAACCAATCCATGTAAAGAAACCCAAATCGTTTAGTACGATTTTTGGGAATGAAAAAATAAATAAAATCAAATTCATGACAAATAGCGAATCTAATTTTACGTACATTACTTTTCTACATATCCTTTTAAATATTTTTATTATGTTGATTCTTCTAGATTCACACAAAAAACCTTTAGCGGTACTAAAAGTAATAAAATATACTTTAGTCAGTGTCTAGACTGCCATTGTGAAAATAATTTAAGATATATTTTGCTAAAAACATTTCCCAACAGGCTATTTTAATGCCACTAAAGTTCCGCTAGAAGATACATGGCGTGACCATCTGCATTTAATGACCTTTCTAACACTGAGCTGACGCTATGAAATAAATAATAAAGAGCAAAACCGAGTCCGCACGAGTAAGGGTTCCGTATGTACCGCATCAAAATAGTGTGATAGTTTAACTAAAGTCTAATGAAAATTCTTAGTATTTTGATAGATATGCTAACCAGCCAAGTAAATGTTCTCTCTCTGCTCACGGGTTCTTGTCTCACAAAAAGATAGCGAAGTAAATAATCAATAATGGAGCAATCTGGACCAGCGATCCAGCACAGGTTGGTGGATAACGCATAATCTCTAAAAATTCTAGGTACATGCCGTTTTCCTCACAATGTTTTCCTTCGCCATTAAAACCAGCGGTGATGCCTATATGCAAATGGAAATAATCACAAAAAGCAACCGGAAAACGAACATACGATCGCACACCAATTTTATTACCTACTTAAATTTTGCCAACAGAAACGGACGTCGTTTTAAGAATAGCGCCAATCACCAAATCTAAAGAAACATATTAATATTATTGTCTATAGTCTTGATAAACTATTACATAATCGTTATTTTAATGAATTACTCGTAGTTAACGTAGACTTAAATTAGATATAAGTAAAATAAACAAAAATAAATTCAAATTTCATTTGTTTTTACACTCTTTTGCGGTGATTCGATATAATTTTTCTGATCTAATCTTGATAAAGTTCTGATAATAATTTGTTAATTATTAGGAACCTACAGCACCATAACTGGTTTACTTGAATGACGAAGCAGTTGGCCGTCGCTAAAGCGTTAGCTAAAACCAGTTAAATCTAACAGTATAACAAAACGAAAAGAAAACAAGCATCCGTATTGTAAACTTTAAAATTCGAACGGCAAAAACAAAGTCTCAGGTTTCCCTACCGGATTGTCACAACTTGAGAATTACGTAACTTTTGGTACAGAACCCTAATAAACGATACAGTGGCGACACGGTACATTTATTTGGGAGGCAGAGAAAATGTTGGCTGTGTCGTTGTTTTTATGACAACGATAATTATCGTTTTGGGAAACTGCTTTGTTGCAAGGTCGTATAAAAATACGGATTGGGCTTGACTTTTATATTATTTGCCCGTCACTTCTCTTACGTAAAAGTTATTTAGAAATAGACTACACATTTCTTAGAGAACTCAACGCATTTTTAAAAGAATCTAAAGCGGCTCAACAATTTGAGATTATCATGTCCAAATTAGTATGGACTCAGTAAGTTACGGCTGGTCTAGTAAGTTACGGCTGATCTAGAAAGTTACGGCTGATCTAGCCGGAAGAACGGCGACTGCCGATCCGGAAGTCGCGGGTTCAAATCCCACGCGCACCACTGTCTTTTTGAAGTCAAGTGCGCAGTGCCGCTAACTTAAAACGGCGAAGGAAAATATTGTGAGGAAACCGACATGTACCTTGAATCTTTCGAGGTCATGTATCATCTACCAACCCGCGCAAGGCCAGTGTGGTTAATGGATTATGGCCTCGACTCGTTCTCTCCTTCCGAGACCCCGACTCCCAGCAGTGGGAACATTTAGTGTGCTGTTTATGTATAGTATTGTCATTAACAAGGGTTTGCTCGCGAATACCGTAAAATTGATTGCTCACCTGTCACTCTACCCTGAAAAAGAAATAATAATTAAAAAAATAAAATATCTGAAAAGCTTAAGCGTCGTCTTCATTTCAAAACATATACTCAGCACATTGGGGTAACCAAGTAATATGGGCAGGCCATCTAAACGCACTACTCTAATGAGAAAGTGAGTATACAAAGATAATATCGATGTAAAAAATGTAAATAGTCTTAGATTGTTGTTGATTTTTCAAATAACTGAGAAGAAACAAAAAATAAGGATTTATCCAAACAAAAATATAGGTCACTAGCTGTACCCTGCCATGCTTCGCTGTAGGACATTCTGGTGTAACAAGAACAAAATTAAAAATTTTGACTAACCCCCGACTACCTCGGATTTGTAACCTGTACAACATTCTACTAGTCAAGCCCTTTCATTTATTACCCATATCAAGGAAGTAGTGAAAAAAGAAATGTATTTCGCCTGTTTGTGGAAGCGGCCATCTTGGATTTGAAATTTGTCATAGTGCAATGTATTCTACTAGTCAAGCCCTTGCGTTTGATGCCCATATTGAGGTAGTAGTGAAAAAAAAAATTCGCCACTTTGTGGTGGCGGCTATCTTGGATTTGAATTTTTTTTTAAATGTATAGAAAGTAGTCTACTAGCCAAGCCATTTCATTTGATACCCATATTGAGATAGTAGTGAAAAAAATTATGTAATCCATCTTGGATTTGTAATTGGTTATAGTGTATAGTATTTTACTAGTCATGCCCTTTCATTTGATACCCATATTGACGTAGGTTGGGAAGAAATATTTTGTCTGCCATTTTGTGGAGGCGGCCATTTTGAATCGATATGTACCAAACATAGCTAAGAGCATCCGCACAGAAATTAACCTTCAAATAAAAACTGCATCGAAGTCGGTTCATTCGTTTGTGATCTACGGTGCCACAGACAGATACACACACAGACAGACATCGACATTGACGTCAAACTTTTAACACCCCTTTTTTGGATTATACCTTACATTCATTCTAAAATTTTAGCTCGATCGGTGCAGAACTTTTTGTATTTTTAAAGCGTACAGAAACCAACATAACATTTTTATGGATAGAGATTGAGTCACCTTCTGCTGTTTTAAGAGTAAGTTAAATGCGAAACGAACCGTAAATCAAGACAGTTCTAATTAGGTACTCGTTTTGTATTTACCTGAACAGGCTAACACAGGCCACATAAATTAATCTAAACCCACGTATGAAACCAAAGCGCATCTAGTTCATGATTATGAGGCTTCATAACTTTAATTAAGGCTTGCGACGATTCAAAGTTGAACATTTCAGGGGATAAAGTGGTTAGAATTACTTGCAACGGGAGATTTGCTATTAACGGAGGAGTTTGTTTGAAATGAATGTTTGCTTCGTGAGTCTTTTGTTAATGCAAAGGCAATTGATTGTTCCCGCTTGTTATACTCATTCTATTTTGTGTTATTTGCTTGGTTTGGGTGAAATATAAAAATCTAATGAAGATAAAAACGTTTTCTTCTGCTGCAAAAGTGAATCCTGTGTATGAGTGTTCTTTTAAAATCAGTGGAAGAAATCAGTCCACTAAAAAATCGCTCCCAAAATAAAATGCCAGGAAAGGGGTGAAAGGATCTTGATAAAAAATTGACGTTACCCTGACAATTTTTCACTTCACGCCTTCAAAGGACCTTCACGATAACCAATAAGAAAAACACGTACACTGGTATAGTAAAACTCCAAAACGATCGCAAGGATATCTGCGTATTGGATTGGTGGACAATTCACACACAACACCATCTGACTCCAAACTAAGCAAAGCTTGTACTATGGCCGCCAGATAGCTGATATAATACATATATAGTTTTAAATACATACTTATTATAAATAGAAACACCCAGACACAGTGCAAACATTTGAATTTATCACATAAATATTTGCACTGGGTGGGAATCGAACCCTCGACCCTCGGCTTCACAGGCAGAGTTACTACCCACTAAGCCACGAGGGTAGTCAATCTGTATGTCCTGTAGGTACTACCTGTAGGTAGGTATATAGATATACCGGCAAATGTTTACTCATTGATCTTTGTCGAATCATAATCAATTTGACTTTAAAGATACTTCTTCGCTACTTTAGTTAGCTATGCAACGAACTAAGCGTATTTTTGCAAAAAAATTATGTGATGTTTAACATTCACTTAAATAATAATAATTAATCAATTGAATACATTATTGATAAGTTAAATGCAAACAACAGTCCCGCTACTTTGTCTTATCGAACCATCCAGAACTTTATTTTGTAGCACAGCTCTACGTCTTAGCTACGGCGTATCGACTATAACTGTCATCGACTGTCGTAGCTACTGAAGTGTTAACAGAGCGTGGATATCTAGAACTGAAACGCTTGTGTTTGTTTGAGTAAATCACAGATTTCTAAAACAAAAGGCAGATGGAACGTTCGGAACACAGATCCTAAGGTCCAGAAAGCAAATATCAAACGCCAAAGCAAATACAAACTCCAGTCAGTACGAAACGGACTTCCGTCTCGTACGGGAGTCCCTTGTGATTTTAAGTTTTGTTTAAGATTATGCCGTCTTGTGTCTTCAAACATTGCAAACATTGTTCCCAAAAATAAAAAAACGAAAGAGGAATATCATTTCATAGGAAAGTTTGAAAGAAATATTTTTACTGATATTTATATAATTTAGGCGATTTTATTTCGATTGATGAATAGAAACACAACACCTCAACGAAAATTGGTTAGTATTGCTATACTAAATTGAAATTATTTTCCCTAAAATTAAGGTAAAATATAGATTATGATTTTTTTTGAAGATACTCGTAGACCAAATTATATAATGTAGATTGTATTATTCTATTTTAAACCCTATTTTTATAATCGTAATTTTAAATTTAATGTGAATCGATGCTAGCACAAATCCACGTCATTACTAGTGTTTATAAAAATACTAATAGTGTTGATGAAAACTATAGTTATGAAGCAAGTTTTTAATACTTGGAAGTTGGTATAGTAGAGCTTAAAAAAGTAGGCGAGTTCTTTTGAGAGATCTAATCGTTTTAATTAACCTTATGTTGTCTGGTCGAGTCAATAGTGACATTGTCGAAGTTTTACACGGTGCTAATTTGTGCGTACATACTTACCCAAAAAAGATGTTGGGATCAGGCCAATTGCTGTTGGCACCACAAATACTGGCCTTGCTGCCAAGGTGGGTTGTAGGTATAACACATTGCTTTTTCGAGCTCCCTGCCCCAACAAACTTGATTTTGGTTCTCTGGGTGGACGTGAGGCTGCTATTCATTCTGTCCTGACTTTCCTTGTCCAAAATTGGGGAGAGGGCTGTTAAAGGTGAACGTTAAAAACGCCTTTAATTTGGTTGATCGAGGAGCCCCGTTGTCCGAAGTGAAAAATAAAATTCTTGACCTCTACAATTTTCTTTGGCAATGTTATGGCGGACCCACAAAATTATCAAAACAATCCTATGATATCTTCCGTTGGCTATCAACTTGGTGAACCTTTGGCCATGCAACCTTCGCCCTGGCCATTCACTCTATCATTTAACGTCTCCAGTCCAATTTCAACGTTTGGTACTTGGACGACGGAACTTTGGGTGGCGATATAAATAATGTTCAACTGATTTACAAAAACTCTTAGACGGTTTTCGTTGGTTTGTATCAACACTTTTGAAAAGGTAAACTTTTCGTTTGCGACACGCGTCCAGACAAAGATTGGATAATAAACAAATTGAATGATCTGGCCCCCCAACATCAAATCAGTTGACAAAAATTCTCTGCACCTCCTGTGTTCACGGATATTAAATGAGTAGTTGCCACCTTTTGTCAAGCATAATATTCAAAATTTCAGAAACAACTCCGATAGAATACTCAAAATAATTTAATATAGGTAATTATTAGAACCGCTACTCACTCATCCATATGAAGTCGGTGCCAGGCTAGTTAAAAAGTTAGTAGATATACTATGTACGAGGTAGTAAGTAAGTAGGCATAGGTAAGTAGTATCTATCTACTACCTGTTAGATTTGGCTGGCACCGACTTCATATAGATGAGTGAGTAGCGGTTCTAATAATTACCTATATTAAATTATTTTTCGCTTTTGAGTGCCTACTTGTGGTGTTGAAGTCGGTTTAATTTTTTATAAAAAATAGTTTATTTTACCCTTTTTAGTGCTAAACAAGTTTTCACTAATGCATTTACACGATTTCGTGTTGAGATCTCAATACATGAATTAAACCCAAACACTGGGTAGTTCCTGTAAGCCGTTAAGAAATTCCCTTGACTGTCCTTTATCTTCATCATCAGACCACTAATGACAGTCACAACCCATCTATGTAAAAAGTTCTCATCAATACAAATTCATCGAGCCCAAACACAATGTAACTACTATGTACCGTCGAGGAGTTCCCTCGACCGTCTTCCCGTTCCCTCATCAGATCGACTCCAGACCATCTTTAAATTATACTGCTTTAAAATGCTCAAGTAAAAACTTAACTAACGTACTAGTCATCTTTACAATTTTCGAAAGTTATCTTCGATTTCTCTAGGATACCATCATCAGATCCTGGTTTCCTTATCATGGTACCACCCTGAAAATATCTCCTTTACAACAAAAAAATAATCATCAAAATCGGTTCATAAACGACGAAGTTAAGTCCGCGAACACACATATAAAAAAAAAAACATACATACGGTCGAATTGAGAAACCTCCTTTTTTGAAGTCGGTTAATAAACACACACATCCTTGCATAATAAATAATCGGTGTTATAATAAATTATTTTAACATTTTAATATATGTGTTTATTATACGCGAAGATTTCCGAAGCTAAGACATCAATAGTGAGATTTTTTTCTAAAGACTGGGAACATTACACGCACACCAACGTGAGTAATTTGACAACGTCGGTGAGAGCTGTCACGCATACATAACTAATTACTGGCCTCACAGTGTCGTTCACGAAGGTTTCATCTGTTTAGAAATCTGTGGAGTAAATTAACTCGAAATTTTCTGCAACTTTACCTATTTTCGGTCGATAGAAAGTGTTATATGAAAGGTATTGTCAATACCAATTAACTATATAATGGTTAAAACGGATTTTGGTGTTTGGCACAAACAAGCAACTATGCGCTTTTATTTATACAATACACACACAAAAACAGATTATTAAAGCTGAATGGTTCAAACATTTTAGCTTAAGTTATATCGGTGTTCGTGTATTGGAGTCTAATCTGTCGATATTTTGTTTCCAGCTACGGAAGCCGGTGTCGACGCTTTCGATCCCGGGGGCTATGAAGGCGTACTCGGGGGGGCGGGACGCGGCGAGCGAGGAAGCCGGCGTCGCACTAGTCGGCGTCCACAGCGAGTACCCGCGCTTCGGAGAAGAACGCGCGCTCGGCGGCGGCACTTACAAAGGCGGAGGGGCAGCGAAACACAAACCAAATATAGGATATAGGTTAGTATTTTTATATTTTACTAGATGCCCGCCCCGGCTTCGCCCGTGGTATATTATATAGCACTCATCGGGATCCCGTACATATCCAACGGTGAAAGAATGACTGAAATCGGTTCACTCATTCCTGAGAATATCGATTTCAAACAAAAAACCTCTTCAGCAACCTGCTACGCCACCTGTCGGAAATTGGTCGTACCAACTCAGATTTAGAAAAAAATTTTAGCAAAGGTTTACATTCAAGGCACAGATTACTGAAATTCAATGACGCAATCTTTGACACGTGATGTCATGTATCATGTCAAAGCACGAAACGTACGAAAACTCTCAAAAGGGGAATATTTTTTCCCGATTTTGTTACATTCTTGTTTGATGTTCCGCTTCAATTAATAGTAGAGCTATTTTCTATAGCCTAAAGCTTTCCTCGATAAATGGACTATCCAATAGAAAAAGAATCTTTCAATTCGGACCAGTACTTCCCGAGATCCTAGCGTTCAAGCAAACAAACAAACAAACAAACAAACAAACAAACTCTTCAGCTTTATAATATTAGTATAGATTAGCTGTTACTAAGGTGCGGCCCAAAGGGGGTCACGGGGTCATGACTCCCCCGCCCAAAATCGAATACGTCAAATTGAAGAAAAAATTTGAAAATTTCTAAAATATCTGATAGTAAATAAGCTAGTTTTGAATGCGGGAAAACAACTGGGACGGCAACTAACCGCGTAAAATCGTAAGACCACCTTGCCCTTTTTTCTATTGAAATGCTCGTAGCTCGAAAAATCGAAATCGTTTCATGGTTGATGTTTTAAAGACACAAACGAAGAGATTTGACTCTACTTTTGTGATAAAAACGTCTAGGCTGTGGAATACGTTGCCTGAGTGGGGTTTCCCCGATGATTATACCATTTGTGTCTTAAACTCGAGAGAGAATCGGTTTCTTCTAGGTAAACACGCTCCATCGTAGACCGCATCGTCGCTTAACATCAGGCGAGATGGCGGTCAACTGTAAACCTATAAAAGTTTAAAAAAAGCGCTATTCAATATACATAGTAAAGTAATTTTTATTCGACATATTGCACCAATATTAGTGAACCCCTCCAAAATGTTTAAGCTGCGGCTGTGCCTGGCTGATCCCTTTGCGCTGATACGCCACCTGTCGGAAATTGGTCGTACCAACTCAGAAATCTTCTTTGACTCATGCACAACAACTTTGAGAAAGCTCATCACATGATCAAATGTATACGTATGTAAACAAATATATATATATATATATTATATAGCTTTACCTGTTTAATGGTGAAAAACTACAATATACCAAATGATACCATCTTGCCCTTCTATCAGACTGCTCGCAGCTCGATAAAACGACATCGTTTCATGGTTGACGTTTCAAAGACTCGAACGTAGAGGTTTGGCAATACTTTTGTGTAGTGCGTTGCCTGAGTGGGTTTTCCCGATGGCTGAATTCTTGGTGTCGAGAATGAAGAGAGCACGCTCCTACATAGACCGGATTGTCGTTTAACATCAGGCGATTTGGCGATTTAGTGTAAACCATGGACGTAGAAAAAAGTCGGACGTAGTCTCGCTAAAATTACAACTGTGCCCATCGAGTCGGCCACATACTCGTAATATGCACATGTGCGCTGTCATATACAGGCTGACAAGCACACATCAGTGGATCATTACGCGCGCTACTTCTATATATGTGTGCGTGTAAGTCAGTGGCAACCTGACAACGCACACGTGCAAGTGTGGCCGACTCTAGTGACACAGTTTTTGTTTTAGCGAGACTAAGTCCGACTTTTTTATGTCCATGGTGTAAGCCTATATTATAGGTAAAAAATTGATTTGTAGGATTTCTTTCTGTATATCTTATAAACTTTAACTTCGCAAATAAAAGTTCTGTCAAGCAATTTCACTTAAAAAGTTGCCATTGCGTAAATCCTTCAAGTTGTAAAGGTTAAACTCGTAGTTAATAATGACCTAAGCTCCAATTAAGGAAAGGTTTTACTCAGCGGTACTAACTAGGGCGAAAGGGTGGCAAAACACAAATTAAACGCAGAATACAGGTCAGTATTTTTAAGCTTTTTTATCAATTAACGTAACGATCAAAATAAAAACATTATAATGGACCTGCTTGGATAAAGAATTTGTACTCGGAAGCACCTTTTCCGTAAATCTTCCAACCAAATGCGAGAATGATAGTTAAGCCTAAGCCACCAATTAAGGGAGTATCTTACTCAACGGCACTCACAATAATAGAGCCCTTTCAACAAATAGAAATAGCATTTTCTCGAAAATGCAAATAGAATATGGTTTATGACGTCATTTAGTTGAACTATTAAAAAGCATTCGTACCACAGTTGTATGACACAAGTCAAAATTTGAGTTTATAATTAGTGACTCAAACTTTGACGCATTAATACTAGTATTATAAATTACGAAACTTTTACCATGGTGGAGCGACTCACCGATATTTCAATGTAGTTTCATGTACCATGGTCACGGATGTACCTATTGCGGGACCAACATTGAACAAAAAAACAGCTATTTATTTTCTCAAAAACTTGTTTACTAAAACTTACTTTGAAGTCAACAGCCGACTAAATCTTTTTCACTATTTTGTTTGACCTATAGTTATTAGTACAGTAAGTAAGTAAACTTTATGATTTATAATGTACGTCTTTAAAATAAATAAATCTATAGAGCTAATTCTCCTCTTCCAGTTAGTTGACGTGATTTTTTTTCGAAAGGGTTATGTATCAGTCTACTCCGGATTGTTTGTTCCACATGCGTTATTACTGCTCTGTTTTTGTATAAAGCTCCGACAGCGATACAGACTCAGATCATTTGCGGGCTGTTTCACCGGAAAATAAGAAAACGAATTTACCGTAACTCCGCGGTCGCCCATCTCGAAAGAACGAGTTATGTGCGGAAGAAACAATTGAATTTTGCGGGATAGTAAATAGCTAAAGTAGGTACTCTTTCGGATTACAATATTAGGTAAATCCTAATCTGGAACATAGGTATGTTACTTATTCTAAATTTTTATTATACTTTAAGTACTTACCATATGACTGAGCTATAAACATCTAAAGTTTCACATTTTCAATATCAATATTGTTGTTAGCGACAGCGAGACGTTCCGCGAGCGTTCAGTACCTATTTAGCCCATGTTCAAGTAGTAGTCCATGGAAAAGACTTTCTAGTTTTATACTTACAGTGTTGATTTGTTACCCATACATAGTTATAGTGAAATAGTGTTAGTATTTAGGGAATATTCAACACATGTTCTTAAGTTAATACAATTGTGAATTGTGAATGGTAATTGTAAATATAGATAAAAAGAATGTTAGTTGTTAAACAAGGCTTTTAGTTTAAGTTATTTTATGGTCAGGATGCGCCTACGGATATGGCTTTGTCTAATAATGAAACAATATTGAATTGTATGGAGTCGCTTTCTCTTTGGTCCGTCCGACCGACAAGATAGAACGAACCCGGCGACCACCTATTGTTTCATTATTAGAAGGTCCGGCCACATGTGCGCATTTGGCCGAACCATGGGAAAAATCCGTAGGCAGCATAAATGTATTGTAACACGGAATATCATCCTCTTGCCTCACTGTTAAAGTCCACGGTTGAATTAACGTTAATGGAAATAACCGTGGACGCTGGTCATTGTAACATGGGACCAGGAACTACAGTGCAGGCCAGATGGGTGATGTTCCGGGCATTCGCTCGAGAATTCCCGTGGAAGACGGACGTGGAAACGGTCCGCACCAGTAATTGTAAAGTAGAATAAGTTCATTTGTAATCGTAGTCTTAGTCCATTTGTAAAATACAGTTTGCTTTAAACATCCATCGTTTGTGAAATAATTCCGCTCTCCTGAAGAACTAATCACGATAGATCCCCCAAACTATTAGCGACGCCAACCGCGAATAACATTTATTTAATACAGTCCATTATAGAAGGTCTAAAATCGTCTAGACCGAGGCGTTGCTAATAGTGTTTGGTCCTTCGAGCGCCGGATCACAGTGATTAATCCTTCGGATATTTTGTAAAATCTATGTTATTGTTGTGTTACTAATTTTTCTTTTGTTAAGCAATGGTTCTAACGCGTAGCCAGGCCGGTCAGGAGAGCACGATGAACACACCAGTCACCGGGCTACGAGACGACCCGGAGGAAGCGCGGCGAACCATCCGCTTTGAACCTGCTCCGAATTCACCATCGAGAGGGCAGCACGAGGTATTACCTAACATTTCTCACCAGCAGGAGGGAAGACTCCGTGAACGGAAGGCTAGCAGGACCTTCAGCGGAGGAGAGCGAACGGTACTCTCAGGCAATACCACGTGCGGCCGGCCCGCGAGCGAGCGCGGAGCGGAGCCGCGAGCCGTCGCCGGCGCGCTCGGTGTCGTCCGTCCGATCGACGAGCAGCGCCGCCGCGAGAGTGAGGCAGGTACGTTTCGAAGCGGAAGAAAAATTATTAATACTTAGGAAACAAACAGAATTGGAGGCAGAGCGGATACGAAGAAGGCTAGCGTTTGACATAGAATTGGTAGAGTCAGAGGATAACGTGAATGAGCCTGTAGTTAACGCGAACCAGATAAGTTGGATAGGAAATACAGCAGCTGTAGATGAGCGATCGGTGCCCGGTGAACAGTGTGCAGCTATAGAGCGACGTCCCCTCTACGAACGACGAGGGGAGCTGACACGCAGCCGGCTCTGTGACGAACGGATGGACACCGGCGAACGGCGTGCGGCCCTGGAACGACGGGCCCTTTCCCCTGACCTACGGGGGGAGCTGACACCCAACCGGTACGATTACGGTGAGTTACCACCCGGCGAACGGCGTGCGGCCCTGAACGACGGGCCCTTCCTTTGAACTACGGGGGAGCTGACACCCGACCGGTACGAATACGGTGACTTACCACCCGGTGATAAGCGTACGGCCCTAGAACGCGGGGCTACCTTCCACGAACAACGGGAAGAGCGAACACGCTACCGGTATGAACGTGAACAACCAGAACTTGGTGAACAGCGTGCGGCCCTTGAATGTGGGACGCTCCCACGAACCTCGGGGAGACCAGACACGCAACCAGTCTGGTTGTAATATTCTAAACTTGAATGAACGGCGTGGAGCTCTAGAAAGCAGGGACACTCCCTGCGAGTCACGGGAGCAGACACGCAATCAGTGTGGTAAAAACCGACGGCGTTCAAAATCACCGACGCCATCGGGGAGCGCCTCGAGAACGCGAGGCACCGATCAGATGGTAGAGGCTCTAGAAAATTGGTAATAAATCGACCGCCACCGCGTCAAATTTATGATTTACCAATATTTTCAGGTTCTACAAACGAATGGTTTTCGTTCAAAGCAGCTATGCGAGAGACAACTCGGCTCTACGGCTTTTCCCCGCGGAGAACATGGCGCGGCTTCGAACTGCCTGCGTGGAGAAGCCAAGGACACCGTTGCGGCCTTGCTTCATACGGTGAACGATCCAAACATCGTAATGAAGACGCTGGAGCAGTGCTTCGGGCGGCCAGAGGTCATCATAGACAGGACTCTCAGCGAGCTACGCCAGTTGCCACGACCCGGTACATCCGCGAGCGAGCTTAACCTCTTTGCGGTAAAGGTGCAAAACTCGGTGAGTGTGCTTCGAGTTATTGATAATAAGGGCTATCTGTATAACCCGATGCTATCTCGAGACATACTCGAAAACTAAGTCCACACCTGAGATCGAGATGGTGTGACTACGCTGAACATCACGCCGACAGCGCAGATCCAGAGATCGTCGTGCTATCTCGCTTTCTGATGAAGGAAGCAGACTGTGCGCTTAGATATAGCTATACTACACCAGTAGCAACGGCTGTAGCTCAAAGGCAACAAGCACCTGCAATGAGTAGAACAAAACAGAAAAACCTGTCCAAGAATGTCTATGCACTTGATGACGGAAATAAAAAGGTGAATACAGTTGCATAGTGTGTAACGGTAATCATGTTCTTACGAAATGTTCTAAGTTCCAGGGTATGAACGTGAACGAGCGATGGGAACAAGTTAAAAAAGACGGGCTATGCTTCAAATGCATATCTAGTCGCCATCGCCGTGTGAACTGCAAGGCGAAGATGTGTGGGGTCGACGGATGCCGGCACGCACACCACGCCATGCTGCACTCCGAACGAGTGCAACCGTTGAACATTGAAACGACGGAGCCCGCTGATCGAGCAGACGATGTCGAAATAGTCACCGCTACCTCAAGTAACACTAACGAGAGAGAGGTAATACTTAAGATTTGTCCCGTCACAGTAAGCGGACCGCGGGGTCGTATGAAAATCTTTGCACTCCTTGACGAGGGATCGACCATATCCCTGTTGGATGACGAAGTGGCTCGACAAATCGGAGCAGAGGGGCCGAACAAGCCACTCAGCATCAACGGCGTGAACATGGAAACACGAGACGCGTCGAGTCGACTCGTTAAGTTTAATTTACAGGGTGCCGATAAAAGACGCATAGCGTACGAGCGAGAACTATGGAGAACTTACAGCTTCGGTCTCAGTCGATCCCCGAACAACTGCTGCGCCTGAATCATCATCTGAAAGACTTAGACCAGGCAAGTATTTGCTATGAGCAGGTTAGACCCAAACTTCTCATAGGTGCAGACAACTGGGAATTAATCGTGTCCCGGGAACTACGCCTGGGCAATAAAACCAGCCGGCGGCCTCAAGAACTACTATCGGCTGGGTTATTCACGGATTATGGCCACGGACGGCGCTGAGACAGGAGTCGGAGCAAGTACTCCATATTTTCAGCGAGAATGAGGACCGTCTCGAGAATGTCGATAAAAATGATTTTCTATTTCCTCGAAAGCAAAGGTAAGTAGACCTATAGAACGTACCATGGTCACCTCTCATGGCACGGTTGAGAGCGTCAGCTATGAAACAAGCCAACCTTGGAACAACGAAGGCGAAACAAACCGATCGCCGATAAATAAGGTTGAGCTTGAAGGACAGGTATCAGTACACCAACCAAAAGAGATCACCGAATCGGGAGAGTTCACGGATACCAACTACCAGGTATTGAATGAGGACTCAAACGAACTGCCAGCGAGAACGGGATCACATCCATCATTTGGTTGCAAAGTTCCGAACAAAATATTGGAACAACAATGGAAGACGGCGAGCAACATTGTGAGATGTAATTCGTCGCATAGCCACACGGGAAAAAACTGCAGTATGAAATGTCTTAATAATGTGCGATTGATTTCAGAGCTGCAGTTGCCCAGGTGCTACGGTCCGGTGGAGGAGGCCGTTAGTCGATGGCTTCACATTTTCTGTGTAGCTACCGAATGGTACCGCGACAATGGGTTTGATGTATATCGGTATGTATCAGATAACGGATGGAACTCACACCGGGGTTCTTCTCAGACTAATGATATGCTTAGTCTTTTAAAATCTAAGTTTAATGTATTAGTAGTTTGAGAAGGTTTGTCATCACACTGCGTTGTGTAAGAATAATCAAGACCTACTAGACATAAAAGGTTCTCAAACTACAAATACTTAAATAGAACAACTACACTTGTTTTTCTTTATGTTGACAGATGTAAAAACTTAGATAAGATCACCTACAACGGGCTGAGGGACAATGGTGGAAAAATGTCAGTACTTCTGCTTCAGTGAAGAACCACAGCTGTTAAGAAAAAGGAAGAAGTCAGTTCCATCTCGAAACAGAATCCAGATCCAGATCTGAATGAATCAGCTAGTTAGTGGGTAACTGGCGCAGCGAACGTCTCCGTCGATGAAAAACACGCAAACCACGAACGCGTGGAGAATGACCTCCGGCGACGATAATGAGCCTTATACTACGATTCGCGGCAGCATACGTAGAGTGAGTGTACCTCTGCGGGACTACGAAGTACTCCAAACATTGCTCATCAAGGCGAAGTATTGTGCAAGAACTCTGACTCACGTTACCGTGGACCTGCAAGACCTGGAGACCCTGACGTCGAATGAGTTTATTGGGCACGTCAGCGAACCACTCGACCACAAAGCTTCGTGGACCAGGCGACCGGCGCACGTGGCGCGCCTGCTGCAAGCGCCTGCTGATGAATAAAGCGGCGTTGCACAACTGACTACTTCGGTATTGCGCGCGACAAGGAGCGAGCAGCACATACAACTACGGAAGGTGACCTAGTCAGACTTGTTGACCCCAACTTGCCGAGGAACATGAACACTGAGAGATATTGCAGTAACTTCTTCTTACTAATCTTCCCTGAACCTGATGGCAATGTGTGCAGCGTGAACGTAAACACCAGAAGCGGAGTAGTACCGACAACGAAAAGACCGACTTCGAAACTCGCCGTGCTACGCGTAGATGGCTCCGCCGAGGCTTCGCCGGGGGGAGACTGTTAGCGACAGCGAGACGTTCCGCGAGCGTTCAGTACCTATTTAGCCCATGTTCAAGTAGTAGTCCATGGAAAAGACTTTCTAGTTTTATACTTACAGTGTTGATTTGTTACCCATACATAGTTATAGTGAAATAGTGTTAGTATTTAGGGAATATTCAACACATGTTCTTAAGTTAATACAATTGTGAATTGTGAATGGTAATTGTAAATATAGATAAAAAGAATGTTAGTTGTTAAACAAGGCTTTTAGTTTAAGTTATTTTATGGTCAGGATGCGCCTACGGATATGGCTTTGTCTAATAATGAAACAATATTGAATTGTATGGAGTCGCTTTCTCTTTGGTCCGTCCGACCGACAAGATAGAACGAACCCGGCGACCACCTATTGTTTCATTATTAGAAGGTCCGGCCACATGTGCGCATTTGGCCGAACCATGGGAAAATCCGTAGGCAGCATAAATGTATTGTAACACGGAATATCATCCTCTTGCCTCACTGTTAAAGTCCACGGTTGAATTAACGTTAATGGAAATAACCGTGGACGCTGGTCATTGTAACATGGGACCAGGAACTACAGTGCAGGCCAGATGGGTGATGTTCCGGCATTCGCTCGAGAATTCCCGTGGAAGACGGACGTGGAAACGGTCCGCACCAGTAATTGTAAAGTAGAATAAGTTCATTTGTAATCGTAGTCTTAGTCCATTTGTAAAATACAGTTTGCTTTGAACATCCATCGTTTGTGAAATAATTCCGCTCTCCTGAAGAACTAATCACGATAGATCCCCCAAACTATTAGCGACGCCAACCGCGAATAACATTTATTTAATACAGTCCATTATAGAAGGTCTAAAATCGTCTAGACCGAGGCGTTGCTAATAATAGTATAAACGTAAGTACAAATATTACAAAGATACTTACTAACCTTACTGATTCCGCGGATTACAGGTGTTGTCGTGATGTTAAACTTACCACTATCCACTCTAATGATTGTCCCGAACACTAGTTTGTTTGTGGGACTTCCCCCGGGCAATAAACAAGACCGTCGCAATGTTTCAAGTAACTTTCAGTTGAAAATTATTACTGTTCAACTTTGAAACTCATCCCAAAAAAGTTACGGCTGATCCACTGTTTTAAAATGTTTAGAAACTTGCTTCCTTGCTTCGAATATTATTATATATTTCACGTCTTATTATCTTGATCACTCTTCCTGCTATATTATAAAAGTGAAAGTTTAGAAGTTTAAATGTTTGGGTTTTAGTTGCTGGAACACGTCGTCGGAACTAAAAAAGAAATAAATTAATATCATTATTTTAAGCGCTACTCACTAATCTACTTGAAGTCGGTGCCAGTCATGTCAAAAAACAAGTAGATTGATACATAGGTAAGTAGTAGAATCTATCTATCCACTACCTGTTAGACTTGGCTAGCACCGACTTCAAATAGATGAGTGAGTAGCGCTTAAAATAATGATATTAATTTATTATTCGCTTTTGAGTGCCTATTCGTACGAAGAGTGAGTGCGAAGCTGCACGAGAGCGTACCCCATGCGGTTGTTGCAATCTCACGGCACACGGGGACCTTCACATACTACGCTGACGACACCGACGACGCCATCGGTCGGTTCGTGCGGCGAGCGTGGGCTGCATCACCGAAGACCATCCGAGATTTCAACCCACAGATGGCCATCAGGGACAGAAATGCGGCCGTTGTGGAGGCTCTGGGCCGGGAGGAGGCAGCTTAGGCAAATGGCAAAAGGCAATTAGGCAAACACTCGATGTCGAGTCGATTACTAGCGGAATCCCAACCGTTAGTGATCGGCTCTACAGACGAGCACTAGAATTAGATTTTAAATGTACCCAACTCCCTCCTATTTTCCTCTTCTTCTCCTTATCCAAAATATGTGTAATATATAATTGTAATGACAAAGATCACGGACCCCGGAGTCTGTGGAGTGGCTAATTTAAATAAAAAATAAATAAAAAAAAAGTGCCTATTCGTTGTTTTGAAGTTGGTTTAATTTTTTGTTGATGAGTAGCGCTTATAATAATGATATTAATTAATTTATTAATTAATCTTTCGCTATTGAGTGAGCCTATTTATGGTTTTGAAGTCAGTATAATTTATTGTACGAAAATTATTTATTTTACTCTTTTTAGTGCAAAACAAGTTATTATTAATGCATTTGCATAATTTCGTATTGACAGGTTCGAGGTTCATAACTTTTGTGAAATCTACAACCACGTCATCCAGTAAATTGTCCGCAAATTTTATAGACTGCAGGCCCGTGAACAAAATTGATGGGTCAAATGATACACCAGGAGACCTATATAGGACGATAGAAGAGTATAAAGTAATAAGATTCAGCACCATGCTGTCACTTGTAAGCTGCCCAACTGAGTGCAATTGAAGAGAGGGGGTTCTAACCCGCGATTCTCCTTGTCGCATGATTTTTAGACGGCGTTGCGGAATAATGGATTAGAAAAAGTAGTGAAACTATAAAAATGATAAATTTTAAAATTTTAATTATAAGTTTGTCAGAAAAATTAAGGATTTTCCAACGGTTTACAAAATAAATTTGCCCATTTGGTTATGTACGGCATTGGTTCCATACAGTTTCAATACCTCTTTTAATCCATTATTTTGCAATGCCGTACAAAAATCATGCGACAAGGATAAATGATCGAGGGCTGCAACCCCCTCTTCAACTTCAGGTGGTTCATTTGACCCATACATTTTGTTCACGGGCCTACAGTCTATTACTTACTAGTTCATATTTCAAAAGTCACCAAACCGATGTCGATAAGATTTATATGGGATCATTCGGAAAGCATATCCATCTAAAAACAAAAATATGTTTTAAAATTGGAACGGGGGTTCTCGAGAAATCAGGTAACATACATAAAAAAACATACAATACAATACAATACAATACAACATAGTGGTCTAATTGATAACCTCCTCCTTTTTGGAAGTCGGTTAAAAATAAGATAAAGAAGTGAATAGAAATGTTTTTAAAAGTATCACACGTGTCGTCCAAATCTAATAAAAGAAAATAAATTACATTCACAATCTTTTATTGAGTCGAAACGTGTCTGCAAATATATTTACGACAGAAAAAAATACTTTAAAAGGTTGTAACTGCGCAATCCTCGAGATCCCTTTTAGCAGAAACACGTTCAAAGGTCAAGCTACATACATAAAAGGTATGTAGGTCAGTGTCCAATCCTATTGCAGTAATTGGGAGGGGCGCGCCTTTTGTCAAAGGTGTTAAGAACTTGTCGAGTTTAAAATGCAGTTAGTTCAACACAATTGTTCTGGGAACGTTTTGTTGAATGTGAACTGTAAGAGGCCATTAGTCGCCGTAAATAGCTTTATTTAATCGAATCAAGTCACGCCTTGCAATCAAACCGGACCCATGGATCTAAATTTAAATGAGGTGTTGGTTTTAACCGACTTCAAAATAGAGGAATATTCTCAAATCGGTTTTTTTTAATTTAATTTTTTTATATAAGAATTGACGAGATAAATATTTCTTTTTTATCTTGTATATGCTGCTACGGGATACCTTTGCCAATTATGAATCGATTTCGAAGTTTTTTTTCTTTGTTTGGTAGATTATAAAATACATACTTCAGTAATAAATTTATTCCGTTATAAATTTTATTGAAATGAGTATAGCGCATTTTGATATATCAATAAAAATCTAAAATTGGCTGATCTGGACGACGTATTAGTTGAACCCCGCTGTTTCATTGAAACAATGCCATTACACTTTGGTTGCTTTCAGAAATAATAATATAAAAATATTACTTTAAATTAGTTTTGTTTTAACAATTAAAAAACCCCTACGCAATTGTTCCAAAAAATAGATCATATGTATGTATCAAAGTAAAGCAAATAATATACCTCTCAAATTCCTATATAAAACTAACAAAAAAGCTGATAACTTTGAAATTACTGTACCGATCTAGATGACACAAAGCTAAGACTACCGACTAATTCATTTTTCGAAAAAGACAAACAAGTTCAAAACCACTATGGTTCATTCGTAATGCAAAACGACAGCACAGGTGCTACAATAGCACAAACGCACCCAAACAAACCCTAACACGACAAACTTCGATTAAATATAAATTTATTTAATTTGTTTTGTAAACTTATTACACTTCGTCATCTTTTGTATCATCTTATCTTACCTACAAACAGCAATAAAGGTTTTTGTATTTGTACTTGTCATTTTTGTTAAAATTACTACAATACAGAAATGTCAATTTGTGTGAAAACGACTAAAATGTTTGATTTTGGGATTATAATAGCATATATCACTGTTAATACCCGACCTGAACAAAGCCGTTGTCAAAATGTAGCTTTTGCTTTTTAAAACTGTTTCCATAAATTCCATTTTTAAATGAAAATCCGATATTGAAATTCGACGAAATGACCTATAAATTGCGGCGGCGCGGTATGGGAAGATATGGTATTGGTTCAGGGGCCTCACTTTTGTGAGTCACTCGCTTGTCATAGCAAATTTTGATATTTCATTATTTGTTTTTATGTCACAAATCGGCCGACGAAGTATCACTCTATCGTAGTCACGCTAGCGAGATTACATCTTTTTGCACGTGCGACAACTATAGAGAACCAATCCGGTGCAATTTCTAAGTTGATGAAAAGCGAATGATTGCATATACAGGCTTTCAGTTTGTGTGCATGAAAAGCGGTATAGATTCGTAACGGTATATAGTCAATTTTATCAGTCGAATATGTTAGTGATGAATGTTAATGTCGATTAAAAATCTGTGTTCAGTGTCTAAACCTTTCAGTCATTTTAATTAGTGAAACTTAAAAAATAGCTTTTTGAATAGAAAAAAAAGAGAAAGAGTGATTGTGGCATGGTCAAAGTTTCGAGTTGAAGAAATGAACAATCTAAAACTATTCTTACAGTCAAGAAAACTTATTACTAATTTTATAAATCACAAGAAGATGTCAAGAAGATTTTAGAGTTGTTATTTGAGTTAATTCATCAAAATAATGTTTTTGCAAAAATTTGTACATACTAACAACATGCCTGCCATATAACAGTACAATTACACGCAGCTATTGGAACATGAAGAGTCCAAATCATTGCCTAGCACTACACTGCGCTCGTCACCCAGAGATCTAAGATGTTATTTATATCTTTAAACCATGTAATTACTCTGGAGTTGGCCGTCTAAGCAAGTTAGCGGGTAAGCATGTTTGTGTTCTTAGTACGTACTAACTCCTCTCCTCAATCGTCCACATTGTATCCATCAGAAAATACGTGATGTCTGGCGGCTCTGCAATTTTGGACTATTACTCTTTTACGCGAAAAGTACTGAATCAATAGTTTTCGAAAATGTTAAAGCATCGAATTACACGTACTTAATCTACTTTTTATTGCGCGTTTTTCTGGCAAATTGTCCAATTCCCGTAAAATGACTGGGAAAATGAACGTAAAATACGACGCAGCTGTGAATCTAATATATAAATAAATACGGACAGCTTACAAGTGACGGCATAGTGCTCAATCTTATTACTTCATACCCTTCTATCATCCTACATAGGTCTCCTGCTGTATCAGATGACCCATAAATTTTGTTCACGGGCCTGCAGTCTATTAGGTTTACGTAACACATTAAAAACATTATATTAACTTTTCCCAATAATTTGTAATTTTTTCGCTGGCACTAGCATCTAGTATGTTTATAACGGTGGTAAGTCGCTATAGAATAACAAAAAAATCAAATAACAGCTTACATTTTCGGAGCACGCAAACCAGAACGCAATGTGCTGACACAAAACCGCATATGATAATAATTTTTCAGTCCAAGTTTCCACTGACATGCAGAGTGTGCACGTACCTACGATATTTCACCAACAAACGTGGATTTTATACGGATTTTGCAAAAGCAGTCGTGACATACAAGCTTTCATATTTCAACTCTGCGTTTATAAAATACTTTACATAATTTAAATGTAGGCGAATTATAGATTGTTTGTTGAAATATCAAGAAACGCTGTACACTCTTTCACAAAAAAAAAAATCAGGGCATTCTGTAAAAAGTCAAGCGTCGTCATCGTAAAAAAGATACACGTCGACTTGAGCTCTTCCATACACAATTATTTCCCATGCTTGTCGGTTAAATACATTGAATCATTAAACACACCTTAAATAATGTAGATATTATTACACTTTCGCGCTTTTATCTTATGTTGTGAACATAACACGGGAATTATGTAATACTTTAGATCTATTATTATAAATAATTATTTATTATTTTATCTTATCTTACACACAATCAATATTTCACACACGCCTCAGTTTTCTTTTGTTTATTTTAAAATTCTGTGGTCTAATTGAGGACAGATTAATATTGCGTTATGGTCGAATTTTGGCATGGAACTTGGCGACCACTAGTTTATTTATTTATACAATTTAAACATGAATTTTAAATTTTAGTTGTTATTTTTTTTTTTTTTAAATAAAGAGTGACGAGACGATCAGGACATGTGCCTGATGGTAAGCAACATGCCTGACACATAACAGCACAGTGACATGCAGCTATTGGAACATGAAGAGTCCAAATCATTACCTAGCACTGCACTGCGCTCGTCACCCAGAGATCTAAGATCTTATATCTCTAAGCCCTGTAATTTCTCTGGAAACATTGCCCTTCAAACCGGAACACAGTAATGTTTGCACATTACTGCTTGGCGGTAGAATAACTGGCAAAGGTGTGGTACTTCCCCAGGCGGACTCTGCCAAGAGTCCTACCACTATAAAAATGTGGCACGTGTGTCGTGCGGATATATGACGACGAAGGTAACATAAAAGTCGTTCTTTTTGGATCGCTGCCTATGAACATGTATAACTGTGATCGACTGGGGAATTTTCAGAAATCTAGCCCAATTTCAAAAAGCCATAATTTTTAGAGTAGCGGCTACAATTTAGTACGTAAACGAGCACTATCTAATCAAATACGGTTTCATTCATACCACAGACCACGCTATATATAGGCCATTTCGACTGGATTTCACTATCGAATTTCCATTTTCAAATGAAATTTAGGAGAACTGCTTTTAGTGTGTAGATAAAAAAAATAGTATTAGGGTATAGAAATATAGTAGTAATAGATATCTATACTTATTACTTATTACTTATATAATATTATAAAGAGGAAAGATTTGTTTGTTTGTTTATTTGTAATGAATAGGCTCCGAAACTACTGGACCGATTTCAAAAATTCTTTCACCTTTGGAAAGCTACATTATCCCCGAGTAACATAGGCTATATTATATTTTTTTTTAAATTAGGGATCCTTACTAAAACTCCAATAATGTAACATAAGGTGTAAAAAGACCTGAAAAATTCCTTACGTCGCGTGCGCTGCGAAAACTATTGATGATAGAACAAAATCATTTACTACGACTTTGCAGAACTCATCATTATCTACAAAAAGTGTCGCGACAGCATATGTCTAAATATTATAGTTATTATGTCACAGTAAGCAGTTTTTTATTCTAAAATATTAATTTATATATGCCGCCTCTTGAAAAGGCTCTTCATTTGTACCTTGGTATTAATCCTTATCAAAATAAATTTCTTTATATTCAAGACGGCTTTAATACCTTTTTATAATTTTTTACATTTCATTCGGAAGATATTACGAGTTTAAAAATGCAAGTATTAGAAAAAAGTCGCGTGGTTGTCGCTCACCGCGCTCAGCTAGCCAGCATGCGATGTAGGCTCCATGTAAGCGTCACTGGGGTACGGGGGGGGGAGTCAATGTAATAAAATAAAGTGCCGCGCGGCTTACTCGCGCGATCGGCTCCCTACGCAGTGGTTGTGTGCGTGATCGTATGATTTTAGCTTGAAAAAATTTTGAATTCGTTTCGTAGGTAAAAGTATATGATAATAAATATTATATTTTAATGTAACTATTGAAACTGCTTATAGTAGTATTTTATGGGTATTCCTGTTCAAAATTTCAGCAAAAATTTAGTAAAAGGTAGTTTTCTAAGCCCATATTTTTAATTTTCTTTCAATCAGTACCTACTACTTACCTGATAATAAATATTATATTTTAATTATTCAAACAGCTTAGTACTTTATATAGTTCAATAAGCAAAAATTTAGTAAAAGCCTGTTTAATTATTTATTTCCTTCTATTTTTCATTTTATAATGCCCGAAAATGCGAAAAAGATCAAGATCTCAACTTTCTAAACATAGTTCCCAGGCGAGGGCAATAAAAATACGGCGTAATGAGGAATCTTCATCAGAAACTGAAAATCGCCTTGCAAGTCGGAGAGAATACGCGTCGCAATCGCGTGCTAGAGAGTCGAGTATCGAGCGTTTGCAGCGGCTTGTTGAACAAAATTTTATCACTGGCCCAGCAGCTGGTCAACTAGCTCATATACCGAGGATACCGATGATTCCAACTGATCTGCCAATCCCTTTTAAACAACTTCAGTTTCCGGTGAAATCATCTTTCGCGTTATTTATTAACAAGTCCCAGGGCCAAACCTTCGAATTATTAGGGATCGACCTACGAAAAGAATGTTTCACTCATGGCCAACTGTATGTTGGCCTATCACGTGTCGGAGCTCCTGAAAATCAATTTATTTAGCTGCCACAAAATTAAAACTACTTCAAATATCGTTTACAGGGAAGCTCTGACTCACTAAAACTAATAGCTTTTGTTTTGTAAATAATATTATATACTAGCGGCCCGCCCCGGCTTCGCCCGTGGTACATATATATAACCTACAGCGTTCAAGGATTACGAACATATGAAAGAACGGTGAACGATTTTTTTAAATCGGTCCAGTAAGTAGTTCCCGAGATTAGCGTGTTCAAACTATATATATGCCATAGCTACTTTTTTTGATCCCCAAATTATCGTGCTGTTTACTGGGTCAGAAGTGACATCTGGCGGGGATAACTAATTAAATGACGATTGATCAGTTTTCGACCGGAGAGGAAAAATGATTAAATTACTAAAATGGTTATTAAAAAATAAGGGTTGATTGTAGAAGGGTGAAAATAGGGGATTGTGTGTATTTTTGTATGATGTATCATAAAAAAATATAAATTAAAATTTTTGTCTAAAAATAAAATAAAAATTTAGGGGTGGACTACCCCTAACATTTAGGGGGATGAAAAATAGATGTTGACCATTCTCATAGATACCGGATAAGCACAAAAAATTTCATCAAAATCGGTCAAGCCGTTTCGGAGGAGTATGGCAACGAAAACTGTGACACGAGAATTTTATATATTAGATGTATAAAATTTTAAAATAAAAAAATACAAAAAAACATTAATAAAAAAAATTCATTAAAAAAAAATTCAAACTTCCTTTATAATTTTACTTTTTTTTTGAAACCCTATACAAAAAAAGGGCGTATGTGTGTGTGTATGTACCCGTGCGAAGCCGGGGCGGGCCACTAGTACATAATATAATGGACATACATAACATAATGTCATAACATTACAATGGATTAGTTCAAAACTTGGGAGTTATCTAAAATATTAAATTATCATCAATACATTTTTAGTGTTACAGGTGTCGTTTTTTTTTAATTTTACCTATATCTATATACTTCTTTCAAGACCTTAAATTAATTTTATCACTTAACTCTCTAAATATGTTTTTAGAATGTGTTAGTTTATTTTATTTCTGGTAATAATTTGGATACGGTAAAGACAATTTACTCGAAACGTCCCTCTGTGCACCGATCTTTGACCAAAAGTCCCCAGAACGCAGCATTCTCCCGCTGTATAGCCAGATTCCTGTATAGTTTTCTAGATTAAAATCTGCAATGTCAATTTATTTCGTTTTTCTGTAGATTAAGTTTGTTTCAATATTGTAATACAATTAATTTAAAAGTTGATATACTAATTAGCTGCGTAGAACTCATACTAAGGATACTCGATTTTTTTTATTTACTAGTTAACACCCCACGTAGGTTCCGCGCCCATTATTTCCCCAGGATAAAAGCTTTGTCTTATTCCAGACCAGTGTTAATACCAGTGGTTATGAAAAATTTGAACGGACTTGGAAAAATACTCAAAAAGGTACGGGACTCTCAAACGCTTCAAAATAACTTCCAATCAACGTCTACTACACAACAACAACTATAAAAATTTAATAAAAATGTTGATGAAAAAAATCATTTGTGATTATGTTTTTAATTAAGTTCAATAAATTGTTAATCTATCTACATCTATAACCCTTTGTCATATAAACTTTATTTATCTTAAACTTTATCTAATCTTGGATATATTACGAGCATTTCGTAAAATAATTCCGCACGTAGGTAGCCAAAGTTACTCCCTTGACTAGTGCTAAGAGAATTATTCTAAGAAAACCACCCAAACTATCTAATAACAAACTCAATTTGCGACCGCTTTATAACTTACATAGTTCGTTGTTTTTCTTAGCAGTATTTTCATTAACCCTCCTGGGGTATATGAAACCAATAACCACGGTAATAAAGTTGGGGTCAATCCTTCCCAGGAAGGCGAAGAGTTTGCTCCCTCGAGATCGGAATACATAAGCGATGTATCATCCAAGTTGAGTGGATACATGAATGTACCAATGACAAGACGGATGGAGAATGTTGTTTGACCGTACACAACTTTTTCGTTAGAAATAACTATATTTGAAAGCTTCAAAGAATTATAAATATTACTAACATAACATTTGGTTTTGTGTTTTCATATTTATCAGTAATGGCAGGATTCCAGAGTTTGCCTGGGCAAAGTAACCTACCTTTTCCAGTTATTTTAACGCCAAATAGTAATTATGCTAATTTTACTGTTCTGATTCCAGACAAATTACCGGACAAACAGATTAAAAACCATCTTGTATACCTCTGAATGACAAACGCAGTCCAGCGCTAGCTTTGTCGAGAAGTAACATAATGTATTTGTCGTAATTTTTATATATTATGTCAAATTACTGTAAAAACCAACACACCAACCACCGCTTTCCAAATTTAGTTTAAGTTTACGCAAGCGAGAAACATATTATATGCAATATTTGAGCGAAATAGATATAGAAATTCAAAGTTTGTAACGCCCAACTCAAAAACATAAAGTTGAGTTGAAGTTTCGAATAAGATAAGAAAATTATTGCGACTAAAGTTCTGGTTTAGTTTTTTTACTTCACTTTAAAACAACACTTAGAAAGTTTAGTTTGTAAAAATGTCTCTAGAATAAAGCGAACCCCATTTTACTTTTCATAATGGCACCTCAGAAACGGGGCCTCCGTTATCCTATGCTGACACCCAAAGCCGTCTTGGGACGTTATTTGTGTATTTTATGACCTCCATGCCCGTATCCTATCAGGCTCTGCCTGGTACGAGTATTTTCACCTATTTCGAACATCCTTTTCGTAAAACTAAGACTAACAGTAAGATGTAGTGTAATTTATGTCTTTTGTCGCCATCGGAATCCCTTGTTTCCAAAGTCTTCAACGTAGCGGTTTTCAGGACATAAGTATTCGTAAAGGTGATCTGGCCTATTCTTATTTTTTACTCAGTTTATGTTGCGCACAGTATTAAACATACTTTTTATTAGAGCTATAGGTAAATACTACGTATGTCGGCAAACCCACAAGACACCATTCATAAATAAAATCGGCAGTCATAGGGACTGCCAATAGAAGTGAAACCCAAGAACTCAGACTTTAACAGCTTACTTTGAAAACTAAGAGAGTGAAACTAGAGGGCGTGGCCATGACCATGACCATCTAGGTCATATGAGTTTATCTGAAGATTTTTTATATTTAGGATCGTGATGCTTCATCTCAATTCACAGCCCACGGAATATGTATAAGTGGTGTAATTTTCACATCAAAAAAAGTCTAACGTGTACATCCATCTCCACTGCTCTGTCACCGGTCCAACGCTACGCAGTTACAACAGTATGTCGCAGACGCGAACCCATACAATTTATTCCAACAAAAAATTGCCGGTAGTAGTCAAAGACATTTTCATTTCAAAAACGATCCTAATTTTATTCCCAACGAAACCAAGTTTTCCGCTGACAGAAATAAGGCCAACGACAAATGGCATTCTCTTCAAACCACTTCTATTCACAATAGAACGTGACAAAGTGTGATAAAATATGCTCCACACAAAGCTGGGTTCTTAGAAACGTTTTAATAATTAGTGTAGCCTTCGAACTGGAATAACCTGCTGCAGGGTCGCATCGATTCTTTGACGCGAATGGTTAATGCAGTACGGACTTAACTTAAAATCTAAAACTCCACTTTAAATTCCCACTGCTGGGCCTGTGGGATTTTGTCAACATAGAGCCAACTCTATACTAGTGAGAAAAGGGATAGTTGATTCTTAAGACCATAATCAACTGTGCTGCTCAAATCCAGGTCGACATTTGTATTTCTTGTAACATGTCAGTTTAGTTACAATATATTACTTGATAGTGAAAGCCAATAGTATTAAATAAGATAAAATATTAAACAACTATTACGGAACAATTCTTATACAAGACTCAGTAACCCCAAACTACGAGTAAGCAAAGTTTATACAATCAGGGCCAGATAGCTGATATAATGCTTTTATAGTTTTAAATACATACATACTTATTACATTTAGAAACACAGAACTGACAAACTTGTACATCTGCTCTTTTTGAACTCTTTTTTATAGTTTAGAGTGACGAAACGAGCAGGTCATTACAGCACAGTGAAACGCAGCAATTGAAACATGAAGAGACCAGATCATTGCCTGGAAGTGCACTGCGCTTACCGCAGAGATAAATAAGATGTTTTAGTTCTATACCTTGTGATTTCCCTGTAAACATTATCCTTCAAACCGGAACACAGTGATGTTTTCACATTGCTGCTTGGCCGTACTGTCAAATACTTATATATAACATCCCAAAGTGGTAGGACTCTGCAAAGAGTCCTACCACTATAAAACTATAAGCTACATTCAACAAGGATTCAAGCTGCGTTCGAAGTTTGTGATATTGAACCTTCTCACCATTAGTCACCACGGCTTATTTCATAAAAACTGAAGTAGCCCTTTAAATATGTAATTTTGTATGAAATGGTAGTGTAATAGAGGTCTGAAATATGCAATCTAATATATAAAATTCTCGTGTCACAGTTTTTGTTGCCATACTCCTCCGAAACGGCTTGACCGATTTTGATGAATTTTTTGTACTTATCCGGTATCTATGAGAATCGGCCAACATCTATTTTCATCCCCTAAATGTTAGGGGTAGTCCACCTAAGTTTTTATTTTATTTTTAGACAAATTTTTAATTTCTATTATTTTATGATACAACATACAAAAATACATACAATGCTCAATTTTTACCATTCTACGATCAACCCTTATTTTTTAATAGCCATTTTAGTAATTTAATCATTTTTCCTCTCCGGTCGAAAACTGATCAATCGTCATTTAATTAGTCATCCCTGCCAGTTGTCTACAGGTGTCACTTCTGACCCAGTAAACAGCACGATAATTTGGGGATCAAAAGTAGTCTATAGCATATATATAGTTAGTACACGGTAATCTCGGGAACTGCTAGACCGATTTAAAAAATCGTTCACCGTTCTTTCTCATGTACGTAATCCTTGAATGCTGTAGGTTATATATATGTACCACGGGCGAAGCCGGGGCGGGCCGCTAGTTTCATATAAATTCTTAGTGCAATAGCGACTTAAAAGATGTAATTTCATAGTTTAATGGATCATAACGGTTCAGGTATATAGGTATGCGTGTTTTAATTATATGCTTGATTGTCACGTCGGTCAATTTGCCGAAAAGTCATTAGGGAAAGTTTTTTGAATTTCATAATAAGTATGATAAATTAAAACAAATGTGTAAATTTATTAGTATTGGCCAGTGTAGTAGATTATAATTGACTGTTTCTTTGTAAGAAACAAGCCAAAGCTTTGAGTCATTAAGCCCTAGGATATTATCTGACCTGCTTATGCACATGTTATGTATATTATGAAATTTCTTGGAGGTCAAACAGGTGACATCGTTACAAAGTTGGCATTCCTAAAACTCGAAGAATATGGTTTGAAACCACACTCATAATACAGACAGATAGACAGAAACAAATCAAGAAATTATAACTATTACAAAATACAATCTAATACAAAATACCCAAATTAAATATAAAGTGACAAGGCAAGAAAACTAATATGCATCTGATGGTGAGACGCACCCCTGCTCTTGACAAAACAGTACATCACTATTTGAACACGAAGAAGCAAAATAATCGCCCAATACCATACTTTTCTGGTCGTCAAGAGATATTCTAGTAACATGATTTATATCTATGATCTGTATTTTTCTGGCAATCTTGCTCTTTAAATACAATGACTAGTAAAATGTAGGTAGTGCTTCCCATTCTGCAAAGACTTGGCGGAACTAATAATCGGTGTCAATCAACATTGAAATGCTGCTGCTAGTATGATGTACGTTACGGGTACGTTTCTATTGAAAGGGTCTATCACATATCTAAATTGCCTTTCATTGCTACTCGTATTGCTGTCTTTAACTTTGACTTGAAATTAATAAAGATAGCTATACCATGGATATGATGTCCTTGCTTTAGTAAATAATGTCGAATATAGCTTGGCGGTAAAGTTACGGCTGGCCTATTCGGGAGAACGACGACTGCCGATCCGAGTTCGAACCACGCACACCACTGTCTTTTCGAAGTCATGCTGCTAATTAAAACGTTGAAGGAAAACATCGTGAGGAAACCGACTTGTACCTAGAATCTTTCGAAGTCGTGTCTCATCCACCAACCCGCACTGGGCCAGTGAGGTGGATTATGGCCTTGACTTCCTTCTTGCGAGAGGCCCCGAGTCCCAGCAGTGGGAACATTTAATGAGATGTTTATTGACGCACAGATTATCTGCATTAGCGGTATAATATTAACTGGAATGATGGTGATGCAATGAGTTCATACTTGCTATTTGTTCATAGTGCTATCTGTGTGGTGTGCGCCAAACGAAGTTTTCACTTTAAAAGACAAAGGTAGATTAGAGTTAATTTTAATATTTTCAAACAAATGTTTATACCTTTTTAATTAATATATACTAATGTGTAACTATTATCCATTTCAGGTTAGGTAGAAGAAAGGCGTTATTTGAAAAACGAAAACGAATAAGTGACTACGCGCTAGTGATGGGAATGTTTGGTATTGTAATTATGGTTATAGAAAACGAACTTTCAAGTGCTGGAGTATATACTAAGGTAATAATCAATTATATAATTGCTGGCCTAATCCTAACATAATATTTAGTCAAGGCTTAAAGGATTTTCACTTTAAGGCTTATTACACTTGGGTAAATTTTGTCGACTGAAGGAAGGTTAGTCGACAGAATTCCGAGGAAAGCTTAGAAGCGAGATTGAAGCCAGCAATCATCGCTTCTGAAATTGTTGTCCTAGCTTACTGAATGATATTTCACTTTATTGAATACTGAATTCAGTAGCGACTATTTTCAGTCTTCAAAAGTTAGCCTAGTGTAATGAGCAGTTTACTTGAGCCCATAAATACTCTGCCGAATTTTTGAGTAAAGACAAATGGGAGTCGAAATCCTTGGCGTTTTTTAATGCCAAAAGTATTTAATAAGACAATAATTACTTAAAGTAATATATTGGAAAAAGTACGGGAGTTGATATTGGTACAAATTCTATTTTATTGTTTTAAATGTTTTGTTAATACTTGCAAATGGGAGAAAATTTGGAAAATCTAAAGAATAAAATATTGGTGGACACTTAACAAACAACACCATCTAACCCCAAACTCAGCAAAGCTTGTAAGATGGCGGCCAGATAGCTGAAATAATACTTATATAGTTGTAAATACATACTTATGATACATAGTGGTACTCAACTACAGTACAAATATTTGAATCCATCACACAAATATTTGCACTGGAAAAATATTTAAATACTTAACAGAATATAAAATTAATACATCATACCTAGTACCTAGTGAAGTATAAACAGCAAATACCTATGTAGAACCATCAGCGACGTTCTGTTGAACAGCGCCATCTCTGCTTATGTTGAAGAAACTTCTTTATAGATGATAGATGACTTTTCTCGTCTTTCTAAGAAGCAAGTTTGCTCCATTCTTTAACAGTGTACATAAAATACTCGTAGCAAATAACTGTTTTTGTGTCTGTTTCAGGCGTCAATATATTCACAAGCGTTGAAGACGCTTATATCAATGTCGACTGTGATCTTACTTGGCCTAATCGTCGCGTATCACGCTTTAGAAGTACAGGTATGCCAACAAATAACACACCAAACCTACATTTTTGATTAATTGTAAAAACTAGTCAAAAATGTAGGTTTGGTGTGTTACACACACCTACAAATTTGTATAATTTTTATGTATACACAAAACATATTCATGAACACAAAAAAAAGTTAATAATTTTAAAACAGTGAACTTCTTTTACTCTAGTCTTAAAAGAATACTCAGTAAAATAATACATCAGATGCAAAAACTATTTTATTACCACACGAGCTTTTGTTATGGATGTGGGTAATTTTAAAACAGTGAACTTCTTTTACTCTAGTCTTAAAATAATACTCAGTAAAATAATGTAACTATCGATGTAAAGTATTGTCCAAAAAATTAAATAAATAAGAGTAAGTAGATATTTAAGTATTTGTCCGTCACAACTACTTATATATATATATATTTTATTATAATTTCGTTTTGTCAATAAAAGGTAAAAATAGCAGGATACAGGGAGTCCTGACAGAAGTTAAAACTTATAAAATAATTAATATAATTTTCATCGTACATACAGCGGTACGACGATGTAGCAATAGTTTTTGAAGTGAACACTGCTTTTGGCGCGCCACAAATAGATTTTTTGTGGGCTATGAATTGAATTCTAGCGTCACACTAAAAATCTTCCTGTAAACTTGGGACCATGGCCATTGGTCGTCTAAAAATGCTGACGCAATTCTAGATGGCCATGCTCATGGCCACACCCTTCAGTTTCACTTGCTTTAGTTTCCAAAGTAAGCCATCAAATTCCGAGTATTTCGTTTTCTCTCCTATCGGCATTTCCTATGATTGCCAATTTTTTTTTCGCACTAATTCAATTCCCCGAACAAAGCAGTTTTCGCTTCAAAAAACCGAGGACATACTTACCCACAAAATATTGTGTTTTTAATGTAATCTTTTATCAAATTCCAGTTATTTATGATAGACAACTGCGCTGACGACTGGCGGATAGCAATGACTTGGCAAAGGATAGCGCAAATCGGGCTAGAGCTCGCTATCTGTGCCGTCCATCCTATCCCAGGGCAGTATACCTTCACGTGGACCACAAAACTGGCCAACAAAGGAGGTGTTATTGGCGTGGAAGTAGTAAGTATCTTGCTATTAACTTCAATTTGTACTATTTTTCTTTCTTGAATAAGCTTTAAAACTTTTTAGTCTAATGGTCTTGGTTTACGTCATTTAAAGTAGAGTAATAATTATAAATATTTGGTTTACTACGTGTTTTATTTTGTGTAGAGCTGTGAATGAGAACTGTGGTTATTGTCATCAATCGTTTCACCATGGAGTAAAAAGTTGGACTGAATTTCTATTGACAACGTTACACGGGTTTTAATCGCGGTTTATAATGTTACTCGTATTTATTATTTAATTACCTCGACGTTTATCAGCACGTGGTCACAAAACGTCTCTAAACCGTCAATGTAATTGAATAATTAAACTTACCTATATCATCATTTCTTTTAGCGCCATCTAGTGAAAATAAGTTAAAGCTTACTTTTTAATACTAAGCCTCAGTTTTTGTTTTGAGAATAGATGTTATGAGTCTTCGTATCAAACGTTTTAACTGTTTATAATAAATAGATTGTTGTTGTGTTTATAATAGTTTCTTTAGTTATGCTTTGTAATATTTTAACATTAATTTTGATTAACTTTGATCTGACGGCGATCACTTCCTGCTTGCCTAAAAACTATTTTACAACCATGTCAACTTAATTATCTGGCCGCCATAGTACAAGCTATGCTTAGGCTTAGTTTGGGGTCAGATGGTGTTGTGTGTGAATTGTCCACCAATATTTATTTATTTATTTATATTCATTTATTTAATTAATTACAATAAATATTGTAAAAAGAACTGACAACTACTACTTTGAAAGTTTCTTCTTAAGTGGTTTTTTATCGGATACACTTCGGAGAGTGTGCGACTGATTTGTACGATCTAATACCACCTTGCCCTTTTTTCTATCGGAATGCTCGTAGCTCGAAAAAGCGACATCGTTTCGTGGTTGATGTTCCAAAGACACGAACGAAGAGATTTGACTCTACTTTTGTGATAAGAACGTCTAGGCTGTGGAATACGTTGCCTGAGACGGTTTTTCCCGATAGTTACAATCTTTGTGTCTTCAATTCGAGAGTGAATCAGTTTCTTCTAGGTAAACACGCTTCATCGTAGGCCGCATCATCGTTTAACATCTGGCGAGATGGCGGTCAAGTGTAAACCTATAAAAGTAAAAAAAAAAAGTGTAGATGATCATTAGTAATTGAAGTATCTTTGGCCGACAAATTTTTTGTAACAAACTTTGTTACTTCTTAATCTTGCCTCAATTATATTATCGCCTTATTAACAAAATATAGTTTATTTATACTTTTTTTATCTTCATCGTCAAATTTAAACTGATATTTATTTGACATTTTTCTCCTTAGGGCACGATGTATAAGCAAATCCAGGTCTGTATTCATTGCATTGAAGTGTAATACAAGTTTTAAGTGATGTTAGAGTCTTCGTTTTGAGCATGTACTCTGATTTTCGTGAATATTGACTCCACTGTTTTGTGTTTGTGGTTTGTTTGGGTTGTGTGAAAAGTTTATTATGTAGTGTTGTCTTGGATCGTATTTTAATATTGTTGTTGGGAGAAACTTAATTTGCAAAGCTTACAACCAATCAAACTACCCGAATATTCATTAAATAATGATTTGTAGCAAGTGCAATGCATGCAATTGTATACAAGTGTGAGTGAAAATGAGCATTGTATGCCTTTATCAATTGGCAAATTAAAATTTAAGCACATAGCACATTAATTTATTCTGATATTTCAATCAATTAGATCACAAATTATCTCTTAAGATATATAAAGGCTGCAAAAAGTCACAAAAATGTAACTGACATCACTTGAAATGTACCAGAGAGTTTAAAACATCATTAGCGTGCCTTAAGGTCTACCTCTCTCTCGTGTTTGTATTATTTTGTACCATGACCCGTGAATTGTGCTCTGCAACTAACATTCACTATAATTGTACGTAAGTAATTTAAAATAATTATTGTGACTTTCTTTCCAGGTACCTTACGACGTCACACTATCCTTGCCGATGTTCTTTCGGCTTTATCTAATATGCAGGGTCATGTTACTTCACAGCAAATTATTCACGGATGCCTCTTCGAGAAGTATAGGAGCTTTAAACAGAATTAATTTTAATACTAGGTAAATACTACTCGTACTAATTACTAATAATCTTTTTAGTGATGTAAAGTAACAGGACGATACCAGATGGCAAAATATAATGGCTGCCTATAACCCCGCAGTTCTATGCGGTAATTTGAATAAAAATATTACGAAGCAATGTCTAGCAACAGTGCTTTGAAATATTCTTACTGCAGAGCAGTCCTCGTCATCGTAAGATTTGTAGTGGTAGGACTCTTGGCAGAGTCCGTCTGGGGAAGTACCACACCTTTGCCAGTTATTCTACCGCCAAGCAGTAATGTGCAAACATTACTGTGTTCTGGTTTGAAGGGCAATGTTTCCAGAGAAATTACAGGGCTTAGAGATATAAGATCTTAGATCTCTGGGTGACGAGCGCAGTGCAGTGCTAGGTAAATGATTTTGACTCTTCGTGTTCGAATAGCTGCGTGTCACTGTGCTGTTATGTATCAGGCATGTTGCTTACCATAAATCACATGTCCGGATCGTCTCGTTACCATTTATTTAAAAAAGATATGAGACAGTATTTTTCTTACACTTGTAATTTACCTAGCAATATTTATCTTTAAACCGCGCGACAGTAATGTTTGCATATTATTATTACTTAGCTGTATAATAACAGAAAGTATAAAAAGAAAAAATACTTCATCATGTGGACTCTGAAAGTCTTATCACTAAAAAAAATTAAAGGTCATCTAATTTTAAAATACTTTACTGTAAATCTCTTTTGCCCAAAGGTTTACTCGTTGCCATGTTTTAAATGATTTGCTATATTTTTCAGGTTTGTCTTAAAAACGCTCATGACAATTTGCCCTGGTACAGTTCTATTGGTTTTTATGGTATCTCTGTGGATAATTGCAAGCTGGACATTGAGACAGTGTGAAAGGTCAGTATCGATTATATGTTGTAAGTGGCATATTAATTATTTTGCAAAATGTGTTTTGATAAGCGGGAAAAAAATATGTAGCAAGTTTCTTTTCCCGTATCAACAAAATTAAAATGGTTATTGTTTTTATTGTTGTCTGATCAGTATGCTTTCATTTAGTTCGGTGTTCATTCTGTGTTACACTCAATAAAGGTTTATATAAAATCACCTGTGTACTGCCTACGTGGGCATGCTATTGCTTTTGTACTGTGGCGTTGTATATAATCGTTGTGTTTGCTTTTTATTTGAACCCACTGTGTTTTCTGTCTATTAAAATTATCGATGGATTTAGTAGATACGCTAGGTTCATAATCATCACAATGAAAGAGTTTGACTTTGAGTCGATTTTTGCAAATCTTTAGCTTCAAATGTTTAAGAAGCACATTGCTATTACTAGTTGGTGTTAGTTGTAGACAAAAATTGACGTTAAATAAAAGGGTGCTTGTTGTGACAAAGTAGAAACACACACTTCTCACTAAAATGTGAAAAGGATTGTTGTAAAATAGCTGTATTTGTTTCGTTCAAACCAGACACAAAAAGCACTTGCAAATGCTATTAAAATACTGATACAAAATTATCTGGAATAATATAAGTTACACGCACAAAATGGCTCTAGGAACAACGACACTTAGAAAAGCTTCTCTGAATACCATTTACATGCACAAAATCATTGCATTTTATCACATTCACGCATCAAACAAGTTTCCTCTTCCTCCTGTTACAAGCAACTAGCTTGTAACATTTGTCACTGTTCAGTGTTTTCCTTCTTTCTCTTTGCCAAACTTTACTCTCGATGTTATTTCTGTATTCTCATGAATTTGTTCACTTGAGGACCTTCGGTTTCAATTCACGCATGGCTACCAGTATCATTTGGTATTGATCCAGATAAATGTTTAGAATGCACGTTGTATTTACAAATCTTTATTATTCGGTATTAGTTCGTATATTGTCTGTTTAGTAAACAGTTTATTTATCGAGATTTCTGGGCATGCGAACTGTATTTGTGGTTTTACGGATTATTTTTAAAATCTGAATTTCGATCTGAAAACTAAATTTACCAGAAACAAAATTTGGGTAAACCACAAATTTCTTTCTGGTGTCACATGTTGCTTAGTTATTTTTATAAATATACTACGTTAGACAAATCGATTGTTATTTGTGAGTCTTGTCGGGCATTTTGGCTCTCAGGTTCCACGATGAAGACCATGCCAATTTGCTAAACTCAATGTGGCTGACTGCTATAACGTTCCTCTGTGTCGGCTATGGCGATATTGTCCCCAACACTTACTGCGGCCGCGGAATAACCCTCACCTGTGGTATGGTGGTATGTATTTACAAAATAGGTTCCTTTGGGTTCTCATTAAGAATTTATTACTGATCTCATAATACTCATTATTAGGGTTATAACGAATTTCTAGGCATAGCAAGTTAACTTTGTCGTTACTTGCATTGTCTAGCAACATCGCTAGGTTGGTAAAGGTGAGCCATTTTATGTGTCGTTAAAGTTTTCACAAACGTTGAAGCAATCTCACACTCCAAATCAAAGTCAAACTCTTTATGACACGGTTTATATTTGACTTCTTCTGTTTTTATTTTATCTTTCCTATCAACATCCATACAAAACGTAGGGAAAGCTTGCGTGCTATGGTTGTCAAGGAAATGTGAATGAACACTTATCAGTAGGCAGCTTTGAGCTTGGAGTACAAGTCGATGAGTAAAGCGTTGGAATTTATTGACAATTCAGGTTTCACGATGAAGAACACGCTAACCTTCTGAATGCGATGTGGCTTATCGCGATTACGTTTCTGTCCGTCGGTTTTGGTGACATTGTGCCAAACACTTATTGCGGCAGAGGTATCGCCGTTAGCACCGGCATTATGGTAAGTTTCTGAAAACAAACTTTATCGATGTTTGTGTTGACTGACACGAGTTTCAACTTTAGCACTAATTACTATATTTCTTGGAACAAAATCAAACTGCGCAAAATCACGCCAACTCTTTGTTGGATTGCTTTCGCCTATTTGACTTTACGAAATCTTTAATGCTTATATGATGACATATTATTATTTCACAAGTAAATTAAGTCAGTCAACACCTATACATACTAATATATGTGATTACAGTACACACACAACACAGATGCTTTACACTTAAAGTACACTATCTATATTTCACATGTCAATGTATTTGATGTAATAACTAAATGTTCACACAGTAAGCGTAACCCCGTTGTTATATTTGTATTGATGTCTATATTGTGAATGCAGCATTAAATTTTAATGAACACACTTTGATATCACATTAAATGTTTATCACATTCAGTGTACACAATGCCTTGATTGTAGGATAACTAATGATCGTAATGAACCTGTTGTTCGTAGTTTTGCAGACAAGATTTAAATTTGGATTACCTTTAATCAGTTCCTCAAATAAACGGTATATAATGATTTTTTAACTGAATAACGTCCATTTCCCTGTTAAAGCCAGCTATTAGAAGTATATATTTTGTAGTATGGAATGCTTCATTTCTCCTTACTGTTTCTAGTTCTCTTTTCACTTCAATATTTCACTGAATTGCACAAATAAGTTTGTTTTTAAAATGGCTCACTTTTCCTAATATTACATTTGAACAGAAGTGTACAATAAAATTCATTGCACCAGATAAATAGTGATTGTGTAAACTGTTAAACGTTAAGAGTATTAGATGTTGTTTAATTCTAATAAAAGTAAATGTTGATGACAATTTTGTGCACATTATAGATAACAATGCACTAAATTACAAAGTTTACATCACTTTCTATGTAATGAAATGCATTACCTCTATCAATTATACTGAGCTGATAAAAGAAGGAAGCATTTTAATCAAGATATGCCAAAACCTTTCCTTGCTAACATTAACATTTTCCACCTTTTATTAGCTCTCCTTAGCAAATTTCTTTTTAGCACAAGAATCTAAACCTAACAATGATATTATATCATCTAACTAAATAAATGAGAATTAATATAAGTGCTATCTATAATTATAAATAACAATACGTTGGTAAATTTCAGAGGGTAATCGAGGCAATGAATTTTACTTAATCAATGCTTTATATGCTTCTAATATATGTATTACCTTTGTGTCTATTATCCTCAATTTTAATATAAAAGTTTGAATCGAAAATTAGCACTTAGCGAAAAATTATAAGTTGATTTTAATTTTACATAGCCTTCGGAATTGCCTAATTGGAATGGAAACTCTTGAATGCTTCTACACGTTCGCTTGCATTTTACATTAAGGTATTCACTTAACAGGGAGCTGGATGCACAGCGTTATTAGTCGCGGTTGTTTCAAGAAAATTAGAATTAACTAGAGCCGAGAAGCACGTTCATAACTTCATGATGGACACACAACTTACTAAAAGAGTAAGTATTGATGTGATACAACTTGATCACAATTATTGTTAATCTAATTAACAGGGGGCGGGATGTACGGCATTGTTAGTGACAGTTGCCTCGAGAAAGTTAGAGTTAACTAGAGCGGAGAAGCATGTGCATAACTTCATGATGGAGACTCAGCTCACAAAAAAGGTAAGGTCACTGTTACGATAGTGACAGGTAAAGGACTCGGTGGAGGTAAGATTGTATGCTCGGATAAAATAACTAAAGAGTTTTGTGCCGTTGATGCTAATCACGATTTTAATAGTTAATTTGGACTTTCGAGTTGAGCTGATGTGACGGGTGTGGTGTGTGTAAAAATAATTAAATTAAATGCTTTTGTATTGTAGGAAATGTGATTCAGGTATCCTTTTAAATAGATTCAATCTCATGTAATACAGGACCAACGTTTCTAAATATTTTAATCTATATTAAAGTTAGTTTGTAATAAGCACAAAGTATTTACATGTACTACACATTTGTCAATGTATACTAACTAAACTTACTCAAATTACTTACAATTAGGTATTTATGATTATGAAATAAATAGCTGTAATGTTAATTAACTAGAGATAGCTGTGGTGCTATTAAATTAATGTTTTAGCTTAAACTACTGTATGCATATGTATGCGGGATGTGCTAATGTTTTATAATCTTTACACAAAATAATGATCTGTTATTCTTAAATTCTGTTATATTGTCACCAGTGGCACAGACGCTAAGCTCAAAAGTTCATCATTTAGTACACTATGACTCACATAACTGTTAAATGCATTTAGAAAAATTATATTGAATTACTAACACAGTAATAGTAACAAATAACAATATTAATACCTAACCATTTCAAGATATTATTCACAGACGCACATTAGAGCAGTTCAAGTTACGCTAATCATGGAAAATTAAATACTTTGTTTTGGATTTTAAAGCTCAATAAAATTTCATTGTAATTAAAGTTGATGTAATGCATGAAACGATGCTGATTTTGTTAATTAAATGATTTCAGCTGAAAAATGCTGCAGCTAACGTGCTTCGAGAAACGTGGTTAATTTACAAGCATACAAGACTCGTGAAAAGAGTACACCCAGGCCGAGTAAGAACGCACCAAAGGAAGTTTTTGTTAGCAATTTATGCGTAAGTTTGAAATTGAATAATTTTTTAGCATGTTGTAATCTTTATTTCAATGTTTAGTCGAAGAAATATAGATTAAACGAAATTGATTTATATAGCTTTGACTTCAGAATAAAATCAAACAGTATGGGTAAAATAAAATAAAAATATCTAACATTAAGCACATCTGAATTCTTTATAAACCGATAACGGTCGAGAGATAATCAAGCTGATTAAAAGTTGTAAAAACACTGTTAAATAAAAGGACATAAGTAGACAGATAGGTGGATCAAAATTGCAAGGAAATGGTAGCCGAGTCAACATAAACGATACATCGGTCTTCCAATAGGTTGGTCAACTAACAAGGTGTATCAATGACTTTGCAACAATATCAAGTCAAAGATAGACTCGACTGGTACAGGATTGAGGAGGTGATGAAATTTAAAAAGAGATCTATGCCCATGAAAGCTGTGGTTGATAAATGTATACGAAGTAACTTGGAAACCAACAAAAGCTACTTAACTATTCTACGATTGAAATACAAAATACCTACTGTCGATGAATAGATAGAAAAATATGTATTTATAATATATGCATTTAAACAATAAATATTGGTGGACAATTCACACACAACACCATCTGACCCCAAACCAAGCGAAGCTTGTGATATGGCGGCCAAACAGCCAAATGACTAGGTATATCAAAGCAAAAGGAGTTACGCTTGCTAAAATACGAACTCAAATGTTAGAAATATTTGTTTATTAAAATTTATTGAAAATTAAATAAATAAAATTGTTTAATGTTGTTCATATTTCAGTTTACGTAAAGTAAAAATGGATCAAAGAAAGTTAATGGATAATGCCAATACAATAACTGATATGGCAAAGGTAAGTAATCTGTGCGACTTAGTGATGCTATAGCTACACTCATTCTCATGAAACACATGTCATTTAGTTGTAGATATGTATAGATACTATAAACAGCACTTAAAGAAACCCTAAACCGCCTAGTAGAAAATATAGATCCTAGCTGTGAATGTAGTTTAAAATTATTGACGAAATATAATTATAGCTACTCTAGATTTTTTCCAAATTCATTCTTCATCGGCTTAGCGCATGATACAGTTTTCCATTCATAGAAAATGTAAAATCATGCATGCTCGATCGTAGACCAAATAGATTTGTAGTTGGCATGGATTTTAACGTTTATATTTAAAGACAACTAAAACTTTTGAGACTAATATTACAAAAACGTCAATTCAACACGTACATTTCTAATGTGATAATAACTAACTCTCATACATATTGATTATTACTTGGTACAGATAATATGATAACAAAAAAACCGTGTTTGTCCTTATTCTTTTTTCAATGGTAATCATTTTGCGATACACGAAATTAAAAATCACACACACATTTCGACAGATCACATAAGATTTTTCCACAACTGTACTATATACTTTTAACCTGTTGTATAAGACAAATGCAATGATTTCTTGAATGCAATCGTCTTGTACCTATGACTCATTATTTAGTTTAGATAGGAATAAGACAAGGATTCTACTTCTAATACAGAGCAACACTGACACATACTGTTTTATTTAGCACCAACAGTCAACGATGAACTCCAAAGCGATTGATATTAGGACCCCTTTTTATTGCAGACCCAGAATACGGTGTACGAAATAGTCTCAGATATGAGTACGAGACAAGATACTATTGAAGAGAGGCTGACTAGTTTAGAAGAAAAACTTACAACGTTACAGGTAAAATATTTTTCATGTATCATAGTTTGTTTTACAATAGTGACATATGTTTCTTTTGAATCGAAATAAATCTGATGTTTTTAATTCATTTTTGAATTAACGTTATTTTGTGCTTTGAATTATTTTTACGGTTAATTAGGACAAAACAAATGACAAAAGTTAGTGTTAAAAAGAAATACATTAAATAGAGGTTAGAGAAAATGCAATAATCGTAGTTTCAAACTACCTACGTACTAAATAGTGGTAGCTTTTTAATACTAAGTACGAGTACGTTGCTACCATTATGTGCAAAATGGTAAAATACGTAATATTTACTTAAGCAATGGATTGAACTGCGATTTGGCCGCTCATTATAGCTCGTCACACCAAAACTAAAATGTTAGTTTTACGATTTGTAACTATGTCAAAACATACGCCAGTCAGCTCAGTTGACAGAACAGTCCATTCAGACAAAACTTGTTCAACTCATGATAAGCGCTAAACACCTAAACAGGTGCCATCTATCATTTTGTTTTCTATTGTCTTAAAACATTACATTGCATTAATTACAACTCTATGTTGACACTGCATCGAATTACACATATAAAATGGAATATACATTTTTTCTAATTTTTTTTCAATAAATTAATAAAAATATGTGTGTACGTGACATATTCCGTATGTGTGTCTACGTGACTACGTTATGTGATTTTTATATACCGCTATCACACGGCAACGGAAAAACATGATGTTTATACATTTATAGATAATCCCATCGGCTATTTTATCAATAATAGAGTATCCCAGAAAAGTTCGTCTGAGATATCACAAGGTAAATATTTTTGATTTGAACTCACACTTTATTCTTACTACTCTTACTCTCATACTCATACTCTTACTTATTACTCACGCATTATATTGTTTATTTATTTATTTATGTCGTCACTTAATATAACACTAGCTAGATAGCTATAGCCGTCATCCATTACTCATATTTTCTTCACCATCTTACGGTTGCCTGGAAGAAATGGAAGAAATTGCTCTTAGCGATAAGGTCGCCCATTGTTACTTTGTTTTAAGGTGTTTTTGTATTTTGTTTTATTATTTAAGTGCAATAAAGAGTTTTTCTATATATCTAGCTGTACTCTGGGCGCGTTGCTACGCCACCTGTCGAAAATTGATCGTACCATTTAAGAAACTATCTTCGGCTCATGCACAACAACTTTACCAAAGATCATCACAAATGATCAAATGCATAATATACCTGTATGTCGCCAATTGTTACTTTTTTTTTTAAAGTCTTTTATATATTTTTTTTAACTTTTATAGGTTTGCACTTGGCTGCCATCTCGCCTGATGTTAAGCGACGATGCGGTCTACGATAAAGCGTGTTTACCTAGAAGAAACCGATTCACTCTCGATTTGAAGACACCAATATTATAACTATCGGGAAAAAACCCACTCAGACAGTTCATTCCACAGCATAGATGTTCTTATCACAAACGTAGAGTCAAACCTCTTCGTCCGTGTCTTTGGAATATCCACCATGAAACGGTGCCGCTTCTTCGAGTTACAAGAAGTACGATAGAAAAAAGGGCAAGGAGGTATTAGATCGTGCAGATCAGTTGCACATTCTCCTAAGTGAATCCGATAAAAAACCGATAAGCTAGCAATCTTGCGGCGATGTTAAAGACTATTAAGTCTTTTTCGCCCTAGAATGTCTTTGCCTATGAGCCTTTTGGCACGCCTCTCAATCGATTCCAGATTTGTAACTTTGTTTACTTGTTAAGTGCAATAACGAGTTTATCTATATGTCTTTACAAAGAACATACAGAAAAACATTAATTTTAATATAGATATATTGATTTAGTAGAAGTTTGCTTAGACCTTGCTCATCGTGGAATACTTTTGCCAATACCTGCGCCTTAAGGAGTTTTTTTTAACCAAAATCAATCAGAACTCGGAACATCTAAAAATTATATTTAGTACATTAAACACAAAAACCTGTTTTATATTAAACGTTTCATTACATACGATCTTCTTTCAATTGATGGAAACGATATCCGTTTACAGCTTTCCGAGATCAGCGAAAAAATACAAAATTTGTGGGGTTTTTAATTCAATGATTTGCAAAGAAGAAGAAATTTAAAAGTGAGGTTTTTGTTCTTTACCTATACAAACTTGAATTACAGTAGACACTAAATATAATGTTTCAGGAACAAGTGAACAGCTTGCCAGATGTGGTGGCGAGGTGCCTTCAGCAGTGTTGGGAGCGCGCCGAACAGCGAAGGAACTTTCTCCACCCCGACACGGCGGCTGTGCCCACCCCGCCTTCTACCATTACGCCTTATGCTAGGTAAGTTGCCTAGATTGCTATTCCACCAATATCATAAATGTGAGAGTCCAAAAAACCACACAAAAACAATTATTTTTGTGATTGCTTTATGTTTGTCCACCTCAGAACCACAGGACCACTGAAGGCATCGTAAATGTAAAAAATGTACATAAGGATAGGTTTTCAGATGAAATAGTGTGAAACCATTTATTTTAAATACTACTAAAATATTGCAGAATGTACTAATTTGCTTAATACATTTACTAAATTATAGAAAGTCGAAAGCCATGTATAGATTACCAGCCTGTGGTAAATATTTTTCCACATTTGCCTAGAAGAAACGTTTTGCCCAAGTTTTTTAGAGATTTTTTACTTTACATTTTAAAGTGTTATTAAGTGCAATAAGTAGTCTATTATTTAATAAAAATACATACTATAAAAGTATACCTAAATGGTAGTTCATGATACGATACAGAATGTTGATATTATATCTTCTTGAGCTGGAGATTTGTCGACATCACTTCGAGTGTTACAAAATTTATAATATAATATTCACTACTTACTGTGTTATAAACATGTGCGTGCAACCAACGCTTAAAATTAGGCTTTCGCAAGCCAACAGTATTAAATTTTTTGAGAAAAGTCATATCGATTTGGGATTTGAGTGCTGACAAAAACCGGATTGGCTACTATAAATGCTCCTAACAGAAACATATATACTATATTATGTCAAAGTCTGATTTCTTACACCTGACATTTAAATAATGTGTCAGTTATGTCGCTATAGTACCAATTCACAAACACCGTCACCCTGTGTCTAGTGTATAAAAATTGGCAGTGTTAGGAACTGCCGATAAAAGTGAAAACTTTTAACTCAAAATATGATAACTTACTTTGGAAACTACGAGGGTGAAACCGGAGAGCGTGGCCATGAGCAGTATGAGCATGTCTATCTAGAAATGCTGGGACCAATGGAAAAGATGGCCAATGGTCATGGTCCCGAGTTTACCCGAAGATTCCTTATCATTCCCGAGCGTAACGCTAGAATTCAATTCGCAGCCCACGAAGTATGTCTGAGGCGCGCCAAAAGAATGAAGTTTTCACTCCAATAAGATGATGTTGCGGACCACCACGATTTGCTAACACATTTTTGTATATCATGTTTCAGAACGATGGCATCATCTTCACATCCGTGGCCGCCAAGTCCAGTGCTCCAACCTGGTGGTCGGACGCATTCAGCCCCAGAAAGTACCACAGCCCAAACGCCAACTCCTCAGCCATTACCCTCTAGCCCAGCTCCGCACGCGTCTCGGCCTCCACTGCCCAGCTGAGTACCGCCCTCCAACTCCGAACTCCTGTGCTGAACTCGACGAAACTCGGCTCCCGTACTCTGACCCCCCCTTATAACCCTATCTGGTTACCGGGAAAATCGTTTTACTTTCAAAAGCAATGGTTATGATTTTATTCTAGTCATTAAAGATAGATGGCGCTAAACGTTATTTTGTTTCCGCCTAAGTTTAGCAGCTTCGTAAAAGTAGCGTATTGGATTACAGCAGAGTGCGCTTTAATAAATAGACATACAATCGAATTTCGTTTGGAACTTTTGAAGAAATAAAATACATTATGTACCAGTAAACGTTTGTTCTAAATACATTTTCGAACGGTTAAAAGAATATTCAACTAAAGAAAATCTAACAAAAATGAGTTAGTTAACTACTTCAATATTATGAAGTATTCAGAAAAAAAAACATTTGAAGTCAAAAATATGTTTTTCCTTTACTGGTGTACTAAAGTCATAAAAACTCTTCGAATTTCACACTAATTAAAAATTTGCGCTTATTTTTAATAGAACCGAAGTTCCTAAAATAGAAGTAACAATGATAGTCAATTTGTGTTTTTGAATATTAGTTTTATCTTCAGATTTTCAGTAAACTTGTAGGTAGTACAAACAAATCTAATATGTACAGATAACTTTCAAATAATCATAAAATAAATAGTGAAACTTCTTCGAATTCCTAGATTTTTAGACTAAATCTCACTAAAACGTTCATCTATTTCCTAGTCTCTACTAACTTAGGTATATTTCTTGTAAAACGATTTTCCAGCTCTCCAGTGATGTGAAAATGGTGCGAGACATGGTCAGCCGTAGTTTCCCTCGCTGTTCCCCAAAGTTTCGGAAGTGCCAGACTGTTACTTAGTGATATTCTTTAGATAGTGAAATAAATTGATGCGAAGGGACTCGCTGTTGTGATTATACAAAATGCTTTATCTATAGACGCTTTAGCTACTAATTATCGGTATTTTGAATACATTATCAACTTAGAATTAGTGGTAACACTTTCACAGTTGTTTGTTGTAAACCAAATGAAGATTTATACTGTGTGTTTAGACTTTAATAGTTATGTTTGTACGAGTACTGTTTTGGAAAACGTTGCGTAAAGCATGGGATACTTTATATACGCATGAAGTATATTATACGCATTTGGCATCATCCAACTTTGGGTAGAGCAGAAAATGCAAGCCCTACATAGGGGTTTCAGTATCATAAGAGCAACTTAGGCAATGTCTAACAAAAAGTGCCTATAATACGAAAATATGGGATAGCATGTACGTTGTACTAACAAACAACTTGTAAAATACGAGATTTGCCTTTTATTAATCCGCTTTAAAATGATATCTGCAAGATAAAATGCAATTACATTTACAATTTTATTACAATACAATTTATAATATAATTACAATTACGATAGATATAATTTATTCAATATGTTTTGAGTTACCACTAGGAAAGTTTTATTAAATTGTGTCGTTTGAATAGATAAGCAGACATCATTAAACAACATATTTTCTGTGCTTCAATATTGCACCACAAGTAACTTGATAAAATAAATAAATAAAAATAATAAATATTATTGGTGGACAATGAAAATGGGAATATGTCTTTACTTTCTCATATTCTATGGCTTTTTTGTAACATTTTGCCCAATCATATTTTTTCTCCTGAATACTTGTACAAAAATTTGTATGACACACTTTAATCAATGTATGTATGTATGTATAAGGTGAGAACGCGTTACCCACTGTGCATTGCGTACGTTTTTCAAAACAGACCTCTAAAATGTATTCAGGTTTTCGTTAAAACTTTAAAAATTTAGAAACAGGCAGTGAAAAGTTTTATTTACAGAAATGACGAAAAAAAGAGTGGTAAATAGTCACTTAGATACACTTAGATTGTGTTATGCATCCAACTTAGCTAGCAATGCGAAATTACAAATGCATTTTACTTAGCATTAGTTTGTTGAATTAGTATCTAAAAATAATAAAACAATGTATTATTTTAGAAATTTCTAGACTGTAATAGATTATTACAAAAAAATCAAAGCCTAATCGAGTTATTTCTACAGAACCTCTAATTTGCAGTTCAATAAGTAAAAGTGTGTACACTTTTCTAAGATCTAGGATAAAATAACTTATTACTACTGCCTATTGACACGTAGAACATAAAAGTTTTTCTACGAATAAGAATAGATATAAGCAAAGCTTTTTATAAGAAATAAGATTGATGGCTGTTTAAATAGTGCCTAAAACACTACGAAATTTCGATAATTCGGTTTTATTACCTAGATTTACCTAAATATGAATTTGTAAATAGGTAATCTACATTGGAGAGTATATTAGAATTAATACCTATTTATTTAGCGGTATGAGTACACATGATGGGAACAACATTTATTTCTTGTTTTCATTAAATGTTTTGTTTTCGTGATTTCAATAACTTTGAGATATTACCACCTGTACAATCCAGGAAACAAAAGCTGGAAACACAACGGATGCTACAATGAGTGCGTTGAGTATTGTCGTAACTTTTGATATTAGAACTCAACAGAGATTTTGATTTCAACTAGACGAAATTGCTCAAAAAAGTTTGTTTTTATCAAAGATATTTTTACCTCGTTTTTATGAACAGTAGTCTATATGCCATAGAAAAAAATGTCCGTAGTAATCTAAGTTCGCCGTATGAATACAACTAGTTATATGCCCAGAGAAATAAAATAGAAAAGATATATATTGTCATAAAGGCCTCCAAGTAACAAGCGCAGTGCAGTGATTTGAACTCTTCACGTATAAATTGAATACAATGGTGAAAATCCCATTGAAAGCGATGGTGCAGGTGGAAATATTTGTCTAAATTACCATTCTACTAACTTGAATGTACCTTTTTTTGGAAATATATTTAGATTTTAGATAAATAACTTGATTTTTATTGTTAATAAGATTTTTTGTTTTAAATAAAATTATTGTATTTGACCAACTTGCTTTAACTTACTACAGTAAATACTAAAGACCAAATAAAATACTAATATACCTACATTATAACAGAATAAAGAAAATGATAAGATGGTCAAAATACGAGGGATAGAACATCTGTACTATAAAATAAGAAAATAAATTTATACTAAGTGTAAATAGAAGATGCGTTGTGAATAACTTTGATTACGGACTGGATTGTATTCAACAGCTCTGCTGTATATTGTTCCGTATTGGTACCATAGCGGAAGATATTCATTATAATGAATGCAACGCTTCTTTTCAGATCAGTACAGGTGTCCTGCATACCCTTGTAAAACGTTTTTAACTGTGTTAATTACTTTTTTTGTTGGAAAAATAAGTTGAGTTCTTTTTTTTTGAGTATTTTGTATCAGTACATCTCACGGTATATAAATATAAATTTAGTACAATGCTATTAATATAAGAATATGGCTGGTCTAGCTGGTACGATGTTAATCTTTGATACGAACTATTCTAAATTTAGATAAGTACTTATTGCAGTTAGTTTGGTCGTTTAAGTCTATTCACAAGTACCGATGTTAGAACACCGTTTACATGATAAAATAGTGTGACAAATATCATTACTTTTACAATGTAACCAAACCGACATGTATCGATTAACAAATGTTTTGTTCTCAATTATGACTATTCAAAATTAACTTTTGGTAAATGATAGATCTTTTGAAATTTAAATTTAATTGTTGCACTTCTAAATAAACTTGATCATAGGATCGCTATTGCGTTATTCTTTACGTCCACGTGATACTCGTGTACAAGAGTAAACAAATATGCATGGCGTTGAAAATACAGGTTGCTCACATTTCAATCTGATTTAAATGAATGACAGTGACACATGAATGACCCGTTCACTTCCTGAAAATGTGGATTGTTTCTGCTGTCTTGCTGTGGATTGTTATTACACTGTCCAAAAGTTTAATTGTGAAGGTCCATACCAGTTATAAAATCACATGTGGCAATTACAATAAGTAAATGTCAAAGTAACCGCCGCATCCCAAACATTTACTTACTCAATCAAGGCTTAGGCTGCTGTTCCACCAGAGATGTGCAAGACGCGTAGCGAGAGATGTACTTGTAAAGAACCAATACTATACTTCATTTACTCGCCTTGGTCAGCATAGTACTGGTAGAAACAGTCCATAGACTAGGCTTACCAAACAAGCGAGGGATGTGTTGCGAAGTATGCGACATACTGTACCAGCCAGTCCATAGACGGAATTTACACTACGCATTGTTCACAGCTCCCCTACACACCCTCGTATAATACATTTTCCTCGCACAGCTTCGGTGGAAAACCAGCCTAATTGAGGCTAAAATAACAGTTAAATTTTTGAAGTTGTAGGTCTGAATTACGCCTGTATTTCTGAGTTTTTTTTTCTAAGTGAAGGTGTACATGATACCAGTACCAGTAAAGATGACTAACTAAGTTATCTACACTGATACTGGTATCGATGGTGAATGAAAACATCGTGAGGAAACCAGCATGTTTCTCTTTCGACGTCATACGTCATCCGGCAACCAGAAACCCAGTACGGTTTAGACTGTGTGTGGCTTCGCAAGAAAAGACTTCGAATCTCAGCAATGGAATTACGTCAGCTGCTTTTGCTACAATTGCTTATACAAATTTTATAATACAGTGTTTAAAATTGATAAAAAACAGTCCAGATACCGCTTTGGTCGATTTGTCTGTTAAAACCGGTATTTAGTATGTATTACAAATTACCAGAAAGTCCTGCCAAATTCTTTTTTAATCTCATTGTTCCATAGAACATAGAATAAACAATAATCCTATTAAAGTAAAAGTGTAGTAATTTATACAAAAAACACCAATTAGATTATTCATAGAATTAGGACTTTAGACTAGAAATTTATTATCTCTTATTAAATTGTAAAATATTTACGAAATTGCAACTTATACCTACATATACCTACCCGTTGTTCGATTTTTCCCAATTTTTCTATATTTAATACAGTTTTGAAATTCAAATTCCCTAGCATTTGTAACTACCTCGATATTTTTACACATATAACAAAATTAAAATATTAATAATATTATACTCTAGTAATCCTTTTTATGATTAAGTTTGAAATGTTGGTCAGCTTTACCTGAGCGTTGAATGTGGGGTTTTGCAGAATCTCCCAAAAACAGGGTTATCAGGACTCAAAATATTATAAATGGGTTTAAGTTACCAAATCACTTAATTCTTAGCAGTTGTTAGACAAAGGGGAATTTTTAAATTCTGGAAATAGTTTAAAATAAATCAATACTATCTTTTTGACCATCTTAGCGGATTATGATCTTGAGGTAGGTACACCTCGTGAGAGAAAGCACTAAGCTCCAGTTTTGTGAAAGAAAATGGAAGGTGTATGTACCTTTTTGTGGTGGAAATGCATTTGCACATCGTCTATCGCACAGGGACATGGCGGGTATCTCGAGCTCAACACCCTGAGAGTAGTGACTCTACTGACTAAAACCGCCACAGGTTTCTCCAGCCATGGCTTGGCGGCAGAGCCGTTGCTAGCCATTCCTAGTTCGTTTCGCGGGGTAGAGGACCCCTGCATTTGGCTCCAGTGACGCGCTGAAACCAGCAACGTGTCACATCTTCGGGTAGGCCTATCCCTAGCAGGGATTCCGGACGGCCCTACACAGCCGAGCCCAGGCCATTGGGAGATCGGGGTACGATCCAAGTTGCCAGTTAAAATGGATGAAACAATAATTCTCTAATAAATTATAAATTGCTTAGTCCTCAATATTACGTGATTAGATGCTTACGTTTAACTCTAAATGCAAATCTATATTTATGGGCTATTGTGCAAAATTCCCCATTCACAAAGTCATTAGAGTATTGATGATTTTTGAATAATTTAATTATTTTTTCTAGTTCTGTACTTTAAATATTTAGATGGCGACATATATCAAATGTTAATGATAAGATTTTCAGTTAGTCCTTTGCAAAGGTGTAACTAGAATATTAAAACCTATTCCCCGCTGTAAAATATTGCCACCATCTAATCGGGACTAAATCCTTGAAGTAAGCTTCCTCTATCGTAGATCAGAACATTTCCAAAATTAATCGAGATCTACGTCAATTATTATATTACCTATTTATTTATTTTTCTTTATATTTTTTTTATATTGCGTTACAAAAATAAAGATAAGCATGAAAAGTGCCTAGAGGGCCACCGGCAGCGAGGCATGATCCATCTACTGGTGGCTATGAATTGAGAAACCTGATGACGCATGTGATGTCAAGAATAACTAAATACATTCTGCATCTGAGTGTTGATCTAATCGAATAGCAAAAACTTCTAACGATCCAATCCTAAATATTATTATTAGCCATAATTATTCCAGATCTCTTCAATAACGTCCAGTCTAAAGTCATCGAGTACTAACGCTTTTTCGCAGAGGAGCTAGCAATAATTGTCCTGTGTGCTAAATGATTCAAATTCCCAATTCAAAAAAGAACCCAATTCTATTTAATCGGTGTCATTTAATCAGTGGAGTATACATAATAGAACAAGTACCGAAAGTATTCCTTTTGTTTCTACTGAGCATAAAATATTTTGTATCAGTATGCTTTGAAAACTTTTAATTGAACAGATTTTTAAATAATTTTATCATTAATTTAATTTCTTAAGTAGAAAATGTATGGTTAGTATTTCCCGTATATATAGCCTAATAGCTTATGTCCCCATTAATATTTTAAAATCTAGTCATTAGGAATAATTGCTTTATAGTTTATGAAAATGTTAAGTACAATGCGTTTATAATAAGAAGGTGACAGTTGCAGATTAATAAGGGTAAACAGTTACCATCGCAAAACACTATTAATAATAATGGAAAATACAGTCTTTTTACTTCTGATTATGATGATTAAAAAAAAAAGATAATATTTTTCCATGAAGTTTCCAGAATTTTTTAAAGTTAACATATACCTTGCATTGCCCAATGGTATATTAATGTTATGTTATTAAGTGGTATATAGTCCCGTTGGTACGAAGAAGCCAAATTTAAGTGTGACAACTAACGTCGTTATTACACAATTTACATAAATATACGTTACATTATTTTACACAGTTACCCAACTCACGTTTTATAATATATAGTCAATCCAGTCCGACTCAAGCCACGGTCGCGTACGGCGACTTACTATATCAAACGTGAGTTACCCGTGTATTTCTTTAAAACCAAATTTTGTTTTGCATACGTATAGGTGCTGAGATTATCGATAAATGTAATCCTGAAGTTTATTTAAAGGTTTTATTCACACGATATGCTTTAGGAGATTGCTTTTATAAAAATAAAGCAACAAATACACATTACACTTTTGTGCCTACAATACTGTGCTAGAAAGTTGATTGTCCTCTTAATTTACCATTGTGTCATGATATTGTTTATTTGTTGAGCCTCACTTACCAGTAAAACTTTCTTTTTGATATCACAAACTTTATCTGTCGAAAACATTATACGTCGTGTATATTTTATTCCAATATACCTAATATGTAAAAAACGGAAAAAAATCCGTATTACAACAAAAATCTTTTTATTTTAAACGCATTGTCAATCTTTTTTTTAGCAAAAGCTAAAAAAAACGACTTTAACAGGTAGCAAATTTAGTTGACAAAAAACACAGACTTACATTTTTTGCAAAATAATCATAAAATATACTTTTAAGCTAAATTCTAAAATAAATCTTATTTATTTATAATTAAGAATTGACCAAAATGTCGTTTAAGATTGATAGAAATAAAATTTTGTAAATAACATAAATCAGTAAGACATTTATTGTAAAGAAAAATTGTTAATACGGGTTGTATTTGCAAAATTGTAGTGTAAATAATGTAAGCTGTTTCCAATAAAATTATTTTTAAATGAATACGTTCTATTGTATGTTGATAATTTGATTTGTATGCCAACGGAATGTTCTTTGCGGTGCGGTTACAAAAGGTTAAAAAACTCTTGTGATCATTGTTAATGAAATGAAAGTGTAACTTCGATTATATGAGCTGTAGTATTTTTTAACGTTTTCACTTTTATTTTTCCCTTTCTTGTCCTACTAATATTACCTACAAATTCGAAAGTTTGGGTGTATGAATGTTTGTTGCTCAATCGATCAGAACATTGGAATGGATCGGGTTGAAATTTAGAACACATGTAGTTAGATTATGGTATGGAATAGCAAGTATGCTATTTTATTCTGAAAAAAAAAGGAATCGCAACATCGCGAGTAATACCGCGGGGCACTGCTAGTCCTATTTTACATTTTGATAATCTTAAAACTACGCCTGATGGCAATGAGCCGTTACGGAACACACTCAAATAGTTCCAACATATTGACTAGATGGCGACATGTACTACAACGATAGATAACCTTTAAGGGTAGGATTTCATGGAGCGGTTTCCCTCCACTTGAATCCACAACTGGACTCCACATATGGATTCGCTGATAACTTTATCCTCTTAAATCCACCGTTGAATCCAATAACTATTTATTTTATCCATACTAATATTATAAAGCTGAAGAAGTTTTTTGTATGGACGCGCTAATCTCAGGAGCTGCTGGTACGATTTCAAAATATCTTTCACCGTTTCGCGTTGTACCTATATGTACTTAATTCTTGCGTGCAATGGGTCATATATCATGTACCATGAGCGAAGCTGGGGCACTTCACTACCAGTCCTAGTGAAGAATAAAAAATATCGGTGTCATGGAACACCAGGTAAGCACGAAGTTTCTTTAGATAACGTAGAATCAACACAATGTACAAAAAACATTGCTTATTAACCGACTTCCAAAACAAGGAGGAGGTTACCAATTCGACCCCTATGTTTTTTTTATTTTTATATATGTTACCTGATTTCTCGAGAACCGCTACACCGATTTTAAAATTTATTTTTGTGTTCGGATGGGTATGCTTTCCGAATGATCCCATATAAATCTTATCGAAATCGGTCAAGTGGTTTTTGAAGTATGAACCAAATATAGAAATGTTAATGTACCAAATATACAATTTTTTGGATGACGTAGTTGTAGATTTCACAAAAGTTATGAAGCTCGACCCTATCAATACAAAATTGTGTAAATGCTTTAATAAAAAGTTTTTACCCCCCACCAAAAAAGGGGTGTTATAAGTGACGTCGATATCTGTCTGTCTGCAAACGGATGGGCCGATTTCGATGCGGTTTTTTTTTATTTCAAGGTTAATATCCTAGCAAATGTTCTTAGCTATGTCTGGTTAATGTCGATTCAAGATGGCCGCCTCCACAAAATGGCGGACAAAATATTTCTTCACAACCTACCTCAATTTGGGTATCAAATGAAAGGGCTTGACTAGTAGAATACTATACATATACTATAACAAATTTCAAGTCCAAAATGGCCGCCACCACAAAATGGCGAATTATATTATATTTTTCGTTACTACCTCAATTTGGGTATCAAACGAAAGGGCTTGACTAGTAGAATACTTTGCAATATGACAAAATTCAAATCCAAGATGGCCGCTACCACAAAATGCCGAAATATATTTCTTTTTTCACAACTCCCTTAATATGGGTATCAAATGAAAGGACTTGACTAGTAAAATGTTGTACAGATAACAAATCCAAGGTAGTCGGGGGTTAATCAAAAATTTTAATTTTGTTCTTGTACACTAAAAGGGTAAAATAAACTATTTTCGTACAAAAAATTTTACCGACTTCAAAACCACAAATAGGCACTTAAAAGCGAAAAATAAACTAAAATCATTATTATAAGCGCTACTCACTCATCTATTTGAAGTCGGTGCCAGTCAGGTCAAAAAGTTAGTAGATTGATGCTATGTAGACACATGGTAAGTAGGCACAGGCAAGTAGTATCTATCCTATACCTGTTAGATATGGCTGGCACCGATTTCAAATAGATGAGTGAGTAGCGCTTATAATAATGATTTTAGTTTATTTTTCTCTTTTGAGTGCCTATTTGTGGTTTTGAAGTCGGTTTAATTTTTTGTACGAAAATAGTTTATTTTTAATAACGGCCCATATAGATGGTCCACCCCTTTTTTTTAAATAGTGACGAGACAAACAGGCCATGTTGTGCCTGATGGTAAACAACATGCCTGCCACATAAGAGCACAGTGACACGCAGCTATTGGAACATGAAGAGTCCAAAAGATTACCTACTGCACTGCGCTCGTCACCCAGAGATCTAAGATGTTGTAACTCTAAGCCTCGTAATTTCTCTGGAAACATTGCCCTTCAAACCGGAACACAGTAATATTTGCACATTACTGCTTGACGGTAGAATAACTGGCAAAGGTGTGGTACTTCTTTAGGCGGACTCTGCCAAGAGTCCTACCACTACGAAAAAAAAATAAAGTTCTCCTCCATGCCTGCCGCAAGGAACTTCGCTTCACAACTCTGACCACACTGAAAATATCAGTTTAAATGTATTTCAATGAACGAACAACGTATTAATTTTCAATAGGTACATACATTACCCAAGACAATTTTACCCACGCCATCCTAAATCCTAAACAGCCAAACGTGGCGGAGATTTTAGACTGAATGTTTCATAGAATAGATAATGTCAAAGCACCCGCGCGGCGCTCGGGAGGCGAGTAATAAAAGGTAAATTTGGACAAAAATTGACCAAATAATGTTAATTCTCAGATAGACATTATCTATTATAAAACATTTCATTCTTTTTTGTGTCTTTTAAAGGCTGAAAACGGCTCATTATCCGGATGACAGACACAGTTACCAAACGGTCTAATTTCACGGGCAGGTCCTTGTATGAACAAAAAATTGCACAATGAAACTAAGTTTCTCATTTCAATTAAACTAACTACCAGCATTATGAACAACCGACTAACTCCTAGACTAATTAAGGTTTCGATATATCCCATTACATCGCTTTTACCGCCCCGCAAAATTGCTAAAGCAAGGACATATTATCACAGTAAGGACTATCTTTTTCATTTTAAGTCAAAAAAAGAAACACGGCGATAGGGGTGTTAGCACTAATCACAAATTAATGTTTAATGTTGATTTTATGATAGTATGTATTAATAGAATATCGAAAAACACATTATTATAATTTAATATTAGGTAATAAATTTGTTATAAATGATTTTAAATGCTATATTTTGTATCTGTTGTCACGTGACAGGAAACACCAATATGAATTATCTAGTCACTAGTCGCAAAACAAGCTATCGAAAACTGACTAAACTGTTTAATTTTCTGCATTTTTATTATAGTTTACGATCTTAGCGACGACGATTGACGCCTTGATTGTTTGTATTCAAGTAATGATAAGAAAACACATCAACTGGACATACAGCCATAAATCGCGATCAATGTTTTGCGACTAGTGACATCATGTCAGTCGTTAGTGTTTTAGCGGGAAAAATCAAAATTAGTCTAATCTATATCTATACTAATATTATAAAGCTGTAGAGTTTGTTTGTTTGTTTGTTTGAACGCTAGGATCTCGGGAAGTACTGGTCCGAATTAAAAGATTCTTTTTCTATTGAATAGTCCATTTATCGAGGAAGGCTTTAGGCTATAGAAAATAACTCTTCTATTAATTGAAGTGGAGCATAAAACAATAATGTAACAAAATCGGGAAAAAATATTCCCCTTTTGAGAGTTTTCGTACGTTTCGTGCTTTGACATGACAACATGTTTCAAAGATTGCGTCATTGAATTTCAGTAATCTGTGCCTTGAATATAAACCTTTGCTAATTTTTTTTTCTTAATCTTGAGTTGGTACGACCCATTTCCGACAGGTGGCGTAGCAGGTTGCTGAAGAGGTTTTTTGTTTTTTGTTTGAAATCGATATTCTCAGGAATGAGCGAACCGATTTCAGTCATTCTTTCACCGTTGGATATGTACGGGATCCTGATGAGTGCTATATAATATACCACGGGCGAAGCTGGGGCGGGCATCTAGTATTGCATATTTACTCATCGAAAATACAAATACTTTAAAGTAAAATGTCATTTGTTACGGTAAACATGCGTCAATCTTCAAAATAAAAGCAGTTCCGAAAAATTGTTAACATCCCTATTGTATTGTATTGTGAAAACGTATTTATCGTACTGGAGGTTGATAGACAATTAGTGTAATACAATTTGTGGAGTTAAGTCTGTCTGGAGAAATGCTTAACACAACTTTGTTAACTAACAACTATAATATCTATAACAACTAGAATAGCTATTCTACCCCACAGATTTAATTATATTATTTAGATTTCAGTGTTCTACGCAATATTCCATTCAATTCATAATTCAACAAGAATCATATTGCGGATTGAAGGACATTGTGTCTAGAGAAATTACTGGGTGATGTAATAAATTTATTTGTATTTCTGAGTGACAGGCACAGTGCATTACTAGAGGCAGTAAATTTATTTATTAATAGTCAACTAACGGAGTGTCTTGGTCGTCCCGTCATTTCGTATACAAATGTATAAAACAAAGTAATTAAGCATTATCCTACTAATATAATAATTGCGACCATTTAGATGTTTGTGGCTCAATCAAGTTGAGATGCCTGAACGGATTGGGTTGAAATTTGAAATACAGATATATATTAAATCTGAAATAACACTTAAGAGCTGACCTTTTCATTCCAGAAAAATAGCGGGAACAGGAACTACACAGGAAACAACGGGACACTGCTAGTATTGAAGTATAATACGCATTGCATGTAACAATTTATTCAACTTCAACTTCTTTTATCTTTGGCTTCTGTATGCGGCATGACCACAACTTCGCCAGTGTCTTGTGTCGTTGACGGGCCACTGTTCTCAGGGTTGTTCGGTATAGTTGCAGCATTATGCTGAATACATCATCTATATCAGATGTAGACCTTTGATCGGCAGGTCTCTTGTAGTTTAGTTAGTGGCATAGAATAGATAATATAGATAGAACGGACACTCCCCACCCCCCGCCAATTTCAAGCTTGCTCACCCCTCAGGCCGTTTCGGATACGAGGAGCACTCAACGAAGGGCTGGTATCGAACATCTAATTCCTAACGAATATCTTCATGGTGGGTTGTTGTGCTATTTACGGCTGTCCGTCAACTAAACGGGGCAAGATTAAAAGCTTTATTTAATTTCCTAATGATAAAATAACGTAAGATTAGAAACTTTTCAATAACGTTGCTTTTTAATATTACAAGCTTTGCTTAGTTTGGGGTCAGATGAGGTTGTGTGTGAATTGTCTATCAATGTTTATTTATAATAATAACGAAGTCATTTTTTAACTCAAAGTTCGTAACTTACACAGCCAGTAACTTATGTGCCCAAGCACGTATTGATAATGCCTGGAGGAATAATTACAGTGACAGAATAAAGTTCCTTCATGGGTAAGTGTAAAATAAAATGCGAATGTGTACCTACTAACAGAAATAGATATCTAGGTACCTGATCTAATCTATCGGTTTCATTTCATTTTACGCGGCAATACAAACTCCCACAGATTTGAAAACAATTTAGAAATCTGTGCAAATACCCTTTTAATTAGAATAGTATAATTTGGCTCCAATCTAATTATGTAACTCAACATTATAGCAAGTTTATAGTTTACGTCACCAGGTGAAGTCAAGGGGCACAACTATTCAATAAAACAATTCAGTGGCCCTAGCTCTAACGCACACATTCACGCGTGTGTACGAATTACATCTACGTAGTTGTGTGAAGAGTAGGTAGCTCCACAGCAGCGTTTGTATGGAATTTTAGTGGAGTGTCCGGGGTGTGTTAGTGGTTAGTGTTTAACTACTGTAAAGGATAAACACATGACGTCACAATGTAGTCATATGTACATAGAGATTTCTAAGTAGGTATAAAAAAATTGCACGATGATGTATGCATTAATGGACATTACGTTGATCAATTGCGACATTGCGATGGTTAACGATCATTGATAATGTAACCCAAAAGCCGAATAGTATGAAGTGGGCAGAACAACATTTGGCAGACATGTTTGCGTAAAGTTAATTTGCCAGGCAATCGACATATTATTCTACCCTCAATTAGTAATGTACAAACATGACTGTTCAGGTTTAAAGATCAATGTTTCCAGTGATGATATTCTGCTCGTCTCGTCACTTCATATTATACCGTTAAAGCTAGCGTCAAAATGAATTTGTACCTTTGCATTTAAAAAACTACTCAGAATGTTGTTTTTAAACTATCGCAATTTGAACACTTAATGTTATTTAAATAAATTTAATTATAGGTTTGATCGTGATTTAATGTCTCAGTGTGTGAATCGCTTAACACGAGGCAATTAACATAAAACTGAATAAAAAGCCCAATAATATCTATTCATGAGGGTCTACTGCATAAATAAAACTATCCTAGCGTTGATATTGTTCTCTCTCTTTTCATTTCATATGAAATTGTAGAGGTACCAATAGCAAAGCCAAAACCGATATAGTTAGGCAGAATAAGGGATGCCATTAAAATAAACTAGTTTGCAGTTTAATTGGAGATTTTTAGCGCTATAGTTCCAATAAGTAGGCCCCTACAATGGGACTTCTTCAAGTCTAGAGTGAATCATTTTTACATAAACATGCGGTTTCGAGGACTGCATCATCGCTTAACATCAGGCAAGTTGACAGTCAAGCGCAAACCTATTATTATTTTAAAAAGCAGAAAATTTACAACATAGCACATATTTTGCTAAAACTACTTAATCTCAAAATTTTGAGTAAGTTCTAGCAGCGCCCTGCGTTTTCAGCCAAGTAGTTACCGATCCAGTTTTTTACCTGGGATAAAAAGTAGCCTATTTATTATTCCAGACCATTATTTATACAACGCGTGGCGGAAAGGCCCAACAATATTTATTGTAGTTCATCTATACCAAGTATAGAATCACATAAATATGTGAATATTAGACACGAAAGCCAACATTTTTTTTCCACACAAAGTTAAAAATTCGTTTTTTATTATTTTATTTGACAATCCTAACCGGCCGGCAAAAAATCCTTTTCTGCACAAAATTTAGTCTTTGACAGGCAAGGTCGTTTGTCAGCTGTACATGCATTAGGGTTGAAGCTGGTCAATTTTACATCAAACTTTGATTCGTATTATCTCATGATCCTTCAGTAGATTTTGCATGAAAGAGAAGTAAACATCCATACATTCTATCAAACTTTTGCGTTTATAATATTTATAGTAGGATCCATAAAAAAAAAAATTAAAAAATAACATACAATTGATGCAACGGGCGTCCAAATCAACAGTTTATTTACCTTTTCTTTATTATTTGGACATAAGCCGCACTTGATCATCAATCTGCCCTAAAAACCAAAAACAACTGTATTAATAATTTCCAGGCAAATAAAAACATTGGCAGTCATTTGTATTTGTACTTATTAGAATTTGATAGCTGACTTTGGAAACTATGCGGGTGAAACTGGAGGGCGTCGCCATGACCATGATCATCTAGAAATACTGACGCATTTCTAAGTGGCCAATTTCCATGGTCCCGAGTTCACCCGAAAATTGCTTATTCCCGAGCGTGAAGCTCAAAGAACAGAATAGATATCAGTTCTGTTGTGATGCTAGAATTCAATTCACAGACCACGGAAAATCGGTTTGTGGTGTGTCAAAAGAAGGTTTCACTTCAATAAATCCATTTCGATTTCAATCCGATCCGTTCAAGAGTTCCGACATGATTGAGCAAGATAGTTCCAAACATCTGAGCATCCAAACACCCAAATATTGACACTTATAATGTTAGTGTGATTTTGAACTTATTTTAGAAATCTACCAAAGTTATTTATCTACTTACTCGTATCCTTGTTTATGAAGTAGCAACCTTCCTTCAGCTGTCCTATTTCGTTATCAGGACCGCCAGTGACTAGCCAAAACAAATTCGGGAGCGTATTCCGGGAAGCCGACATTCATCTGTTCCCTTGATATTCGTTTTTGATACGATATGTCATGCCAATAGCTTTGTAACAGACAATGACATGCTTCCAACCAAACCCGTGGCATTTACTTTCCATATTGTTTCGGTATTTTTTTTTAGGAATAGATGACACAAACAAGTTGGTTTAGTTTTAGATAGCAAATAAAACTTACGTTTGTTCAGAATCACATATTTTTGATACGCTTTGTAGTCCAGAATCAGAGTGGTCTATTATTGACGAAGCATTTGTCCAGCAGTGGTCGAGTTTGGGCTGATTATGATGAGTTTTGTTAATTAGAATACTTAGTGTTCGTAGATATAGAAATAAGTTTTTTTTTTCGGGCAGAATTTTTATTAACATCACTATCATTTGCATACCTTACTTCTTACCCTAAGCACATCTAAATTATCCATAGACTAATGAAGGTTTTCAGGTAACAAGCTCAATCAATTAGGTTGATATAATATCTATCTTTTTGCTATTTAATTTATTTTAATTTCTTTAAGAAACATTGCCCTTCAAACCAGTGCCAAATAAACAGGTTATCTAGGCTTTGTCGCCAATTCTGTTGCGGAGCCGGTACTCAATGCAAAAGACGAGAGTTTCATTTAGTAAAAAAAGCCTGACCTAGGCTTAAATTCGTCAATTGTTCATTTTAATAAAGCTAATTTTAAGTTACTAAACATATTTCATTTGCCCGTCATTTCATTGGTAGGCCTATCAAAGTAAGTATTATTCATCATCATCATCTGTAGCCTGCAGACGTTCACTGCTGGACATAGGCCGCCCTCAATGATTTCCTCAATGATCGGACTTGTGCCGCCTCCATCCACCGGCTTCCAGCGACCGATACAATATCATCGGTCTACGTCATGTTAATTAGTAAGTATTATTAGTGAGGTCTATATATTTATTTTACTAATTGCCGAAGGAACAACAAATACTGCCCATAATCCGTTTGAATAGAGATTATGACTGGGTTAAAAATAATACCATTTCGTTAGTATCTCCGTTAGTTAGACCGTCAGACAGATGATGGAAAAATATGGGGCTATTTATTTTTTTCTATTGTATTCATTACCTGGGCAAACTACAAAATGAACAATAAGAATTGAATCAAGTAATAAAATTAAATATAATGTACAGTATTAAATTTTGATAATATGTAGGTATTTTTATAATATTTCATGTATTGCTTGGACGCCCCATGTATTCTATGATGATTTTGCTTAGGTATTTTATATTCATATTACCGGTAACATTTACAGTAAATACAAAATTCAAAGAACCCCCTAAAATTGATAAAAATTTTGGCTAGGCGTATGTTTACAACTAACGCGCGTAGGGTAGGTATGAGTATTTATTACCCATGCATCTAAGATTCCTACCGCAGCTTACAAAACAGATTTTTAGATAAATACCCCGTGTACCTATTTATCAAAAAATCTGTTTTTCATCGCCATTGGATTTAATAGTGAAGACTAACATCGTAAGAAAACTGGCATGTTTATAAAATCTTTCCACGACATGTGTCGTCCGCCAACCCACACTAAACCAGAGTAGTGGATTATGGCCTTGACTCTCTCCTTGTTAAATAAAGCTCAGAATCCCAGCGGTGGAAAATTTTAGGGAGATGCTTATTTAAAACATCACTTTGGTTAGAAACCAAAAAGTCAGTCAAATCCAACTCCTACGATTTCCTTTTAGATATGCAGCCATCAGACCAGGTGAAACAAAATGAACGTTTGTAAGGAATTTCAGCTCAAATTAGTTCCTTTTCAAGTAATCTTTTTAAGGTAATTCTCAATGCTATGTTCTTCTAATTCGTAATTTGAACCAAGCCAACTGCGAAATGGGTTCCCTTCTTTTAAGATTTACGTGGGCATCCAATAAAATTATTGACATTTCATTTAATTTTGTGTGGATCCAAATTATTACAATAATAAACTTTTATTTTTAAACTTTCGTGTCTACTAATACAGACATAGAAATGTTTTTCCTGGTGGCTAATAACCTTATTAGACGAAAAACGATTTTATGTGCTGTGTGTGCTGTACTGTGATAATTGTGATTCCCCAGGTGCGTAATCACAATTATCACAGTAATGATGATAGTATCACATCAACTCAATTGTTGTACTTACGAGTACGGTATAAGTATTACATCTTCATTTTCTTTATACTGTGGTATAGCGTTTTTCAACGAAAACTTTGTTTTCTAAAAGAACTTTCTTTTTTTTCTATGTTTTATTGTTTTTTTTTAACAAAATTCTTGTTGAAAACCCCTATATTACAGTATAACATAGTCTACCTCGGGAAGTACCTTAGCCAGTTATTAGATTGCGTTCCGTTTTAAACGGAAATGTTTACAATCAAAAAATAAACAAATTAAATGTGAATAAAACAATAATACAATTTGCATCCTCTCATATTTCGTATTTAACTATGTTTAACCATTTTGACTATAATTAAAAATATATGGTTTAAATAATGTGCTGATCAGAATGAAATTTGGTTAACTTGAGTAAGTAGCTGTCTAGAATACGAGGGTCAAACTGAAAGTTCTTAGAACTGGCCACTTATCCTTAATATTATAAATGTCAATGTATGGATGTTTGGATGTTTGTTGCTCAATCACGCCCAAAGGGCTCAACGGATCGAGCTGAAATTTAGTACACAGATAGTTTATAGACTGGAATAACATATAGGCTATATTTTATCCCGAAATCGTGCACGGTTCCTTAGGGATCAAGTATAAATGTAACATCGGAACGCTTAACTAGATTTTGTTGCAATTTGAAACACAGATCCAAACATTCAAATAAAACAGGCTATTTATTATCCCGAAAACATACACAGTTCCTAAGGGAACAAGTATAAATGTAATATCGGAACGCCTTATTAGATTTTGTTGCAATTCGGAACACAAATAGTTCTTTGAAATCCTATCCTACTAATAATAGAATAAATCTCATTGTATGAATGATTGTTGCGCTGCGCTGAAATATAAAACACAGATAGCTTAGTTCCTTAGGGATCAAGTATCAACATCGGTACGCCAAACTAGCGTTTGTTGAAACGTACGTTACGTTACGTTACGTTTGCGTTACGTTTGCGTTACGTTTGCGTTACGGAACAGAACAGAACACAACACAATACAACATAAGACAACATAGCATAACATAACGACGATAAACACGAAAGATATTAAGGTATTTTGTATGTCAACCGGTTTTGGCGGTTTTGGAATCGGCATACAGCTGACTAAAACTCTGCCGACGTTACTATTCTGGCAAAATTATTGTTTTTGTAAGAATTCACGTAAACTTTGTTTATATTCTCTGGTAACGAGTGAAATATACAAACACCCCGTAGTTACAAGAACTATAATAAACAAAGTAAGACAACACTCTACATTTTTACCATTTTTTAAAAGCAGTGAATTTACACACATAACAAATCAAAATTCTACGCGGACGAAGTCGCGGGTAACAGCTAGTAAACAATATAATAAAAAAATAATTCTATAATTTGAAAATAGAACTCTTTGCCAATATTACTGAGTATATACTTCATTCATTTGTCATTTGTTTTACGATTTGGCGGCAAATTGAAAATTGTCTGTGTCACGTCAACATGAATTTAACACGAGAAAATTTTCGTGCAATGATTTTTTATGACTTTCGATGTCATTTAAGTCAACAAGAAAGTTATGATAGACTACGATTGGCCTTTCACGATGAAGCCCCATCTCGTGCGACTGTTTACAACTGGTTTAATGAGTTTAAACGTGGTCGCACTAATCTCACTGATGATTTACGTGAGGGACGGCCTTCTACGGCGACGACTGAAGATAACATCTGTGTTGTGCGGCGTATGATAGAGACTGACAAAAGAGTGACCTATCAGCAGATTCGGACAAGCTTAGGCATCGGTATGAGTCAAGTGCACAAAATCCTACACGAACATTTAGCGGTCAGGAAGCTTTGCGCCCGGTGGATACCTCATAATTTGACTGAGGCTCAAAAACTCCATCGTGTGGATTGGTGCCGTAAAATGATTGAAAGATTTAACGGAGGTGACTCAAATGCTGTGTTCGACATACTAACAGGTGACGAAAGCTGGATTTACTGTTATGATCCTGAAACCAAAAGACAATCTGCTCAGTGGGTGTTTCCTTTCGAGGAGTTGCCAACTAAAGTGAAGAGAGATCGAAGTGCGGGGAAAAAAATGGTGGCCTCGTTCTTTGGAAGGATAGGTCATTTCGCAACAATTGTGTTAGAGGATCAAAAACAGTTTCTGCAGAATGGTACACTACCAATTGTTTGCCACTTGTCTTGGAAAAGTTCGAGAGAAACGACCTCGCAGTAGGATCCTCCTTCACCACGACAACGCCTCATCGCACACCGCCAAGCGAACGATCGACTATTTGGCGACATCAAACGTTGAATTACTGGGTCACCCGCCGTATAGCCCCGACCTCGCGCCTTGTGATTTTTATTTATTTTCAAAAATTAAAGAAATACTTAAAGGAAAGCGGTTTATGAATGCTGAAGAAGCGGTGGCTGCGTATCGCGATGCCATTGAAGAGACCCCTAAGGACGAGTGGGCAAAGTGCTTTTCCCAGTGGTTCCATCGCATGCAGCGGTGTATTGACGTGAATGGACAATATTTTGAAAAGATATAATAAAACTAATAACTGGCTAATGTAATCAGTTTTTGATTTTCTAAGAACTTTCAGTTTGACCCTCGTATCAAATACCCTACATACGGTCATATTTTTATCTCTAATTTTTTTTAATAGTTCAAATCAGACTTCAAAAACTAAAAACACATAATATATTCAAACCTAAATAAGTTAGTTATAACAAAGAGGTATAAAATATTTCGCCATATATCCCGGCCAATATTGGGGCATAAGCTTTCTATGTCTTTTGATGTTTTCACATTCTGCTTGGCAGTAGAGTTACTGACAAAATAGTACTGTAAAGTATTTATATAATTGAAATAATAATATTCCTACATCTCGTGTTTAAGAAGAGGGTTAGGTATATCTACGTGGTACATCCAATTAGTATAACATGTAACGCAGTCCACACCTACACGAATTTATGAAATGTTTACTCAAAGTATAGAACTAATAACCTCATGGAACTTAGAGGGCAGGAAACGGCCAATCCCAATATTATACATAATACCTATCCTTAAATTGGTACTGCTGTAGTAAGTTGGCAGGTCTATTTGTGTATGTGGTGTTAGCATAAACAGCCCATTTTATGATCCCATTACTATTATTAGGACTTAAAACTCTACTACTACAAGGAAAGAGTCAAGGCTATCCACAACGCTTTCGAAGTCCGGGTTAGTGAACGGTGCATGCGCTCAAAATATGTCTTTCTTAGAACAATGCGGTTTGCGGTTAAGCCAGTTGTGACAACAAATTTATACGTGTTTATAGAACTCTACTTGTACATAATTATGTCCACTGAGTACATACATATAGGCAGGATTCGTATCTACGTCCTTGTGATATTAAAATCGAATGTTATCGCCAATGGCCCACCACGACTTTTAGGACGTGCCATGTTTCCATGATGGTCTAGAAGTCAGTTTTTGTTTTTTTCAAAGAAAATAAATTATTTTAACACGTTCAAATTGGGACCTCATGAACTGTATGACCACATACAGTTCATGAGGTCCAGGTTGGATACCAATCCAACGGGGCAAATCTTCATATGGCCACCGATGGTACATCACCGCCCCATAAACCGAAAGACCTGCCGGGCGGGGTGCGCCGCCGATGGACACGGTCAACGAATATGCACGAATTATTATGCATTCTCTCTCTTTCTAACGATCTAATAATCTTATAATAGGTCAGTTGTTTTGTCTCATCACTCAAATCATAAAAGAGATGATTTGTAAGCCTAGCACTGATAATCAACCCGATGACGCTGCAGGGAAAGGTGAGCCGATTGTTCAACGGAAGCCAAAACATAAGTTAGAGAAAACCTACTTTTGTTATACAAAGCACAGATTCGCTCTTGTATGGAGTACTGTTCGCACCTTTGGGATGGATCGGCTAAGTATCAGCTTGAGGCTCTGGAATCGATCGAGAGGCGTGCCAAAAGGCTCATAGGCAAAGACATTCTAGCGCGAAAAAGACTTCAAAGTCTTGAACATCGCCGCAAGATTGCTAGCTTATCGGTTTTTTATCGGATACACTTCGGAGAGTGTGCAACTGATCTGCATGATCTAATACCTCCTTGCCCTTTTTTCTATCGTACTTCTCGGAACTCAAAGAAGCGGCACCGTTTCATGGTGGATATTCCAAAGACACGGACGAAGAGGTTTGACTCTACGTTTGTGATAAGAACATCTAAGCTGTGGAATGAGTTGCCTGAGTGGGTTTTCCCCGATAGTTATAATCTTGGTGTCTTCAAATCGAGAGTGAATCGGTTTCTTCTAGGTAAACACGCTCCATCGTAGACCGCATCGTCGCTTAACATCAGGCGAGATGGCGGTCAAGTGTAAACCTATAAAAGTAAAAAAAAAAAAAAAAACGAAGGAGTGCTTAGAAATACCCGAAAAAGATGCAGGCCTTGTTACGACCGTATTACAAAAACGACCGAATCTGCGGCTATGGCTAGAAAAAAACTCAAAACGCGTCAATACTTTTTGCTCTGCCTGTGACAACAAATCAATGTGTTTAAATCGTTTCAATACGATTCATTTAAAATAATTTTCGTTTTGTACCATCAATGTTTTTATACTTTTTTCATATATTTTCTCAATGTGATCCAGCAGAAATAATTTGCATTTCGCACCATTTATCGTGATTATGTCATATTTTGTTTCTAATAAATATAATTTTTCAATCCTGTTTTTTCTTTACTTCCCGAAATAATATCCATCTCCTGAGCTACCACTATGAAACTTTGTCGATTTTACATGGCGGGAACGGTAATTACAATATTCCTTCAAGGCGGCATGGATTTTTTAGTATATTAAAAGTCAGGTGTAAAGTGGCCACCAGTGGTACACCACATTCTGTCAGCGAGTACTTTGTGCTCCACCGGTGGTACACCCCGGTCTGAACGTGTCAAGGAATTGAGTATTTTTAAATTAAGCTCTGGAATCAAGTTAGAAGATATGTACTAAGAGAAAGTTCCAATTACAATAAAACGCTGCCAGCGTAGCTTGCCTGGCCTGCCACTTTATGACATCTTTTACGCCAAAACTCATGTGAAAAATAATATAAGTCTGTCGTATATGTGGAATAACCTTTTGTAAGATTGAAGGTTGAGGGCATAAGTAGATAAGTCTATGTGATAAAAATTAGTTGTCTGTAAAGTCGGTTGGTTTACGGACGATAGTTTAACATGACAACTTCATAACAAAACATTGATAGATGGGGCACAGGCGTACAATGAGCGTAACGGGACATAACCGGACACTGCCGGCGTTTATCGATTTATTAGACGTCATCACGTCAAAAATAAGCCTTTGTGTCAACCAAATATTCGTGAAACATATGTTTCACGAATATTCGTGAAACATATGTTTCACGAATATGTGGTTGACACAAAGACTCGAACCCAGCATAATTTCTCAATTATCTAAGTGTAGATCCAAGGTTGTCATCAACACTGGATTGAGCTCTGAAGGAAAACATCGTCAAGAAATTATCAAGTTCCTAGAAAAACATCTGTCGAGTACACATCATCTACCAACCAGAACTTGAGTATGGTGGATTATAAAATTGGTTCACTTTCTTTGTGGTATATCCCAAATCTTAGAATTGAGAACAAATAAGTGAGTTAAGTTGCCACCTGAGCTAATCACCAAGGAAAATATCTTGTAATTGGTGTAAACTGCCAGCTTGTTTGTTAATAATTTGATTACATTTGTAAAATATATAAAATATTTATACGAATATTAAATTATTATGTATCTTTAAAGTTTACAAATTAATTGTGAAGGGTTGTAAATTATGGCCTTGACTCTCTCCTTGCTGGAGACTTCCTCTCTCCTTTATTCGAAAATTAAGTATACTGCTTGTGATATATACGAGTATATAATTTTTGAACGAAATCATATTGTGATTGTATTCCTTTGTTTATACATAAAATCACTCCGACCTATCGCAATTGCAGCGTAAAAGCCGAACAAGCAACGGCCCAGAACAGTTCACACAAAGAGTAAGAATGTACAAACGCTCTGTTAGTCACGTACGAATGTGTGCTCATTTTAGATGAAAAGGAAAGCTCATTTTAGATGAAAAGGAAAGCATTTCAGAATTTAGATTCATAAACTAATGAAGAGTAGAAATTCAACGAGCTTTTCTATTATTCATTGATGCGATTATATAATTATATTGCTGTACAAAGTCACCTTTTTTTAAAAAAACACACTAATCTATTGAGATTTTTTAATGCATAATATAAACAGAAGTATGGCGGTATCTAGACAACAAAATAAATTATTGTGTTGAATTAAAGATTCATAAAAAATTAAAAATGTCCATAGTTTTTAATAAATCCACATTTTCATGTATATTCATATTTTGGATAGGATAAACGAAGTATGAAGAATTGTTCTATTTCATAGTGAAGTAAATAAATACCCATCAAATGAAAAGCCGTACAAAAATCTGGCGAAAGAAATACTGGACCGCTAATTGATTCTAACTTGAAATTAAAACGCCACCGAAGAAAGCATTTCAAGGTTTCTTTGTTTTGAAAAGTTCAAGTTTTTATTGGAATGTACTACTTATTTGAAGTGTTTTTTGAGGTAAGCTAAAATTCATTATTGTTTAGGATTAGCCGAATAATCTATTATTGTTTTTTTTTTAAACAGTGTATAGCCCAGAAAAACATTTTTTTACATATACTACGAATAGAGTTGTGGCACAAACGCTTTACACCGAAAGCACGGGTAGCATCTTTCTTGCCTTGTCGCTGTTGTGGAAGTGTCATACTTTTGTCGCGGCACATCACTCTGTTGCCATAGAAAGTATACACGTCATCTACTTACGATTGACACAAAGGAACCGTACTGAAAATCTTACTCTATACGTAGTATATGTAAACTCTTTGGTTAAAACCAATAATGCTGTAAGTAGTACGTGATGGAACTTATGCTCTAAAGAAACTTATGAAAGGTATGATAGACTGCCTAGTTGTATGTCACATTAAGGAGTACAGTTCTGTGTAGTCCTAGGCAATGCTTCTTTTAGCGGGCAGAGCCGTTAATGACAAAATTACAATAAGAACTATACTACATACCTAACAATCTTATGACTTATACATAGATCAATGAAGGTCTAAAGATAATCAATCCCACGACAGTTAAAGCGTGCCCAGCATACTGGCGGCGTTACCATGCTGAATGCAATGCTTATAAATACAAGTACAAATAAACACCACCATTTTTGCCAAAAATACTTAATTATAACCAATATACTTTGAGATATGGCAATCATTAACTCACACTTGGCCAGCGTTGAGTCTATCACTGTCAGAAAGTCTTGCGGTCCAGCAGTGCTCAAAATTATACATTTTATCATATTATTACGCCAAGGGCAACACTTGATTTCGTAAATAAATCGATCACCTTGTGTCAATTAAATCAACTTGATCTTGTTTCCTAGGGCTTAAAATTCAAAACTATTCTACATCTTGACTAATTTTGAAGAACATCAACTTATTTCAACAATAACTTCGCTAATAAATTAAATTGCTTTCCTAAACTTCTGAAAATGTTTCAATTAACCAAAAGTTTTCAAGATAATGAGAATTGAGTGTGTTTCCCAAACGCTGAATTATTACAAATTTGTTTCATTACGTTTTAGGGTCGAGTTATTCTAATTAACTATACGAGAATTTTGGCGGTTTGGTCTTTATTGAGGTTCGCGAACGGAGAAATTAGAGTAGTATTGTACAGTTTTAGGGTTCTATAGAAAATTAAACCCTACTTATTACCTACCTGGATTTCGGTATCATTTAGCTACTCTGTACACCTGCTTATTTGCGTTGTATCTTTTCAACTGTAATAATTTTGTAAAAGAAATATCTATGTTTACAGAATATTTGTTGTTGCTGCAAACTAATTACTGAAGTTACAGATAGTCTAGTCGGGAGAATGGCAACTGCCGATCCGGAGCCCCTGGTTCGAATCCCATGTGCACCACTGTATTTTCGAAGTTATATGCCATCAATTTGAAAGACGGTGAAGAAAAACTTCGCAAGAAAACTGTTTCAAGAATTTTTCACGGTGCATGATCTACCAAACGGCTCTAAGCCAGTATAGTGAATTATGATGTGGCTTTCCTCTCCCCTTGCGAGAGAAGACCGACTGTGGGTACATTTAGTCATGTTTATACTTTGTGTATTACCATCAATATACATAACTTCGAGAACAACACAAAAATACAAATAAAATATTGTGAACACAAGAATTATTAAAAACTTTAATTCTTATTTTTTTTATTAACCAAAACTATCTGTTCATTATTATTTGAAAGCTATATATTGGGCAGTATATTAATTTCGGACGGATTTTCTTGAAATTTTCTCAATAGTTTTTGTTTAGGCCAATTTGAGAGCCGAACGAAACGAAACTATATTGAAGCGATATTGTGTTTAGTCACATGGAACCCACTGCATCAGAGCCCCAATGTCAATTGCCAGGTTAACATAATTATTATGTAGGCTTGAACTTAATCGCCATCTCGCCTGATGTTAAGCGATGAATGCATTCTACAAAGCACTGTGCTTACTTAGAAGAAATCCATTCACCTTCGACTGGAAAACACCAAGATTGTAATAATCGGGAAATGTATTTCAAAACCGAGATATATTTATTGCAACTTACAGTGGTGCGAACAGCATTCCATTCAATAGCAAATTTGTGCTTTGTGTTACATGCAACTGTTCAGACTTAAAGTAAGAGTCGAAAGACACAGCTGAGGGAACACCTAGTTTTTTTGACAGCTAGTTTACCCTTGGATTCGATAAACGAGCCAAATTAAAGTTATTCAAGCAACACTAAAAAACTTGATCCACTCTGATAGGGCACTAAGTGTCAAACACTCCATCCCATGCTAACTCGAGCCGAAGTCAAGCCGTCTGAGGCATACTCGTTCTAGCAGTCGTAATGCGGTCCTGGTATCACCCCAATCTATTTTAATAGTTTAACTTCGGAATAATTAGGCTAGGTTCATTATGAGTTCTGTGCCCACTGCGGTTTTCCAATAAATCCGATCGGTAGTAGAGACATCTCGCAACCAGCTGTTATACATCGGTTTAAACCACTAGATGTGCCACCCAAATTTCAGGCGCACGGAATTATGTAATTTCACTGTTTCCGTTTTAGTCGATTGCAGGAATCGGTGAACGCCGGACGTTTATGCCAGGGATGTTACGGAGCTCCGACTCCGACTCCGTTAAACCGGAACTTCCGATTACTATTAGACCTTCGGTTCCGACTTCGGCTCCGAAACTTTTAAAGCGGAGGTTTTAAACGGAGGTTTGGTGTTTAAGTAGACAGATTAACGGTTTATTGCACTTAATTTAAAAAAATAAACAAAAGTTACTATAACTATAATAGTTGTCTGTGATAATTCCTTATTTTGGTGAGATGTAAATCGAAATACAAAATACCGACCTCTGAAATAAATTGCCCGCCAATATTTATCGTGTCTACCAGGCTCGCCAGCGAACAACTTTTTTAGTGATGGTAGCTTAATCCACGACTCGTTAATAAATACATTGGACGGAGATAAAGCTTCAAAGCTTCGTAAAGTATATAAAACATAATCTAATAAATTACTTTTGGATTCAACAAATTAGATTTATTTTGTTTCACAGCTTTTGTTTAAGTATATATCAGCTATCTGGCTTCTATGGTACAAGTTTTGCTTAGTTTGGGGTCTATTTATTATTTAATATCAATATGTTCTTTCATACCTATATGCTACTTTGGGATTCGATTCATCTGATTTAATTTCTTGTTTAGTTAGAAACAAGCTATTACTGTTTCATTGTTTGTATTTATTTTAAAAACAAAATGAAAAAAAGTTTGTCTAAATAATGTTTTATTTACTCCCAATAAAAATCTCTCTCGCACATCACTTACATGCCATGTCCACGCCTCCGACTTCGGTTCCAACTCCGATAAATCAAATTTAAAAACTCCGACTCCGCCTTCGGCTCCGATAAAGTCACCTCAGTTACACCCCTGGTTTAGGCCTATCACTATTCGTTGTCAACAACCTAAACAAGTAGAACCGCAATATCCTCACCGCTAGCAATTCTAGGAGTCAAGTAGATTGGGAGATGTAAACCACTCACGCCACACACAAAGATACAGTTTGTTAACAATTTCAAGGTGCTCAGGGCACATCTTTTAATTTATATCGATGCTATAATAGTCCTATTCCAAAACAAAAACCATCTAGGCTGTGGAATGAGTTGCCTGAGTGGGTTTTCTCCAATAGTTATAATCTTGGTGTCTTCAAATCGCGAGTGAATCGGTTTTTTCTAGGTAAACACGCTCCATCGTAGACCGCATCGTCGCTTAACATCAGGCAAGATGGCGGTCAAGTGTAAACCTATAAAAGTTAAAAAAAAATCAAGAGCTTGAGATGATCTGTACCTATTCACATATACATTTTGAAAAGCAGGAGTCAGTTCAAACTGACTCCTGTTTGCGTAGAACAGATAAAGATAAGAAGGAAACAAATAGTGTATTTGTGTAGTAAAGTAACATAAACATCTTATTTATCTACTGTTTTAAAGCATGTTAGTTTTAAGTTCAGATCTGTTGGCCTAATTGTCTTTATTTATTATCTCCACTGTACATAGGTAGTTTGGAATGTGATACAGTTCTGTACAGTATGCTCTAATGATATAATATGTGTTTATTACATTATGTCTTATGTGCTCATTGAATAAATAAATAAATTAACATTAACATGTTGTACTTGACAACTTTTATTATTCAAGGCCTACCCTGAAATAGCATAAATTTCTTGTTATGATAAATTTAATTTGGCAATCCAAAAATAGCTATCGAATAATTACATAGTAAGTAGTAATCTACAACAGAAAATAAAAATAAACAGCTGCGTTTTACGCAAAAATCTAAAACAGCTCCATCAAATTTGATTATTTTATTCAGAACTAGTCTAGTGGTAGTATTTTATAGGAGTTTAGTGTGCCAAAATTATTGTCATACAATCGAATCTCATATGAAAACCTAAAGTTGTAACTGAATATATTAATTTATTCATTTAGTTCAGTTACCTATTTACAAAAATAGACGTCCACAAAGTCATGTCAATTAGATTAACCCGCCTCGAACCGTTCCTGGTGCAAATGTGCCCAAAACGCTGGCCGCATTGCCTCGCTGAATAGCGATGGCAATCCTCTGCCTCAGAAACGATCCAGAGCGGGGATCGCCACCTTGATTACGTAGACGATGCCCAATTTCGCGGACTAAAGCCTTCACATCGGCTCCCCAACTGCCCATAGTCTCCACGGCCACTGGAACAAAAAAGTACTGCGGCTCCATTGCCGCGTACTTCTGCCGTTTTTTACTAGCGGCCTGCTCCGCCGCTGCTGCCGGAGTATTAACGGTGCTACCCAGGTGCGCAGCTGCGACAGTGTTGACACATGTTGCATCCCATACCAAGCACTTGCCGTGTCTCCAAGGTACCAAGGTCATACCATCTGGACGCTTACCATCGGATCTACTAAGACCCGGTGGTTCAAGAACACAAGGAACGTTTGCCGAAATAAACGCTCTCCGAACTATATCATTTAGGGCATGGTGACGCGGAAACCTACCTAGGCAGCGACGACAACTTAGCGTGTGGTGACCATCGGCTTCAACCATGTACAACGTAACTGAATCATACGTCCATCAAATCTTTTCTTAATTTTATATCGTGCCTTGTTTTTTAGATTCAGGGATTACCCGAATCCCAATGCGATTCATTTAATTATTATAGCAAATCATAAAGCCATTATTATTGGCATTTGATCGATTTCATTTTCCAACAAGTTTTTTAACTGATAATTAATAAATGTGTTCAATCGGATTGAGAATGATTAATTTAGTAACTATTTTATGGTTATGCAGTACAATACTTTTAATTTTAAAAATTAAAAACATACATGCAATATATATTTGTCATATAAATACGTAATATAACTCTAATTTCAAAGCGAACAAAGTTGTAGTTGAATATTTGGGAAATTATATGCTAAATGTATAAATTACCAAAATATATAAAATTATTTTGTACAAATGTTTGTCACGTAACTCTTCCGGAAGACCTGAACAGATTTGGTTTTAACTTTTTGTTTATATAACAGTAGATGATAAGGTGTAAATCGTATATCATCAAATGTAACAAAAAACATACGATTCGATGAGACTTTCACTATCAGATAGACCAGATTGATCTTCTGCACAGCATATGTTATAGGAAACAAATTAGGGCTACTTTATAAAAATAATCCCAACACGTCTGCACATAGGTGCATAGTGTGGCACTATTACACGCAGCTGTTTGAACATGACAAAACATCAAATAATCAGGTAACGATTTGGATCAAACATCCAAATCATTACCTAGCACTGCACTGCACTTGTTACCCTGAGATATAAGATGATTTATCTCTATGCCTTTTAATTTCTCTAGAAAAAAAACATTGAAACATTGCCCTTCAAACTAGAACACAGTAATGTTTTCACATTGCTGTTTGGCGGCAGAAGAACTGGCACAGATGTATGATACTTCCCTAGGCGGAATCTGCAAAGAGTGCTACCACTACAACAAGTTGTAGGTATATCCTATTATTCCTAGTAACATTAAATGCAAAATTTGATAATTTGATTTTGTTGGTCAATAAGCACGTCGAAATGGCTTAACAGCTTGAAACACTTTGGATATATGCTGAAACAGCACATAAGGCAACGATCTCAATACAAAGATGTGCCCTCCCAAACTTCAGGGCGCACGGAATCATGTTATCGTTAGGAAAAGTGAGCTCACTCTTTCCGTTCTAGTCGGTTGTAGGAAGCAGTTCACCACTTCACGCCGGACGTTTATGGCTATCACTATTCGTTGTCAACAACCTAAATAAGTAGAACTGCAACATACCTCGCCGCCAGCACTTCTAGGATTCAAGTAGATTGGTAAATGTAAACCACTGACGCCACACACAGAGACACAGTTTGTTAACAATTTTAAGATGCTCAGGGCACATCTTTTGATTTATATCGATGACATAAGGTACTTTTTATCCCAGGAAAATTACGGAAACGGAAATTACACGGGCAAGACCGCCGGTCACTGCTAGTATCAAATTATATTTGTCTGAGAGTAACTCTCTAGATTATTATGTCAAAGTTTTGCAAGGAATTATATTTTATTACGTTATACCAATAAAACGTTAACTTTATTGTGGCATCTACAACTACCTTATAAGTTATTAGTTTGATTGTGATTTCGTTTCTAGAAACTCTGTCTATCTTAATGTTAGTTACAAAATTATTATATTTTCCTGGCCATCCGCCAATCTACACTTCAACCATGGAACTACATTTGTTACGTCTTTGTTTTTGCTTGCTATCTGTAATTTCGGCAGAAAATAAAGATATGCCAATAGTAAGGGAATAATCAGATTAGTTAGGCGGCGGAGCTGAGTATGACTGACGTGTTGAATTACGTCTGAGTTATGGCTATAATCCCACTCCTTGTGGTACTCTCCAACTCTCTCTGAGGGAACATAAAATAGTTTATGGTTAGCAGTGATAGTGCTATTGCTTTTATTAGTAGTAAAAATTTCATACATGTCGTGGTGGCTAAAAACGCCAAAGGCAGTGGCAAGAATATTCAACTTTACAGAGGTTCGAATTTACCCTGCATTTCCTTATTCCGTGTTTATATACCCGTTTCGCCATCATCGGTTTCTACATTGTAGATTACATAGTGAGAAAACTGGCATGTTCCAAGAAGGTGATCTTTTGACGACATAATAATGTCATCTGCTTACCCACATTTGGTCATGTTATGGCCTTAACTCTATCGTGTCCTCGTCTCTCTATGTATCACAGAAGCGGTACACAAAGTGTGTTGTTTATGCTTTATGCAACACATACATGCATGTCAAAGTCAGTGATAATAGATACATGAGATCGTAAATCAACACACGTTTGACTTAATTTATTACGAACACCGTAACTAACTATTATGTATCTAGAAAATCAATAGATAACATCAATATAATTCAAGTGTAATCAACTACAAAATCCTGATTGATTAAAGTGACAGTGGAATGATAGCATACAATTAACCGTGCGCCTCGGTTTTATTTGTATATTAAAATCGATTTTCTGACAAAGTTTCTATATTGCATTATTGAAATTGAAATACAAAAATATATTTCCAATACCAGTTTCAGTTCAAACAAACAAACAACGCAAACATGCTTTATTACTTGGTATATATCCTTCGGCTGTACTTACTAGGTATAGTGAAAGGACTTTTGCAGTCCCCGGGGGAAGTACCTCTCCATTGCCAATTATTTTACCACCACGCAGCTAGCAATATGGAAACACTATTGTATTCCATTTTGAAGGTGAATATTTCCAGCTAAATTACGACGTATGAAGATAATATATAATAAAAGAGCAGCATATGTCTTAGTTAGGCATACTGTGTTCCGGTTTAAAGGGCAATGTTTCCAGAAAAAAATACAGGGCTTAGAGATATAATATCGTAGATCTCTGGGTGACGAGCGCAGTGGAGTGTTAGATAATGATGTGGACTCTTCATGTTGCAATAGCTACGTGTCACTGTGCTTTTATGTGGCAGGTATGTTGCTTACCATCAGACACATGTCCTGCTCGTCTTCTCACTCGTATATGTTAAAAAAAACGTATTACGAAATTCGAATCAGTTTCAATATTTTTTTTGGAACATTAAATAACCATTACCTAACCGGTGTCGGTTTTTTATTTTGTGTTTTGAGGAGTCTCCTAGCGAATATGAAAAAAAGGCTTATTTAGAGATCACATTGAATTTTGTCTGTGGATGCTAAAGTCGCCGTAAAATCATTATTCTGCCTATCTATTACACGTATTATGGGCGTAATATTATTGTTATTTATTCTGCATATCTTGGCATTTTCTTAAATTTTTTGATATTAATGATAATTTTTATTATTCGAATAGAGTAAATATACATTATCGCAAGTATTTCTTTTAGTATGTACTTATGTTTATTTTTAACGAAAGCACTTAATTAAAATTTAGTTAGATACTTCATCATCCTCAATAACACACGCTGTAATCAAAATCTTCTTATATACTTCATCGTGTTTAGGGATGGCGGTTGCACAATGACTTTTTTCTGTTTTTCTTTTTCTGTGTGTTTTATTTCTGTACAATGCATAATATTTATCAATAAAATATTATATTTTTGTCACATTTTGGTCTCCTAACAATATACTGCTTATACCGTACAATTTGATCTTTTGGGGTTTAATGTTAAGACGTTTGTATCGAATTGTTTCTTACTCATTTTTTATCGAAATTCCTACGGGGTCTTGTTTTGTTTTTGTTACATAAAATAGACAAACTCACTCATACTAAAATTATATCGCACGGTCCTACTGCATATTGATCATATTGTAGGTAATGTTGCCGTACTTGATTATTTTCTATTTTTGCTAAATGACATTGGTTAGGTAGTAAAGAATACCGGTAAGGTGAATGAAATCCACTCCAATTTAATCAGTATTGCAGACAAAAAATATTAAACCAGAATATTCGTCTGACATTTAACGTACAAAACAATAATTCCCAATAAAAATAGCAAGTTAGTTGAAAGTAAAATAGTAAGACAGTTCATTCACCGAGCAACACGGGGTTATTGGCAATATGTTGCCTTTAATTATTTTCCGGATGCAAAAATATACTTAATCAAGCTTTTTATAGCATTACACAGTAATGCAACGAACAGGGCATGTGTCTGATGGTTAGCAAATGGCCTGCCCATAACAGCACAGAGACACGCAACTATTGGAACATGAAGAATGAATGAGTCAACATTTTTTTTTCCAACCTATCAGTGATCTGCGCTCGTCACACAGATATAGTTCATCATCATTGTCGTCAGCATTGTCAAGTAATATGGTATTTGACTAAATTTGTAAAACCGTTTAAATGATTTTTGATTACATAATATACATACCATATGAATATTTCCGCAAGATCCACTGTTTTAACATTAAAAATACATGTTTAAAGTCTAAAGTCCGAAAAGCCCGCCAAAAACGCTGTGTTTGGCCATGCGACGCGCGTGACGTCACACGCCAGTAAATAAATCACTGTTCTTAAAAAAAACGTTTACTATATATGGCATATTTACTAGCATGTGACGTCACCAGCAATGTCAACTGTTAAGAAAACAGTGTGTTTACGTCGAAGATAAAAACATCTGTATTTTTTTATTTTTCATTGGCGTATTTCACAAAAAATACACATTATATCATTCGAAATAGAGTGAAATATATTTATTTAATGTGTTATGTAATAAGATTATCATAATTTATACTATATTTTCAACATTGCCAAATACCGTATATAAGTGTAGTGATAGGATTCTTTGGAAAGTTCGGTAAGACTTATTATTTGTTTATTGATTTTTGCACCTTATGGTGTATGCAATGGACGATGTAAATTTTTTTTTTGATATTATTTGCCAGGTGAACTCTGCAAAGAACCCTACCAGTACAAATAACCTAATTATTGAACTTATTTTAAAGATACATTCCAAACTAAAAATAATTCACAAAGAATCATCTTCGAAATTAATTCACAGTCAATGAAGATATTTTACGACTGCCAATTCAAATAATATTTCCTCGTTTTTTGAAACAGGTTAGATTGCGTTTTTTTACATCCATTGTCAATAGTGGCACTGACAACATCAGTCCTCATACAATGAAGGGTAGAAGTCACAGATGTAGAGGTTATTTACAGAACGGCCATTTTATCTGTAAAATGTAGCGATGGCACCACAGTCGAAAACTATTGCCACAGTGATATTATAAAATTAGACAGCTTTTGTAACTGTGTTATGTGAGCGTGGTGCTAAACCACCGTGGTATAGAACTGAGACCAAATGAAGCTTTATTTTTTTCATATTTTATTTACAAATTAATTACAAATACAAAATTTTACAAATAAATTCAAATTTCAAAGAAACAACATTGAGTGCAGCTCACAAAAAATTCACAAAAACCAAAAAAGGCCTAGGCTGTTTTGAATTTACTCAGATTTCTGGCTTGTGTAAGCCTTGAGGAAATGTTGAGGGAATACGGCGGTTAGTTGAGGTTAATTCATTAACGACCGCACTTGTGTCTAGAACTGGTTTAAAACATGAAAATGTGTTCATTGTTGTGGCAATTTAATGCAAATTTAAAATTATAGTGAATTAATTTGGATTATTCCTAAGCTGTTTTGTAAAATTTGTTGTAGGTACCTATATTTTATTTTATGTGATAAATTGGTGTTATTTAGTTATGTTGAAGTGTTTGGAGTGGTTTTCATTATACAACATTTGGGATCAAAAAGGTGAGTTGTAATTTTAAATAAATAATAATTAATTAATTTAGTACAGTAAGCATAAATAAATATATTAATTGCGTATACATTTTATTGAAGTATTATGAACTACAGTTAAAACGAGTTGCTTTTAAAGATGTTATTCTGATTAGAAATAAACAAATTAATAATTTACATGCATTGCAGCTTAGCATAGCATGCATAGCATAAGAAGTCCACTAAATGCTCCCACTGCTGGGGTTTCTGGCCTTTTATCGCAAGGAGAGAGTTGTGGTCATAATCCACTACGCTGGCCAAGTGCAGTTTGGTGGATGACACAAATGACCTCGAGAGGTTCTAAGTACATGTCGGTTTTCTTAAGATGTTTTCCTTCACTGTTTTAAGTTAACGACATTACGTACATGACTCCGAAAAGACAATCGTGAGTGTGGAATTTGATCCGGGACTCCGGATCGGCAGTCGCCGTTCTCCCGAATAGGCCAGCCGTAACTTCAGACCAGCCGTAACTTCAGACCAGTCGTAACTTCCAACTCCACTGCAGCTTATGTGAGACGAATCATCTTATTTCTTTAAAAAGTTGTACCATGATGTTTGTGTTTATACTCCTTAGAAACGGCTGCACCTATTCTTTACAGATTACAAAACAAAGGAAGGTTTTAACTCGAAACCCATGTTTTTGTACATGCTCCCCGATTTCTCGAGCAGGCCCAAACCGATTTTGATGTTATCTCTATAAATAAAAATGTTATGTTGGTTTGTGTCCGCTTCAAAAACTCAAAAAGTTCTGCACCGATCGAGCTGAAATTTTAAATTGATATATAATACCCATCAAGGATTGTTTTTATCTAATTTTTGCATCACAATGTGCCACAGCGAAGCGTGGCAGGATACAGCTAGTTCATAATAAATCTTTTAGTGTTTTGGCAGGAATCAGAAGAACGCCAAGAATAGGCAGTGAAGTATTTTTCATACTCTTTCTTCCAGTTTTTGTAAACCTACTAATCGCGTTTTAATGATTTTTTATAAACTACATTGATAAAAATCGGCTATCGTTCGGTGAAATTATTTACTTGAAGCGTCACATCCTTCGATATATCATTCGGTTAAAAATAATGAGTATATTAGAAAACCGTTTATAAAGTAAACTAGCGGCCCGCCCCGGCTTCGCACGGGTACATACACACACACACACCCTTTTTTTTGTATCGGGTTTAAAAAAAAAGTAAAATAATAAAGGGAGTTTGATTTTTTTATGATTTTTTTTTTAATGTTTTTTTGTATTTTTTATTTTAAAATTTTATACATATATAATATTATTTACAAAAAAAAGCCATTAGTTTTAGTGAGTCAGAGCTTCCCTGTAAACGATATTTGAAGTAGTTTTATTTTGTGGCAGCAAAATGAATTGATTTTCAAGAGCTCCGACACGTGATAGGCCAACATACAGTTGGCCATGAGTGCAACATTCTTTTCGTAGGTCGATCCCTAATAATTCGAAGGTTTGGCCCTGGGACTTGTTAATAGTTAACGCGAAAGATGATTTCACCGGAAACTGAAGTCGTTTAAAAGGGATTGACAGATCAGTTGGAATCATCGGTATCCTCGGTATATGAGCTAGTTGACCAGCTGCTGGGCCAGTGATAAAATTTTGTTCAGCAAGCCGCTGCGAACGTTCGATACTTGACTCTCTAGCACGCGATTGCGACGCGTATTCTCTCCGACTTGCAAGGCGATTTTCAGTTTCTGATGAAGATTCCTCATTACGCCGTATTTTTATTGCCCTCGCCTGGGAACTATGTTTAGAAAGTTGATATCTTGATCTTTTTGGCATTTTAGGGCATTATAAAATGAAAAATAGAAGGAAATAAATAATTAAACAGGCTTTTACTAAATTTTTGCTTATTGAACTATATGAAGTACTAAGCTGTTTGAATAATTAAAATATAATATTTATTATCAGGTAAGTAGACGTAGTACTTATTGAAAGAAAATTAAAAATATGGGCGTAGAAAACTACCTTTTACTCAATTTTTGCTTAAATTTTGAACAGGAATGAATACCCATAAAATACTACTATAAGCAGTTTGAAAAGTTACATTAAAATATAATATTTATTATCATATACTTATTTACCTACGAAACGAATTTAAAGCGAATTCAAAAATTTTTCAAGCTAAAATCATACGATCACGCACACGACCGCTGCGTAGGGAGCCGATCGCGCGAGTGAGCCGCGCGGCACTTTATTTTATTACATTGACTCGCGACACTTTTTGTAGATAATGATGAGTTCTGCAAAGTCGTAGTAAATGATTTTGTTCTATCATCAATAGTTTTCGCAGCGCACGCGACGTAAGGAATTTTTCAGGTCTTTTTTTACACCTTATGTTACATTATTGGAGTTTTAGTAAGGATTCCTAATTTTTTTTAAATATAATATAGCCTATGTTACTCGGGGATAATGTAGCTTTCCAAAGGTGAAAGAATTTTGAAATCGATCCAGTAGTTTCGGAGCCTATTCATTACAAATAAACAAACAAACAAATCTTTCCTCTTTATAATATTAAGTATAGATTACTTGCAAAAACAAAATGTTTTCAAAATTTACAATTAAGAACCTCTTGAACTAAGTGTGCTACCGTTCTATTTCAAGCTTTCGCCTTACATAATTTTACCAAACGTTTTCCTATAGTGTTATATGTTACTCCCATAAAATAACCGTGAAAATGTATATCTAATAGTGCTAACTAAGTTAAATGGAACCCTTTCACTCTACTCTAAACTCCGTACATGAAAACCTTTTTGGCCCCCATTAAGTCTCTCATGGCGGTCGAGGAGCGATGAACGTAGGATGGATAAAGATTAAAGACAATAATATTGGATACTTAGTTATACGTCTCATTTCAAATTGAGTGTTGTTATAATGGACCGAGTTTGATGTATTCTCCTTTTCTTCTTTTAATATTATATTAATGAAATATATGTACCCGCTACTTCCTTCAAATGTAATTATGTCGTGATCGTATTTCTGATATATATTCAACAGGTTGAATTTTGCACATTTAACCCGTTGTAGTTGTATTATAAGTATAGATTAGCGTAAACAACTCACTAAATGTTCCCACTGCTGGGTTTGATGGCCGTATCTTGCATGGAAAGCGCCAATGCAATAATACAACACGCTGACCTAATGAGTCTTGACGTAATAACATATGACCTCGAAAGATTTTTAAAACATGCTGGTTTCCTCACGATATTTTCCTTTACCGTCAAAGTCAATGATGATGATAACCTTGTATACCTGATCTTGGAAAAATACTCAGAGGCTATACTAGAGAGCGAATATACAGCTTTATAATCTCATTTACAACGTCTCATTTATAGCTAAACTAGAAATGCTACGGGAAAAAGTTTCTAATAAAATTTATAGGTAATTTCATGCTCTACAATTCAATTACCATTATTTCAATTTATAAACTAAACATTAAGTAATAACCATAATTATTGTAAAAAGTTTAGAACGCTATAATTAAAAACGTATGCGTTATACAAAAAAGTTTCAAATAAAAAAGATGACAAGTATTATTATCTACAATAATGATTTCGACAATTTTATCGTACGATGCGCGGTTCGCGAGATATGCAATAAGACTTGTTTTCCAAGATAGCGGCTGCAGTGAACCCCCTCCCGCCGCGTCAAGTTGGATTTACATTCAGGGGGCATACTTGAATATATTCCAAAAAAAAATACCAGGTACCGTACCTTTGCAAAAAAACCCCGGTGCTTGGCCTAGGTATAATAAGATGAGTTATAATATTATGTGCCAATAACTCGTTGTATTCTTTTTACTTTCAATGTTTCTTTCTAGATTTAATTATTGATCTATGTTTATTGCACGCACGATTCCCATCGGGTCACGTGAATATTTTTTATTCTTATTAGTAATTATATAATATAAGTGTTTCTTTGATATTAAAAGTACAATATGTATTTGTAGAATATTAAACTTGAATTATCGGTCTAGCCACGTGTGATACGGTCGCATTCGTCGGCTTTTTTCAAAGGAAATACGCGCAACCACGACCGCATGTCGTTTGGTACTCAAACATGTGTAACAATCATGTTTATTTTATCAATAATGGTTTTATAGTTTACTTTAATAATAGTTAATATTTATAATTTTATCTTTGTTTCATAGATGTGGTCTAGTAAAAAAAAACATATGTATATACGAATTGAGAAACCTCCTTTTTTTAAGTCTGTTAAAAAAGAATGTTCGATTCTACAAGCGTGAGGTTGTAAATTTAAGTTATGAGAAGTTGTTAATTGCACTTTTTAGAGTTTTTTTTATTCTAGTCAACCAAGTTTGTCCTCACTATTGTGATCGCTATTGTGCAGAAATAAAATTGGCTGTCTGTAAAGTCGGTTTTGACTTACGGATGATAATTTAACGTGACAACGTCATAACAAAACATTGACAGATACGGCGCAAGCGTAAAATAAGCATAACGGGACACTTTTTCGTGCACACAGCCGGGGTTCATCGATTTATTAGATGATGTCACGTCAAAAACATATTATTTTTATTTAACATAACATTTTTTGAGGACAGGATTAATTCTTCGTTGTATTTTATGGACTTGACCCTCGTCTTAGGAAACAAGGCTTCGAGTTTTTGCGGTGAGAACATAATTATGTAGATTGTATGTATCGTCAAATACTACAAATAATATGTGATGTAAAGAGCTGTTTGTGTGATAACGGTGTGACTTATTCCACCAAAGAGAAAGTTGCACGTTGCTGCTATGCGTACATTCCTTACAAACATGTTTCGCAAACAGTCCTTCCAGATATTTCTCGCATACATTCCCGGAAAGACATGTAAGATTGCGTTCTTTTGTTAACATGTAACATCTCGTTTCAACCAGACCCGTGTTACCGAGACAAGAATAATCAAATAATCTTATTGGTGGATAATTATTTCCTCAAACGCTACTTAGCAACCTCGCACAGTTCGAATGGACCCTTAGGCTTTAGATGATATCCAAGCTGTTCTTTAGATTTTGAAAGATACAAAAAAGCTGAAACAAGTTGAGTAAAATCGTGGTAAATAAATATATTTTACTGGACAAACTTCGCATGACACAAAACAAGACAAACAGGTCAATTTGTAAGATTTTATAAAACTGTAATATAAATTCATCGTTGTTATTAATCAAGTAAACACAATAAAAACGCGAATTTATGAGTTCTCAGAGAAAAAGATTACATTTCGGCATTGTTGAAATATGTTACTTAAAAAACAAAAAAATAATAATCGTAAACATCATTGAAACTAATATTCATCATTCAGTTTAATAACATAATAGATAGTTGTGTACATCTAAGCATAAATTATGTAGGTATTGTTTTTATCAAAACAACGTGAGGAAGTGTATCATTGTTCATGCAATGACCTCTTTGTATTATAGTGTCTAGATTAAATTAACGAATAAACCTGTTTTGATTTGCCAAGTCTTGAATGGATAAGTTATAATAGTTCTTCTTATCTGCTACTAAAGGTTTAGGACGATTTAGTCAGTCAATTGCATTTATTACACGAGTGTAGCCAAATAGTTTTTTTGACCGTCTATAGTATATTTTTACAGCTAAATAGCTTTTTTTGTGAGTTGCCTATCAGTTTCATTTATATTTGTTTATCTTTTTGAACTTAAAAATCCTACTTTTTAGGTCGATGTGTCAGATATTTTCCCTCAAATTTTTATTGCAAATATTAGATGTTATTGTGTCTTTTCTGTCTGGCGTTTCCACGTGTTTTCTATCTGAAACATTCAGTAAATTTTAGGTTTATATATCCTACTTCCTACTAATGTAATAGTTAGTTAGTGAAATTTTTGCGCCTTAGATATTTGTTGCTCAACCACGTCGTTGAAATTGGAACACACAAATAGATTTTGTATATAAATAACTCTTTCATCCCGAATATACTTAGAGTTGCTTAAATAATAGCGATTTTTAAATTGTAACGACGATCACTTTTTTTTATTTATTTACATTTTGAGTATCTAAACGACTAAACTAAATTATAACACCTCTAAGTACGCAGTATCTAAAATAAAGATAATTCTATACCATTTTAAGATTTGCGTCTAAAGGTGAGCTATACCTACGCCTATCGTTAAATCTTTATTGACATTTAGGAATATATCAGTAAAAGTAAGTAGATACATATTCAGTAGCGATTGTGAATAACTCATAATCATTCCCTTCAGCGAAATATAAAGAAAAATAGATTGTGTCATTAGTGCCTATTAGCTCACATTAATTTTTTTAAGCTATTGCATAGCTTTTATCGTGGGCCTGGAGACCGAATTTTAGTGATCGTGCATCTCTTTCTTATGTTCACAAGAAAGAGGGATGGAAGACCGTAACGCCGTCCTCCCCACTAGGTCATTCGACTTTGAATCTTATTTGTATTTGCTTTACAGACGAAATGCTTTTAGCAGTGTTACCAACTTAACGGATTTCCCGTGATATTTTTTAAGGGAAACAAATGTCACTATTCAAAATACAAGCAATTCCGAAAAATTCTTAACATAAATAAATAAATAATAAATATTCGTGGACAATTCACATACAACACCATCTGACCCCAAACTAAGCAAAGCTTGTGGTATGGCGGTCAGATAGCTGATATAATACATATATAGTTTTAAATACATACTTATTATAAATAGAAACACCCAGACACAGTGCAAACATTTGAATTCATCACACAAATATTTGCACTGGGTGGGAATCGAACCCACGACCCTCGGCTTCGCAGGCAGAGTTACTACCCACTAAGCCACGAGGCCAGTCATCCCTATTGCTTATGTTGATAAAAATGCATGCATCATGCAATAGCTTTAACGCGGCAGTCCCCGAGTGCCACACTTCTTTTTTTTATTGGTTCTATGACCAAACTGATTACAATAGTTTGTAGCGTAGAAATAATATAAGAACGATGACCTCATATAGTATGTACTGTGTACTTAATCTTTAGGCAGTATGATATTTGGTAGACTATAAATAGAAATAAATAATAAGACGAATACCTAATTTCCATATGACTGTAACTAATGATAATGATTAGGAAAACGTAAAAAATGAGTAACAAGAAATACCTACAAAGCTCAAAGGCGTAATACCTACAAGTAATTATAGTTTTTGTTTTGTTTCAACAACTCTAAAATTAAATCTACATGATTATTAGTCATTGGCTGGTTTAGCTCAGAAACCAAAATCTTAAAAAACGAATTGCTATTTTTGTGTGTTATTTTATGTTCAGGTTTTGGAGTGCTAGACAATTGTGACTTTGCCCACGTCTTGTCTTGTCAGTTCTTTTAGAGTTCAACTGTTGTAAAATCTTGTGAGGTGAATTAGTCGTAAAAATAAGTACAGGAAGAAAAAAAATCGCATAACTTCAAAGCTATATAACAATAACTATCTAAGGACTAGAGACTATAAGGTCCCAATTAGGACTCATAATCTTTTCAATACTCGTTTACATATAAATGAAATTGCCATGCACATAGAATATCGTAAATACAAACTGTTCACAGATGACCTTAAAATTTACAAATCAGTAAACAGTGTCGTTGAAGTAAATGAAACGCAGTACGACATAAAAACATACTATTAGTGTGATGCAAACATAATGGATCTTAACGTACAAAAATGGTTTTTATATTAAGTATACGCGCAATAAATTACCGTTGTGTCAAAAACAAATCTAAACAATGAGACAATCTATGGAATTAATGATATCCGAGATTTAAGTGTTTTAATAGATAGTCGAGTAGCAGAAGTTTCTCTTAACACGCACTTTGATTCCATAGCCACAGCGGCTCAAAAACCTTTGATTTGTCAGACGAAACTCATAAAAAGAAGAAGAAACTCATAGAAAAAGCATAAAATCTTTTTGCTTTAAAATTTTATTGCATAATTCAATGGCTCACAGCTGCCTCGAATTTGCCAGCGTGGTTGGAACCCTTTCTACAAATTGCACTCCCAACGCATAATGGGCATAGAACGGGTCTTTAACGCGATTCCTGGCATTTTCTTGTTAAATGATTTCGCATCGAAGTTTTTATTTAGATCTATTTTCTTTTTAAATAGATACATTGTAAGACAAGGAAGGAAGAAGGACAGTTCTGAGATTCGTCTATTATATAGATAGTATATAGATTCGTCAGTTATGAGGTCTAGGTCTACCTTTATGAGATCAGCTGGTAGCGATAACAGCTGTTTAACGATGGCACATAGCAGAATGAGAATTATTACACTAAAGCCGTTTTAAAACTTTAATTACGAAAATTTACAGCATGATTATAAATTAATTATAAGTTGTAAGTTACGGCTGGAACTTACAACTTTAAAACAATAATGTAGCATAATTTCAGAAGACTAAAATTATGATGTTTGCATCGAAAAAAAATTAGTTTGTAAGATTAATTAAAATAAAATTACCCCGTATCACTTCACATACTCGTATAATGCACGCTGTATTTATCAAAACCGCAAATCTTTAAAAAGAAACTGGTAGCTTGATATTTGAATGAAAGGGTCACGACACGGCGGCGTAATCACAAGTAATGCGAGCCCAAAGCCAGTCATCAAATACAATTAAATCTGACAATCTATAGGAGGCAATTTTCAGAAACAACTAAGAACATTCTTGCCAAGAGCAAATGAATTGTAGCGATACGATTTTTTATAGTATAGCGTGATAATACGAGCTAGACATGTACCTGATGGTAAGCAACATGGTTACCCATAACAGCGCAGTGACACGCAGCTATTGGAACACGAGGAGCCTAAATCATTACCTAGCACTGCGCAGCGCTCGTCACCCAGAGATATAAGATGTTTTATCTCCATGGCCTGTATTTTCACTGGAAATATGTCCCTTCAAACCCAAACACAGTAATGTTTGCACATTACTGCTTGGCGGTAGAATAACTGGCAAAGGTGTGGTCACTCTCCAGACGGACTTTGCAAAAAGTTCTACCACTACAAAAATATCTTGTACAAATACATATATCTTATAAATTTTACAAATGAAGTATTTTTTGATGTCCTTAAGATAATTATGTAAACTAAAGTATTAAGTGACTAATCTAATGATTTAATCTAAGGATTGTATGGAAATTTCTTATCGCGTGTTACACACTCTGAGCGAAGTGAACTGAAAAAAGTGCAATAAAACCTTTTTCCGATACTTTTTAGTTACAAGCATGCATAAACTTTACCGCCACATGCAGCTCTCCGCACGGCTAACTTGTCTTTGGCTTTCTTTGGATTTATTTGGGTGGAGAAACTTTGTTTCAACCGGGTGTTCATAGACCTCTCACGCCATTTTATTTTTCAAAGTAAGCAGTAACGATTTTATGTAGGTACTCAGTCAAAAATAGTTATAAACTTTTTTTTGTTGGAACGAATTTCCTTACTGCAATGCTTGAAGAAGATATGAATTTTGCTGTGCGACCGAACTAAAAATAATGTGAGACTAAAATTGTAAGAAAAATATATACCGGAAGTTACGTGTAATTTTTACTTTCCCGGAAGTGACGCGTTCTCTTATTTTATAGCGCCGAATCGCTCCAAACTGTCAAAGTCACAGTCCAGTCTTAAACGCTTCACACACGAGTCCTAAAATGAGAGGAAATGACCTAAAAGTAGTGAGGAGGAGCCTACATCGCACCATATGATTGGTGATTTATGGTGCGATGTAGGGCTCTCCCCACTAGTTTTACGTAATATCCTCTGATTTTAGGGCTCGTGTGTAGAGGGTTTAAAAGACAAAATGGCGTTGGGAAACCATAAAAATCTTAAATCTTAATTAAAAAAGTCCCACATTATATATATACTATCCCATAGCTATACATAGACCCCAGAACATACACAAAAGTTTATTTCGCAGTGACACAGTACTAAATATTTTAGTAAAAAAATTTTATGTCACCAATAATATTGTTATGCACTGTACAGTCAAAGATATTGTCGCTTAAATCTTTTAAAGCGAGCTATTTAATTAATTTATGGGTTTTTGGAATAATGGGGACATTAAATTTAGTTGTTCACGGAAGGCATTGAGTTAATATTAGAATGAGGAGTATTATTAGATCCATAATTGTGTACCTCACAATAAGAAGTTGACATTTACCTGAGACTTAGGGAGTTTCGGTTGTCACAGTTATTCATCTAAAACTTCAAAATATATTCTTCTTTGTCGACAAAACATTGATTAGTAGTGATATGATACTTTATATTTATAGTATAGTCCGGAGATGTCCTACATCAATGACGGTTATTCTATAGTTAATGTAATGTACAAACTTGTGTGTAAATGTTTTTTGCTCTGGGTTAATACCTATGTTTAAAAAAAATGCGAGGGTACGAGCTAAATCGTGTTATATACACAGGTGACGAGCGCAAAAGTACAGTGCTATATTGTCATTTGGGCTCTTCGTGTTCAAATAGCTACATGACACGTTACCATTATAGGCAAGAATGTTGTTTACGTGTTTACCATCAAATGCTGGTCTTGCTCATCATGTTATTTGATATTAAAAATATATTTCCTCACATGAGTAAGTCGCAAAACGATATATGTCTCGAAACTCTCTTTTAGCTCTCTTTTCTTTTTCCGTTTCTCTCTCTCTAAAATATTGGGCGCCACAACTATAAAATCATGATTCGTTTTATGATTGGAATAAATGTTTTTTCACTAATCCACATATTAAACATGTTATGAACATAAAAACTAGATCATAAATCAACTTTTAAAATTACTAATTATTTGGTGCCTGCTTTTAGATGGACGTCAGACGGTCGCTGCTTTTGACGGTATGAACCGGTCTAGCGAATAATCAATTTTAAAAATTGCATCATTTGAAACGTATATCCGATTTATGTAAGAGAAATCATGTAAGAGAATCACGGTCAAGCCATAAATGCCATTATTACCGACAGCGCCGCGGCCCCCAAATTATAGTGAAGGATCGACAGCGCCGCGGCCCCCAAATTATAGTGAAGGATCCACCAAAAGCGCGCCAGTGTTGACCGGGGCATCGAGCAATTACTTCCTAAGATTACATTAGTAAGGTCCTAGAGCCCTTTGATCTCACCCAAAATTTAGTAAGCAGTAGAGGTCATCCAAGGCCGACATGTCATCAGGTTTTAAAAAAAGAACGCGTATTCGTAGTCCTTTCATCGTTAGATGATGAAAATCGACTACTCTCAATGTGCGGAACTGACCTCGACTGGCAACGTGTACTTATAGGAGCTATATTGGGGCATACAAATATTTATTTCGATTATGGGAGTATTTCTTTTATAACCAGGAAGAGCAAAAAAAAAAAATTGCAAACTTTGCATTAGATAGCGGTAGTGAGTTTTTAATATTACATCGCTACGATCATTACATGTTTCATGTTATGTAAAAACACAACTTTTGCGTGAACAACAGGTTGTTTAAATCGTGTTTGCATATGATGCGTAACCAACATAAATAATACCCTTATGTTATGCACTATCAAAAACTCGACTATAAAAAAACTGAAAACAAAAAAATATCTTTGAACAACCAATGATTGTAGTCATTGCCCTGTCTGTAGGTCTACTACGAAGTCCGATAAACGATATATCGGCCGAAGTTGTGGACGATTTATACCACGAAACACAATCGGTCGGTTGATGACACAAAAAACTGTCAAATCAGTGTCGGTCGGGATGAACGAAACGCCCGATCAGATCAACCGACCGATTGTGTTTCGTGGTATAAACCGTCCATAACTTCGGCCGATATATCGTTTATCGGACTTCGTAGTAGACCTGCTGTATGCCACATCTTGCCAACGACGCTAGTTGTTTTGCGCTGCTGCCTAAAATGTTTTAACCTTGACTTAATTACGTTAATGTCACTAATGGGGCATTGTACCCAGTCAATAAACTCTCCTAATTAAGCTTATTCTTTAAAAGGTAGTAGAAAAGATCAACAAACCCAAATCAAGCGCCCACAGAACGACTACTAACTAACAGGTACGTGGTGTAGGTACTTCTAATTATAGGGATACACAAAAATGACGTACTAAATCGAAAGGAATGTACCTACTACGTTTATCACTATGAGTTGTTTAAAAGATCGCGATCAAAATAATTTCAATTGACGTGCATTGACGTGTATTTATGAACATTGAGAGTCGCGTCACTTAGCTATTTTATTTGTGTATCGGGGTCACCTAGTAATTATTAATAAACGAGAGTTTTTTTATTAACGACACAAAACTTTGTTTTTTTACGGTTTCTAGGATGTTTTGTTACGAGTTAAGTAATAAGAAATAGTCATAATGATACACCTATTTAAATATGCTATATTTTATCTGTGTGAACCTCATATATATGCAGGTATAAAACTTAAGCCGTTTGCATACCTAATAATCGTGTGGTTTAGAAGACAAATATTTAGTTTTGTTTTTATACCCTCATCACATTTCGGTTCGTGGAGTCTTAAACTGTGATGGACAAAATCGTGAGGGAGATCCGTACGTGACCAGTTTGTGGATTATGGCTTTGATTCTCTCAACTTCACCTGTGGCACGCATAGTAGGTAGGCTTGTTTGTAGGGACTCAAATAAATGTGCTAAAGTTTTTTGAATTTCTCTTAAATATTGACATTGTACATCGTATATGTTAGGTGACCATAACACTAAGTGATATTGCATGATACAAAAAAATGGATACTTACTCAGCAGAGTATTACAGAAGGTAGTAAAGGTCGTAAAGGAAACCGTTTACTAATATTATACCTAAAGGAACAAGTAAATCTGCCTCTGTCTCTTTATTGCGCTTCACATAAACTATTGAGGCGATTTAAATGAAATTTGGAACAAAAACAAATCTATGAGTAGAATCTGAAAAAGGTTAATAGCTGGTTTTTATGCGAACTTTGCGGATTTTTGTCTGAGGAAGTGAAACAAAGTTTTTAGGGTTCCGTAAAACGTAAAAACGGAACCCTTATACATTCGTCATGTCTGTTTGTCTATCTGCCTATCTGTCTGTCCATGCGTATGTCACAGCCACTTTTTGCCGAAACTAGGAAAACTACACTGTTAAAACTTGGTAAGTAGAAGTAGATACTACTGTGAACCGCATGAGGATTTTTACAAAAAGAAATAAAAAAACAATAAACTTTGGGGGTGCCCCATACCTAGAACTGAAACTCAATTTTTGTTTCACCTATAATATACGTGTGGGATGTCTATAGATAGGTTTTCCCAAATGATGTTGAGTTTTCTAATATCAGTTTTTTCCTCCACTGAATAATTTGCACGAGAAACACTTCCAAAGTGGTAAAATGTGTCCCCCCTCCCCCTCTCTGTAACTTCTAAAATAACAAAACTAAAAAAATATACGGTGCACATTACCATGGTAACTTCCAACAAAATTTGGAAATTGAAAATTGGATTGGTTATCTATCTTTTTAAAAATTGGTTTGAACTCGATCTAGTGAGAAGTTTTTTAGTACGTCACAAATTCACTATTATTAAAACTTCGATCAAAGTTACACCAAACTATTTTATTTAGAATTTAATTATTTGACATGTTATTTTTTCCTGCACTGCTCCAAGATATATTGCAGTAGCATAATGTATATCCTGATAAAACCCTTTATGTCTGTAAAGTAAGGACTGATTGGCAACATATCGCAGAGATTTGAGTACAGTCGTATAAATTTTATCATTCGATTAGAAACGGTCGTGATGTGACAAGTTAGTTTCATATCAAATACTTGTTACTCCTAGATACCAGGTCATTACAGAATTAGGCAAAATGTTTGCAACTAATCGACGCGACTGATGAACCGATTGCGTGATCGATGTTTGGAGGTTTGGATTCATTAGTTTTCTTGAACTAAACATATTTTGTTTTAATTGTAGTTACAAGAATAGACTACATTTCCACCACGCAATAATTTAAAATAATGTTATTTCAGCTGTTTATTACCTTGTTCCCTTTTTCGTCATTTAAAGTGGTAATTAACCGCCGTGTTTCAAATATTTTTACTGACAAGACTTACACAAGTCAAAATGTTTAATTATTTTGAGTACAGTCAAATCGGTTTGATGGTTTGATTCTATTTTTGTGGTTTTGTGGTAGGCTTCAGAATGCGTTAGCTGAGTAGGTTTTTCCTGATGGTTAAAATTTTGATAGCTTCAAATGGAAAATCAATCGATTTTTTTAATGTAGATAAACAAAGCTTCATTGGCGACCGTATTGTCGTTTAACCCGACTAAAGCTTGAACCGCATTTTTCAGGTATCAAAAGATACTTTATGACCACAAAATAAATAGCGTTGGGTGTAGGCGCAACTTTTTGGCACCAACTTGCCTAGAAAAAGGTCGCGGCTGTAACTTCAATCTAGCTTGTTCAAACCTCTTATACTTTGATTAATTAGGAATAAGCATTTATACTTACAAAATCTGTTTCTAAAATATGACCTTTGTTTGTTCATCATACATCGTTTTTATCATCGTTTTCATATGAGTACATCGGTACTTAATCAACCAAATTTCGCCCTTGCAACTGTTAATAGCCCCCTAAATAGAAACTCGTGTCTCGTGTCGTCTGTTTCATTCTGACGTCATAAACAGTACATTAACCGAGTTACCGAATAGCAACAGGGGTTCCTATTATATTAATTTAGGTTATTGTTATTGATTTGTCCGTAATTTAGCCGGCAAATGAAGCATCCTGACTTTTGTCAGGGTCAAAGTCAATAATAGAACGGTGATAGATAGATAGGTCGACAAGTCTTTATGCCGAGTAGTTTCTACAGCAAACCTACATACACAAAGAGACTAGCTAAGATTAGCTTAGAGCTAGCAAAGCAGGTTTTCGATTTGGAAAACCGTGGCAGACATAATTTATGGTGACTCGGTGGCGATAACGTTCAAGTTCACAAACGGAAAGTCGCAGATTCGAATCCCACCAACAGTTTTTAGTATATTTCCAAGTGTTGATACACTCGTACAAAATTATCATTACCACTTTGTCTTTGAATCATTACAAAGAGAAAATATTATCAAGAGTATGTTTGTGTTATTTCGTGTTTACATTTAGGCTAACTCGGCCAACGTGGTATACTATGGCCTTGGTAAATTATTGAACTCTTTCCTTTTGAGAGAAAACCTCGCGTCCCAATACAGGAAATATATTTTTGTATCGATGAATAGTTTGTGAAATTTACTTATCAATAAAAATTTTGCGTGATGCTAATCGACAACGTGGTCTATAATATAACGCACTAAACTACTAGAGACCGATTCACTATACATTTGAAAACACTCAAATAGTATCCACAAGGAAACGATCACCCAGGTAACGCATTTGAAAGTGTAAATAATCATTTTACGTTATTTTTATTTTTGTTTCCTATACAAACCTAGCAAAGCCAAAAAACCGCCCATTTCTCTAAAACTCTTCGACAAAAATATTGCGTTTACAATTTTATTCAAAAACATTTTTCGTCAAAACAAACCTAGAAGATTCTAATCAAGAAAGTATAATTAGATTCATTAATGTTTGGTTACATAACTTGGACTTTCAAATTATGCCACAAATTTAAACACAAAATAAACGAAAACCGCGACTCGTAACGTATTTTATGATCAAAATAAACACAATAAATATACTACATCAGAAAATGTATTTTAAAACATACATAAATGTGTTAACAACTACATTGGGGTTAAAATAACTGACTGTTAATCAGTCGCTGCCAAAAGATACAAATAAAACCGCATAAGAACAATTCAAGAATAAAAATTTAGTCTTGTTATAATTATGTATCTGTACCTATAATACGAAGCTGAGTATTGCAGGTTATAATACAAAAAAACATTGAAATGATAATGGAAAGAGAAGAGAAGAAATAAGAATCACTTTTCTAAACAGTAAATAATATTAGAATTTGGAAAGACTTTGCAGTGTCCTTGCTTACGCAAGTCTAAATCTTAACATTATTTTTTGTGAAATCAAATCGGTATGGAAGTTTCCTACGTAAATGTGCATTATTTGTGACGGCATACGAAACTAATGACAAAATCGAGCATAAGTTAATTACTGTTATGCGACGGTAATGATAATTCCTGTCTATCTAAAATCTACTTTGTGTAACTATGTACTCGTATATACACAATAATACACCTCAAAAGTCCCTAGTGCATCGTGACAAATCTAAACTAATATTGTAAAGCTGAATAGTTTGTTTGTTTGTTTGAACGCTAGGATCTCGGAAAGTACTGGTCCGAATTCAAAGATTATTTTTCTATTGGGTAGTCCATTTATCGAGGAAGGCTTTAAGCTATAGAATATATCGCTACTATTAATAGAAGCGGAGCATGAATCAAGAATGTAACAAAATCGGAAAAAATATTCCTTTTTGAGAGTTTTCGTACGATTCGTGCTTTGACATGACACATGACAGCATGTGTCTAAGATTGCGTCATTGAATATAAAAATTTGCCATAGATTACATACCTTACCATTGCTCACAGATTAAACACCTCCCTTTGCTAATATAAATCTGAGTTGGTACGACCAATTTCCGACAGGTGGCGTAGCGGGTAGCTGAAGAGGTGTTTTGTTTGAAAGCGATATTCTCAGAAATTAATGAACCGATTTCAGTCATTCTTTCACGGGATCCTGATGAGTGCTATATGATATACCACGGGCGAAGACGGGGTGGACATCTAGTCCCACATATAAGGAAAAAGTCACTTCTCAGGGAAAGGAAAACTCTTGACGTAGTCACTAGTAGTAGAATTTCACGCGAGAATTCGTCGGCAATGTAATTACAACACATAAAAGGTGCTTTTGTAAAACTTCCTAGACGGCTGGAGTACTTCTTGGCTTCCAGAGTTTATGGGACTGTGTCTTGTTACAGTAGAATTTGAGATTGTTTGATATTTGCAAAGGCATTGTTTGGGAAACTTCTGTTGATATAATTGGAGTACGATGCTTGTAAATAAAAGCTTTTTAAGAATTGTACTTTGTATTGAAATGTATCTATACGTACAGTACTAGTGGTCGAAGTTCGATCTTCGAACTTTTCTGTTTAAACGAAAAGTGTCCATAATTTACGGTCTCTTTACTCTACGGTCCGCGCAATTTTTGTAAAAAGAGGGACTATGCTTCACGTATTAAAATGTTTGTGTACATCAGAAGTGACGTTCCAAGCTTTAAGACAGTTTGACCTAGAGATGTAACGTGTGTGAAGTGCTGTAGTAGTACCCTCGATACAAGTTTTGACAGTCCTGCAGGTCTACTACGAAGTCCGATAAACGATATATCGGCTGAAGTTATGGACGTTTTATACCACGAAACATAATCAATCGGTTGATCTGATCGGGCGTTTCGTTCATCCCGACCGACACTGATTTGACAGTTTTGTCATCAACCGACCGATTGTGTTTCGTGGTATAAAACGTCCATAACTCGGCCGATATATTGTTTATCGGACTTCGTAGTAGACCTGCTGTTTAAGGCACCGATGATGTGTAGACTAGTGCTATGTATCGTTTCGCACACTGCCACATCTAGTTTGTTACGATGAAAACTGAATACTCGCTCGCAAAATAGGACAACTCAAGCTCTGCTATACTGCACATGTCGTCGAATTTAAATGAATATTTTGAATAGAACAGGTAATTTTTTTAGATGAATTTTATTCACACCTTAGCTCAGTTGAGTAGTAAGATTTGCATGTATAATAATAACAAGCGTTTGCACATAGCCACCTATATACAATTTTATCTTTCAGTTAATTTCACCTTTGTGAGCATATGTATGGTTTTACGGCTATCTCTTATATAAAAGAGTAAAAGTCATATCAACCTAGCGTTGGCTATACTTGGGTTCGCGGCTGACACATCTTAATAATATAAATAAATTACGCGTCACGTTGTTTGTCCGCGATGGACTACTAAACTACTTAACCGATTTTAATCAAATTTGCACACTGTGTGCAGTTTGAGTCAACTTGAAAGATAGGATAGTTTTTATTTCGATTAACAGTCTTTGTATGACAATATCCAAGCGAAACCGGAACTGGCCGATAGTATATTAAATTACCTTAGGCTGATACCTTAGATAAATCCCTTTCTACGAACCTGGTGGTTTCATAACATTTTTTTTTAATTAACCGTTAAAGCCAATGATAACATACCAGTATTGTAGGAACCTACGACTTCATCCTTATAAGATCGGACGTTTTCAATACTAACCCACCACGTTTCTTCACGTAAATAAAAATTCAATCTATGTGAATGTGACACAGTACTATAGTAACCGTTTCAGGAAAAATACGAATTGCTTTTTCAAGTTCTGATTACTTCTGACCGACTTTCCTTCAGATTATTTAAATTCAATCCAATGTCCTCCAAACCAAGTCAATTCTTATTTTTCCTTGAAAATAAGGAATCCTTTCAATTTCGATGTTAAATTTTAGGTTTATTTTAATAATTTTAATTATTCTGAGCTGATTGTTTTATCATTTTGTTTAATTGTTTGTGAAATTGTTAAGCGAGATAAGTTTTATCTCTTTTGGTGATTTATTGAGGAAGTTACGAATGAATTGCTTAATCAAAGAGTAGGTAATAAAGTCGAAAGACGTCAATTTTGGACGTCTATTTTTATAATAAAATACAAAGAGCTATGTGAACGTCTTTGTGAGGCGAAAGATATGCGCTATATGTATTTGAAAGCAATAACCCACTTTTATCATACGTGGTATTGATAAAAATAGCTGTTTTTTTTAAGTTTTTTTAAATCTACAAACAGAATACTATACTGCCTCGTGGCTTAGTGGATAGTAACTTAGTCGACTGCCCTAGTGGCTTAGTTGGTAGTAGCTCTGCCTGCGAAGCCGAGGGTCGTGGTTTCGATCCCCACCCAGTGCAAATATTTGTGTGATGAATTCAAATGTTTGCACAGTGCAGTCTGGGTGTTTCTATGTATAATAATTATGTATTTAAAACTATATAAGTATTATATCAGCTATCTGGCTGCCATCACACAAGCTTTGCTTAGTTTGGGGTCAGATGGTGTTGTGTGTGAATTGTCCACCAATATTTATTTATTTATTTATTTTATAGTACCTCTGACTGCGAAGCCGAGGGTCGAATTAAAATATTTGTACTGTGTCTGGGTGTTTTTATTTACAATGAGTATGTACTTACAACTATATAAAAATTATATCAGCTGTCCGGCCGCCATAGTACAAGCTTTAGTAAGTTTGGGGTCAGATGGTGTTGAGTGTGAATTCCCCAGCAATTTTTTTTTATTTACATTTCTTTACTAATATTATAAGGCTGAAGATTTTTTTGTTTGAACGCGCTAAGCTCAGGAACTGCTGAACCAATTTCAAAAAATTCTATCACCGTTGTATATTTTCCTGATACCTGAGTGCTTTTGTATATTTTATGTCGTCATCAACGCGGAACGCAAGCGCCACCTGTTGGCGTTCGATATATATATATATCGGTGACTGAGTCTCGCCATCATCATTATTGATCGCATCATTCTGCTGTGGGCATCATAGTGGTGGGTAGTGTTGGATGAAAACACGCAAACACAATTGGATTTATTAAGCACAGGAAACAAAGTTGGTTTTATACCTACGTATCGTAGAACGCGTGATGGTTCGATGGTGGATCGAACGCCAACAAGTGGCGCTTGCGTTCCGCGTTGATGACGACATATATATAATATGTTATGTACCACGGGCGCTGCCAGGGCGAACCGCTAGTGTAGGATAAAACTTAAACCTATGTTTAAAAATCAATTAAAACATCCGACTGCAAATTTTTTTGTGTTTTTAATATCGAAAAATTATTATTCGATGCGTTTTATTAATCGTCAAACTTGAAATCAAATTTCAATTTAAATCGTCCAATTTTCGTGTCGAAGTTGGATTAAATTAAATTAGACTTAACACCTCACCTTAATTTTTTTTTAATGTTTGAAATAGTTTTACATCAGCAATGGTTATTGTCATTTTAAATGTTTTTTTTTTTAACGCACATACTTGTGTTTGATCGCCTACTCGCCTGATGGTAAGTGACGGTGTGGTAAAAGATTATTCTATTAGATTATTATATTATTCACGTTAACTTAGAAGATACTTTTCGTATTCTGACCTTGAAAAGTTCGAGATCACATCTCGTAAAAAATAAGGTTGTAACAATTCCATAGTTATTTGTTCGTATCACTAATTTGTGGATGTAGATAATACTAAGGATGACTCACGCTTAATTTACGTTGGGTATTGAAGCACAAAGAGCTCATTTTGATTTCTTCAGATTATTTTGTAAGTAATCATAATTACCAGCACTCAATTTTATAACAGGACATAGGCTTCTGCTATGAGTATGAGCCAATACAATCCTCCACTTTACGGAGTAGGTACGTTTCTCACCACTGTCCTTTGCTCTACCTATATCGTAAAACTTTCGATCTCCCCACTTTTTACCTGTTGTTGGTTTTTCTTGAATTTATACAGCCTATCGTAATTGCTTATGGCGGGTAATTACATTTTTGTACACTCGACCGTCGCAAATTGTAATGGTAGAAGTCCGTCTGGGGAAATACCTCACCTTTGTCAGTTATTCTGCCGCTAAGCAGTAATGTGCAAACATTATTGTGTTTTGGTTTTAATGTAAAAGCAATGAATGCAAATGAAATTACAAGGCATAGAGATAAAACAGCTTATATCTCTGAGTGACGAGCGCAGTGCAGAGCTAGGTAATGATTTGGACTCTTCATGTTCTAATAGCTGCGTGCCACTGTGCTGTTATGTAGCAGGCATGTTGTTTATCAGCAGGCCTTGCTCGTCTCGTCACTCTAAATTATAAAGAAAAACTATTTTTATTATCTGCATCTAGGTGCACATCTTTTAAACAAAACTCTAGCATGTTTTAAGAAAATATACAAATATTAAGCTTTATTTTGCCTTTAATTTTTACATTTATTCTATTTTAATTTTGTTAGAAACTAAAGCGAAAAATAGCCAAGACGTTAGTTAGTAAACCTCATCAACTTAACTTAATTATGCTACCTTGCTTGGACGTGTTCTAATCGTTGAGTTAGAACACGTACATCTTAAATTAAAACACGTCTATGACAATGGTGTTAAGCTTTGCGGCCTGAAGCTGCATATGAAGATATTATATAAGGCAGATAATCAAAAGAGGGGGCTAGTAACATATGGTTCGCGCGGATTTTAGCTGCTCCGTACAGCTCAAGTAAACACTCTCCTTGAGAATTTAATTTACTATGTATCAGATCATTTTCACCAAATCGTACACCGATATCTCTAGTTCTATATATGTTTTAAACGAAGATAGGCTACCATCTCACCAGGCGTAAAACAACAACGCTGTCTTAGTCGGGGCATGCATACCCAGAAGAAACCGTTTCAGTGTAAATTTTAACATACGCAGATTGTCTTAGGTATGTAGTTAAAAACTCACTTAAGCGGCATTATCCATTACTTAGCTGTACGTACTCGTATCTATGTATAACGCAATTTGAGCTAACCCGATTCAAAATGTAGCAAGGAATCTCCTTTGAATAGGAAAGCGAAATGTAAAGGTGCTTTCAGACTTTCCAAATGTCAAGAAACAACATCACCACTCTCTCTAATAGCTTTTGTAACTCTGTAACCGTTTAGCATTAGTAATTTTCTCAAAGAAACATTGGGTTGATGTATAAGAATTAATGGATGTTTTATGCATATTCATTCCTCTACGTACTCGTAATTAAAGTTGAAAAGATTAATTACCCGTCTACAATTTTACTACCCAAATATATCTGAATACAAAATGGTATTACATTATACGAGAATACATTTAAAATTACAATTTTCAGATTCACTAGTCATTTTTACTAGGGGTCCTACTCTGAATTCACTAACACAACCGTTGTATGTAAATTATTTTAATGTTTTAATTGTTATTGTTTTGATTGTTATATAATATCAAATATCTGAAATTGTGACAAAGGAAACCAATAATTGTTAATTGTCCATAGCTATTCAGCGTGGTAATGCTGCCAGTGTAATGGGCACCTTTGTGCCAGGTACCGTTAGGGGTGGGTTATGTGACTGTTGAGTTTATGATGTTATTTTTAATTGTGTGATTTAGTAGCTTATATCTTTATTTAAACTTTGTCAATTTATTATAATAAAATATGTACCTTATTCTATTACGTTAAATAATCGTTATATATTTCTTTACATAGCCGTAACATCACATCTTGTATAGAGATCTTATGTATCACATTATCTTATATAAATGGATCTTCTAAATGTATTTACGCTCATAATTTTTTAATGATTGCACTATACTATATTAGTCTTTGTTTTATGTATACGTTATTGTCAGGACAAGGTTTGTATAACAGAAAATTTAGAAAATAATGACGAAAAATAAGTAAGGTGGTAAGTACCTACGAAGTTTGCTGGGTCAGCTAGTTTTATTTTTATAATAATGATACAACGAACAACACCTACATTTGACTGTAAGTAACAAGCCTGTCCATACTACTCTATCATTACAACTTTAATTTTAGTCTTTAAGTTTTTACTTATTTTATTTGTTATATAAGTGCAATAAAAAGTTTATCTATCTATCCATAAAACGCATTTATTTCAACCCGAATAGTATGAATCACAGCCTAGCACTCACTGCCCCTAGTGCCCTGTCCCTATCATACTGATATACATATCTGATGTTATACTTATAGTTTTGTACTTTAATTTCTCTGGAAATATTACCCTTTAAATCGGAACAAAATAATGATTCCAAACTACTGCTTGGTGGTATAATAACTGTCAATAATTTGGTACTCCCCCAAGCAAACTCTTAAAAGAATTTCTTTTTGGATGTGTAAGCTATAGTAGTACTTGTAAACCGTGGTGATCAGAATTATCCATTCCAGCAATCATCAGGTATTAAGTTTGAATCCCGCTTGCAATACTGATTACTTTTCCGAGTGAAGAAGTGTAAGCTTGTTTTTGCTTGTTAGGGAAAGCCCCGAGTCCTAAGAAAATAAGGTGAGCTACTTATAAATACAAGCAGTCACAAGAAGCTTACTAACATATTATTTAGAAGGTTTTTTTACGGGGCTATAAAATTGTTTTGAATGAAACAGAGCCTTGGGGATTTTCTTTTCCGTTATTTTCCCGCGGTAAAAAGTAACCTATGTGTTATTCCAGGCTGAAATTTCAACCCGATCTATGTAGTCGTTCCGATGTGATTGAGCAACAAACATCCAAAATTATGCATGTAATATTAATAGGATTTACGATAAGTATTTATTTCCTTAGTGCTAAGTTATACGTGCAAAATATTAATATAATATAGCATCTAATCTTATAGAAATCTATTTCAAGCCACGTGAGCACCTAACTCTTACAAGGGCTTAATAGGCGTAAAACTCAAATCTCGCTTATAATGCCCCAAAAATCCCAGCATCACAGAATTCCAATATGATTTTATATACCAGTTCCGAATTATTACCGTACTTGATAAAAGGAAGACCGTAATAAAAATATTCTCACCGAATTCTTTCCAAATAACAATATTCATATATACTGCTTCTCTATCATAAAGCAATAATTTCATGTTACGTGTTTCGGAACAACGATTGATACTACTGAAACTATTTCTACGCATTTTATGCTTACAACAATACTCGTATACGGTTGTGAAATTGTAAAATTATAAAATAACTTGAAATAAACTCCTTCAAATCTCAAACTGACATTAAGACTAGCCAATAGGTACCTACTACTGATATAATTTTATTTCATTTAGTTTTAAATTCATACACTGTAATAGGCATGCAATACTTATTTGAAAACGACAAAGGAGCTAAACCCAACTTCTGTAATATGGCGTTATGTAGATAACTATATAACTGTAGTAATCCTTAATATAGGTGCATACAGTATATAATAGATTCGAAATTCACTAGAGACAATTAAACTTGACCGTCGTCGCATCTTAATTGAATTGTCTCCCCGATAGCTTCAGTTCATTCCCCAGAGGAAATGGCTACGAATTTAACTGAATACTGGCTATGTATCAATAGTTTCTATGTTTCAATGGAGTTGTGGAAACAATCGGATAAATCAAAAGCGAAGCGCTATTGTAAGCTATTTTAACACGCTTTTATTTACTTGATATGAATGTATCTATCTATGTAACGGAATCTTTGAGCGTGGTTATCACCACTTTCAAACAACGGATTGATTCAAATTTGAAACTTGGCATACTTATCAAGGACCGAAAAGAATAGTAACCTTAGTAACCTTTTTAGTTTGATTTTATATGAAAGCGTGATAATTGTTTTTTTAACTAAGTATTAAGTACCTGGTTGACCGAGCTTTGCTCGGTTTTTTTAAATGATATTTAGGCAGGTACGAATTACGTAGTGATGGCTTACTTAGACCTACTTAGATACGAATTAAATGCGTTTGTAAAAGGCTCTAAGTATAACATTTTCTCAGAAAAAAAAAAAAACAAAAATAAAAATTCCGAGTGTAACCTGATTAAATCAGGATTCGAACCGGGGCCTGTTGACTCCGAGGGCGAGCATATTCTGTCTGAGCCATTTAGACTTACAGAACAGTGGCGAAATAAGTTATCGTATTCGAATGACATTGTAGGAGTTTTTCATTGTCTAAAAACGCGAATAAAATGAATTAAAAAAAAAAAAAAACCTAGCTAGATCGATTTATCGTCCCCGAAACCCGCTGTATACATAATTTCATGAAAATCGTTCGAGCCGTTTCCGAGATTCCGATTCTATATACTATATACTTACAAGAATTGGTCGTTTAAAGGTATAAGATTATTGTTGAATAAAGTTGCAATTGATAGAAACACAAAAATAATAGGAAACACAAAAAAACCTTATTACTAGTGCGACAAGTTGGCGGCCTTACGCTAATACTAGTAGACATCTCTTCCATGCAGCCATCCTAAGATGGCAAAAAAATGTGTGAACAAGTCAGACAACAGGATGCACAAACAAGATAAAGAAAATCAAAAGAAGATTGAAAGTATTATCAAAAACTAATCCATACTAATATTATAAATGCGAAAGTAGCTCTGTCTGTCTGTCTGTCTGTCTGTCTGTCTGTCCGTCTTTACCGCTTAAACCAACCAACAGATTTTGATGAAATTTGATACATAGATAGAATAGATCCCGAGAAAGGACATAGGCTACTTTTTGTTCCGAAAAAAGGGTTAAAAGGGTTAAAATAAGGGATGAAAGTTTATATGGAAAACTTCGTCATTGTTGAAGAACTATGAAACTTTACGTCTAGATATTTAACACGAAACCATAAAATGTATGTTTTAGCAGTTTTGTAGTTTCGAACTGTACCTACGGGGGTGGAATTGGGGGTGAAAGTCTGGAAGTTCAATATTATTGAAGATAAAACCATGAAACTTTGTATCTAGACACTTGAAATGGAGTCGGTAACCGTTTGTTCCAGCAATTTTATAATTTCTAACTATACGGGATACTCATATATAACCGCTTGATACACTGGCCGCTTTTCGCGTTGTACAAATTTGGCGGGAAAACGGGTGTCAGGTTACATAAGTGCGGTGTTTATGTTTCGGCATATGAAGTGCCACCTTACTTTTACCCGTTTGAGCCATTTACTCTCAAGAGCGTTTCAAGGCGCTTCTAGCGGTATCATTTATTTATAATTAATGTACTTAAATAAATTCAAGATGGCCGCCGCTACAAAATGGCGGATAATTTATGTTTTATTAATCCCATCAATATGGGTATCAAATGAAAGGGCTCAACAAGCAGAATACAATATACTATAAAAATTGAAATCCAAGATGGCGGCCGCTACAAAATGGCGGATAACGTAGGTTTTATCAATCCCATCAATATGGGTATCAAATGAAAGTGCTCAACCAGTAGAATACAACGTACTATATAAACTTAAAATCCAAGATGGCGGCCTCTACACAATGGCGGATAACTTAGGTTTTATCAATCCCATCAACATGGGTATCAAATAAAAGGGCTTGACAAGAAGAATACAGTGCACTATACAACCTCAATGTTTAAGATGGGCGCAGCCACTAAATGGCGTATCAGACAGAATTTTTGATAGTCGACGAGATTTCCATGGTGTCTTATCAAATGTTATGCATGATGGACGCTCGATTAAAACAAATTAAGAACTGCGAAAATGAGTTTTTGGAGGAGTAAACGTATTACTTTTCGGTAATCTTTTACAACTGCCTCCTATAAAATGATCAGGAACACCTGTTTTCAATTCTAATACGAAATTATATATATGAAAGTAGGTCTCTCAGTCCGTTGCCGTCTAACGCCTAAGCCACTTAAAGAGTTTGTTACAATTTGGTGCACAGATAGACTAGACTTAGGAAAGGACAACGGCGACTTTTATCACAGAAAAGAGTTGAAAAGAGTGGAAATACGGAGTAAAGAGTGCATGGAAGGATCTTTGCACTCTTTGTATGCTATTTTTAACCGACTTCAAAAAGGAGGAGGTTATCAATCCAGTTGTGAATCAATTTAGATGGTTATTTTTTTGGTTGGTAGATTATAGTTCAGAGGTGGTCATATAAATTTTATCGAAATCAGTGGGGCGGTTTTGAAATATGAACAACAAACTAAAATTTGCGTTCATGTAATCAGACGATATATCTACTAATATCTACTAATAGACTCTAATAAAATTTGGTGGACCGTCCCAATATGATTTTAAATTAAAGTCTGTTTTTGATAAATTTTTTGAGAACATAGTTTTTTTTGTAATTTGTCGTGTAAATTGTGCATTTATTAATGAATATAAAACTTTGACTTAGACCGATTTTGATTATGAAACGTGAATTTGTATGGTAGTAGACATACGAGTAGGTACTGCCTCAATTACTTTAATAAATATGTGGCGCGGACGAAGTCGCGGGTAAAAGCTAGTAGTAAATATACCTAACACCAAATGCTGGTACTTGGATATTAAGATATAACACTATACCTCTATTTAACTGTGTAACCGAGCTTTGCTCGGTATACACTGAGTGTACCTTAGATGCCTACAGATGAAAGGCTGCCAGTAATAGATTTTCTGAAAAATGAAAAGGAGGCCGTCTGGATTCGAACCCGGATCTACTGTTTCATGACCGCCCAACTTCCCGCTTGAGCTATTATTCTGTCGCGCAACGCTGCGAAATTTAACGTCGCGTTCTAATGTTAATATAACAGTTTTTCCTTTCAATGAAACCTAATTAGATCGATTTATCGTCCCCAAAACCCCAATGCATAATTTCATGAAACTCGTTCGAGTCGTTTCCGAGATTCTGGTTTTATGTACAGGTACCTACGTACAAAAATTGCTCGTTTAGAGGTATATAATAAGATAAGATAGAGGTACAATTACGAGAAAAGAAGTCTTTTTGGTAAATGTTAAGTGACGGAAAGTGCTTGATGTGCACAGGTAATCAGACCGCAACCATCCATTCCAAAACTGAGTCGCCCTAAATGCAAACGACCTGCCAAAGAAAGCCCCAGTTCGAGCAGAAGAGGTATTTAGGGAACTATTGTTGTTCGACCTCAAAAAAACTTGATGGTAGTTCTACAAAAGGTAAAACGGTCTTTAAGGTACTGCGGGGTGGAGCAATTACAATTGCTTTGTAAAAGCAAAACAATTAGGTGTGTTATATTTTGTTTGTATGTTTAATGAAAAATTGTGTTTTTTATTTTTGAATTATTTCTTAGTTAATTAAATATGACTTGAATAGTGTTGAATTTAGAAAATGGCTATTGCCTTAGGAGCTCTGGATTTATTCGGGTTAAAAAGTAGCCTTTGTGTTTTTCTAGACTATAATCTATTTTAGTTCAACAGCTTAGCTAGCTTAGCTATCCTTTCATTTCTTACGATGTGATTGAGCAACAAACATCTAAGTATACGAATTTTCACTGGACTTTTTAAAATTAATAATAGGGTTTTTTTAACTATAATAGGTTCGCACTTGACCACCATCTCGCCTGATGTTAAGCGATGATGAGATCTACGATGGAGCGTGCAAATGTCGGTGATTCCGTCCCAGAATTCCGAGAAAAGGAATATCCCTTATAGAGCTTTATGGTTATCTTCAATAAAGTAATTTAAGTGCTAAAATGACTGGATACTGTATCTGAGGTAACAATTTCAACCTGGACGTAGACGTCCATTTTTTTGATTGATTTTTTTCAGTTTTTCCAACGCAACCGCGTTGGAAAAACTGACTCAAATCAGGACGCCTACTCTCTTTCTACGAAAAAAGTAATTTCGAAAGAAACTCGCGACTTTGCTACTCCGGTAACTCCTTCTACATCGATTCTACACCGTCGCGTCGTTTCGCCCGTTTAAATGTTCTAAGCCTGCTTTAATTAGAGTAGGCATTAAATGTCAAACAATGTTCAACGTGATTGCGTTGAAAATCTTCAATCAAAAAAATAAATCAATTGAATAACAAACATTAAAACTTTGACATTTTATAGCATTACTAAAAAAAATAAACATATCTGTGAATGAAAATAAAATTACGCATTACATTTTTAACTAGCTGTGCCCGCGGTTTCATCCGTTTTTAAGGGTTTTATTTTCACGGAATTCTAATTATTTAAGAAAATCAGCTATCTGGTAGTTAATGTTCCGTCATAGTAGATCCAGCAGTTTAGAGATTAGCTGGAACAAAGAGACAGATGGACAAACAGACAGACAGACAGACAGACAAACAGACAGACAGCCAAACAGACAGACAGACAAAAAATATTAAATATAGTTTTTTAGATCTATATAGGTACCGTATAGTTTCATTAGTTTGATCATATTATATACAGACTATCTAATTTTTTTTTACTTTTACTGGTTACACTTGACCGCCATCTCGCCTGATGTTAAGCGACGATGCGATCTACGATGGAGCGTGTTCACCTAGAAGAAACCGATTCACACCAAGAAGACACCAGGATTATAACTTTCGGGAAAACCCCACTTAGGCAACTCATTCCACAGCCTAGACGCCATCACAAACGTAGAGTCAAACCTCTTTGTCCATGTCTTTGGAATATACTCCATATTTGTATAATTAATTAATTACAAAAGGGTACCGTAAAACGCATACTCTTTTTTTCCTAATTTATTTAGCTAATAATTATGTAGCATAATGTATTGTGTCATAATGTAACTTTTGCATAATTGTTTTTTGCGTAATGTATTTTAAGCATAAAAATCTATTGCACTACATTAAATTCGACTATTGATGAGACGCATAATATAGGCTTTTTTATTTAAGTTACTTAGGACCCAGATCCGATTCGGAGCACCCCGACTCTACCTAGTCTTGTTGCTACTACCCCTAAAGTGCATATAAAAAATACGGGAGCCAGAAGCTCAAGGGAGGTCCTGAGTGGAGCGAGCCATGCGACGCCAAGCGTAGCGAAAAGGAGAGAGAGGTGGCGAGCGAACCGACTTCCGTAGCAGAGCGCAGGTCGAGTATGGAGAAGCGACACTCAAGGCTGACTGCAGAGCTTCTGGCGGGGAGCCCACCCGGAGTCAAATCTCAGTGGTAGACCCTAATCGAACCAATTATCAAAATTCATTGACAGAACCTAGTCATTGATCATTTATGTTTAGGTATTTTTGAAGTTATACTTCTTTAGGCGCGTTATGAAAAAATGATGAGAGTGAAATTTAAAGATGCGCGCGCATCTGTGACACAAAATTAACAGTATGAAGTTGTCTGCTTAAGGTGGTTCGATTTTCATACTAATCTATTTGACCATTCAGACGCGAAGACGCGCGACGTTGCCAGCTCGTGACATACGCGGGTAACGCGCTGTTGCCGCTCTTCTCTGTCAACTTTGCTCAGCTGGCTCAGCTCAAGAATCAAATAAATTATTGAAAGATTGGACAATGTATTGCCAGTATTTGAATGTTATATATTGGATAAATTTTCGGTGGCGATAAATTTAATAAAATAAAAGAAGTATAACTTCTCACGCGCGTACATAAGTACACGCACCCATTTTTTTTTCTTTTCCCAATCTTTGCCTTTAAATATTAGGCTAAATTGCCTTTATGCTATGTATGGTTATTTGGTTATGCTAGTAAAAATTTACACACTGATATTACTGCTTGGCGGTAAGATAACTGGCAAAGGTGTGGTACTTCCCCAGCCGGATTCTGCCAAAAGCCCTACCACTATAATATGATATTTATGATAAAAATAAATAAATAAATTTTGGTGGACAATTCACACACAACACCATCTGACCCCAAACTAAGCAAATGTGTATGTTTTTTTTTCGTATCAATGGACTTGAGTTTGACCCAATAAATTAATTTACTGATACCACTAAAGTATAATTATTTACATTTTACTGAGAACTGATAATTATGCGTCATAGAGTGTTTTACTCGTTCTCATTTTAATTATTTGTCGGAAACCTACACTTCAAATAGTAATAACTAAAGATTCAGTTAAATAATGAAAATCATCGACAATCGACGCTTCTGTTATTCTAAAGCCCTGGAAACCTCCGCTGTTTATACAAACTCTACAAGGCCCAAGATAATACTTAGAAGTAATAAATCCATCCTTTTGAGTTAGATTTCAAACAGGTTCACGAACATTAATTGAAACTGTTAGGCTCATAGATAGTTTTTGTTGAAATGTAATAAAGATTTTTTTTGGACTAGTGACTAGTGATGAGACGACTGATACATGTACCTGATGGGAAGTAGCATACCTGCTCATAACAGCACAGTGTCACACAGCTATTGGAAAATAAACTACACTACGCTCGTCATCTGGAAATAATCATAATCATATTTTATTTATACCTGTTACCTGAATTATGGAGGACGCAACCGAAAGACTTAAAAATACCGAAAATGATTTGATACATTTATTTTAAAAAGGTTACAATGTAATTATTGATTAATTATAACTAGATGTGCTCGCGGACTAAGTAGGTACCGTAGTGTGTCTTCGTGGCGGCGTGGCGAAGCGACACGGACTGTCTTTGCTGTATTGGCATTTCCTAGGTCACGTACGTCAGTTGCTACGTCCACGGGGCAGGCAGAACCGCTGAATTGGCATTTTAGTCCCGATGGAAAGTTTCCGTGAATACAGTATGAGCGAGCAAATCCCATGCTAATACGTACGTGTAACATGTACGGTGTACGTAACACACGTCACAAAAACGTACATAAAAATTACTAATAAATAATAATTAATTATCATACATGGTATGTTGGTACAAATAAATGTTCAATATTTGAAATTAATAAATTCAAACCACTGGCCGATTTATTTTAAGCAGCGATCAGACGACACAATTCATCGTGCCTAAGTCCCTAAGTCCCGATGGATTGGGTGATGTGATCGCTGTTAGGCTGTTAGTGTGACTAAATCGGGCGATCGAGAGTGCCCGACTGCCCTAACTCCCTAAGTCCCGATGAATCGTGTCGTCTGATCGCGGTTAGGGTGCTCAGTTGCCGTGCGGCGTTCGACATGTGAAGTGAGAATAGCTAGACATCTATGTATAGCTTTGCACGTATTCGGTATCATTTCTGATAAAAGGGGTTTCCGATATTATCGAGCTATATTTTAGGTTATTATAGGCCTTCCTCGTCCCCAAAAATCTTAGTATGACTGCTAATCGTTGTTTAACACTTATACTTTTGTATGTATACTCATACGTTGGTAAGTATGTGTTAGATTTCGCAAAAAGCTGCTATAGGCTATAGGTACTGAGTCTTCGATCAAATTTTCAAGAAATTCATTTACACATTTTCATTTCGGATAAATTACATACATGTTATTATGTAAAGCGACATCGTTTCATGGTTGATGTTCCAAAGACACGAACGAAGAAAATTGACTCTACTTTCGTGACAAGAACGTCTAGGCTGTGGAATACGTTGCCTGAGAGGGGTTTTCCCGATAGTTACAATCTTTGTGTCTTCAAATCGAGAGTGAATCGGTTTTTTCTAGGTAAACACGCTCCATCGTAGACCGCATCATCGTTTAACATCAGGCGAGATGGCGGTCAAGTGTAAACCTATAAAAGTAAAAAAAAGGTTGATATTATTATTGGAATATTTTTTTCGAGGGCGATTCCAAGTTTCTGATACTTTGAAAGCGTAGGCACACAGCTTCACTGCTCGACATTTGGTGAGTTAGCGTCGTGATATCGTGTGGTGTGATCAGAACGCCCAATCTATCGAGCCCTGCTCATCGGCCCGATGAATGAATCGTGTCGTCTGATCGCTGCTTTAAAAGTTACAGGGGGGGGGCAACTCATTTTACTCCGGGGTCCATGACCTTTGTCATTACAATTATATATTTTTTTTACATATTTCTTGGATTATGAGAAGAAACTAAAAAAACTTACCACGTTTCAACAGTATATTTCGGAAAAAAATGGCTGTACATACGGACAGACATGACGATCCAATACAAGCTGTGTCCGCCATAAGACGGTTATATTAGCAAAACAAAACTACGAGCAAAAGAACTCATGAATAAAAATGGATAATACATCAACCAAATCAGTAAAACGTCGGAACAGCGACAATCAACTGTTTACTCCTCCTATGAGTTAAATGGCTGTAAGTGATAAGACCGCCACTAGGGTACTATGTCTTTGTTTGTCTTGTTTTCATTGTGATTTATCTAGCGTGTTCAATACAGTGTTTCTATTTGTTTGTCTGACTTTGAGACTGAAGGTTCCGTACAATCATTTTTACCCCCGACCAAAAAATGGGTGTCATAAGTTTGACATCGATGTCTGTCTGTCTGTGTGTCTGCCTATCTGTCTGTGTGTGTGTCTGTCTGTGGCACCGTAGAGCTCAAACGGATGGGCCGACTTCGATGCGGTTTTTTATTTAAAAGTTAATATCCGTGCGGATGTTCTTAGCTATGTTTGGTTAATATCGATTCAAGATGGCCGCCTCCACAAAATGGCGAACAAAATGTTTCTTTCTCCAAATAAAAACACGAAAAAAATTTTTTCCCGCCAAAACCCAAAACGCAAATATAAGTTTGTTTGTTTTCGTCATCTTGGGTACTATATTACACGCCGGTGTATCAAGCGGCTACTAATGGTTGGGAGGATATGCCATTGGAGTCGGTTTACCAGAAGCTTTTCGACGATTTTTCCGGGAACGGACAGAAGACCTATGGGGCGGTAAGATTTTGGGTGTGTGTAATCTACCTTACCGGGTTTGCGTAATATGACCACGTGCGCTTCTTTCCATTGCTTGGGGAAGTATTTTAGCGATAGGCATTTATTTGCTATCGCCAAGAAAACATCCCGTTCGCACTGCTGCACGGCTGCTGCACGGCTGCTGCACAGATATCAGCGGTTAGCCCGTCTGACCGGGGGCTTTTTTCGGATTCAGGGTTCGTAATACTGATTCCAGTTCCGCTGATGTGAATGGTGGATCATTTTCCGGTTGATCCATAGGTGTTTCCGCTGTCCGCACCCGTAACTCTGTATGGCACGGTTGGTCTGTGCTTTCAGAGTCGTCGGGATAGAAAGTTTTGGCTAGTAGTTCTGCAGATAACTGTGGGGATAGAGTGTTCCCTTCGGAGTCTCTTAGGAGCATGTCTTCTTGCCTAGCCGAAGTTTTCCTCATCACTCTGTAGATCTTATCCCACATGCTTTCTCCCTCCTGATTCGTGCAGAACTTCTTCCAGCTTTCCGTCCGAGCTTGTTTGGTTTTTTCCTTGTAGTCTTGCCGAGCAATTTGGTACTGTTCGACTACAAGTTCAACTCTGTCAGGGACGGCATTCCTGATCCGTCTCTTTCTTCTGAGAACTTCCTTCTTCAGATTATCGAGCGTTTTCGTATACCATGGGGGGTTGGATTTCCCTTTAGCGATCTTACCAGTTGAATGGTATGTTCGCAGGCTTCGTGTATACTTGCTGTGTAGCTCGTAATCATCGATTCCAGTTCAAATGTACCTTCGCATCCTCCCACAGACTCCGGCGAGATGTTTCTTTCTTCCAGGCAGGATTTTAGCTGTGACACAAAGTCTGACCATCTTGCCCTTTTGGTGTTGTATTTACGTGTTGTTATCGCTCTCTGTTGTTCGAGAGCTTTAACAAGACGCAAAGTGAAGGAAATTGCGTTGTGGTCTGACGTTGTGATGCTCTTGTCTACCTCCCATCCCTCGATTCTCCCCAGGAGAGACTCGCTGCACGTTGTAACGTCTACTACGCTCGTGCAGAGTTTACCTTCCCTGACGATCTCGAAAGTCGGTGTATCGCCGGAGTTGAGAATATGCAAGTCCATTCCGTTGAAGAATGAGTTCACGGCTTCTCCTCTATCGTTTTGAGAAGTGCTTCCCCACCAGTGGGACCATGCATTTACCAAATGAGGGTAGATCTAGATCCCCTCATTTCGCAATGAGACGACCCGCAATTTCTTCAGTCTTCTCGTGACCACGGCGGTTGTAACGCTGCCGAAACGTCGAGGTATTTAAACAATGAATTAAATCGTGATCGTGATTACTTTTGGAACGCGGTGAAGTCGGTCGTATGTTGGGAACACCCGTTCGGCTCGACGTCCGTTCGAAAAGTGACCGTTGTTCCAAACGGTATCTGTCACTTGTCAAACCGTAGGGTTGCCAACACACAAATCGAATACACCCAAGTCGATATCAATTATCAACTTGACGTTCCGATTTTGCTCTCTGCGACACGGCCATCTTGACACGTCATACGTCCCAGTGTGATGAGCCTGAAAAGAACAAATTCCACCTGCAATATCAAAGAATCTCTACTCGGCTTATCCTGATTAAATGAGTCAATATAGGGTTTCAAACAAACTCTCATAATAAACCAGAAGTGTTTTCTCAAATAATTAAGCTTACATCATTACTAGGGATAATCACAAACTACTTACTATGAACTGACCACTGACCATTATTCACTCAGTCACTAGTCAACCACACTTCAAGAAATTAACGATTAAAAGACTCTACTTGATCTACTAAATCTCTCATATCGATCACGGTCGTCTCTTTCGCCTAATTCGAGCGATAAGACTCATGCCACTTCCACAAAGTGACGATATCTCCCAGAAACAGTCGTCGCTATCGCCTAATTTGAGCAACAGGACTCATGCCACTTCCACAAAGTGACGATCTCTCACAGAAACAGTCGTCGCTATCGCCTAATTCAAGCAATAGGACTCATGCCACTTCCACAAAGTGACAATTTCTCACAGAAACAGTCGTCGTTATCGCCTAATTCGAGCAATAAGACTCATGCCACTTCCACAAAGTGACGATATCTCACAGAAACAGTCGTCGCTATCGCCTGATTCGAGCAATAGGACTCATGCCACTTTCGCAAAGTGACGATAACCTTGCCACCCTCATCGAGTGACGATCACCACGTTGCATCCTCAGAGCAAAAATTACAATTTAGTTACTTTATTGAATAGTGGTCAATGGGCTTACATTTTCCTCTACATCGCTAGTCTCCGAGTCTACAGACATTTAATGATCGGGCATCTTACTCAAACGATCATGCGCGTACTTATAAGTGCGCTTAGAGTTCAATGCTTTCAAAGTATATCGATCGTTCTCTAACACTTCGATGACTTTAAACGGTTCCAGTGTGATGGTTAACCTGGAACCAAATGAAACATCCACTAGAACACTTGTTTCACTCGGTCATTCCTGACCACACTTTACTGTTCACGGACAAGGTAAATAAAGTCAACTATTGTAACATTTTAACCCAACCTAACAGGAGATACAAAATTCCCCATACAACAGCCAGAACCACATACCACAGTCGTTCATCAAACCTCAAATTTACGGTTTTAATTTAGATCACAAGAAACTCCCGAGTAAGACATCTAACGCCACGGCATATCCATCACATGGATTGCCCGTGTGCATCACTCACTGACTACACACGATGGTCTATCCAGACCCCGACCTCCGCCAGAGTAAAACACGCACCGCACTCCCACGGTCTACGTGGCTTGCCCCAAGCCAGATACCGACTTCCAACGAGCTACGTAATAACTACTGGTACGGTCAAACACAACACGCCCAATAGAGTCCCCTTACTCGAGTTTCCGTCACAACTTAAGCCATCATCATCATAATCATCATCATTTACAGCAACCTCGACTGGTATGTGACCTGCTGGCATCTTTCTTAGACTATTGTGTGCGTATTTGTAAGTACGCTTTGAGTGTAAAGATTTCAACGGGTAACGGTCACCATTCAATGCTTGAACTAGTTTAAACGGCCCTTTAAACTTCAGATCCAATTTCGTTTCACAACGCTCTTCGTTCGCTAACAACCGAAAACTTAAGTTAATGTGAGTTGTGTCGCTGTCATGTTTTCTGCCTAACCTCAACTTAAAAGTGCCTAACGTAACATCTTCATCACTTTTGAAACAATCGTCCAGCAAATAAAGAACAAAATCTTTAGAGGATAATCGTTGATCACTACACAACATAAAATCTGCCCTTTACTGAATGTTCCTGTTTGACCAATACCAATCATAACAACCACATTACAAACTAGTTTACGTTAACGAGTAGGTACCTACCTTCCAAGTTATGAGATAGTTTATCAACTGGGTAATTTCGTACGTATACCTACTGCCATAATAGATTGTGATTGGTCCCGCTAGTAAGTAATGTTAACGCACCATGCCAATGTGTGAATAGTAATTAATTTTCTTCAATAGTGAAGCTTCTTAAAACACGACCAATCAGGCTTCTGAAGCAAAAACACTCGATGAAACAGCTTTATAAACTCAGCTTGGCATAAGACGGGCTATTACCGCGATTATGGAAAACATAGCTGTGCTAAAACAGTGAATTAGCAATAATGACAACTAGAAACGAACACACCTGATTGACGGCTGAGGCTCCTCGCTGAGCGTAGACTTCCGACTCATCAACTTGATCACTCGGCTGCTTGATTGGTCATGTACCAACCCTTCGCCCACAAGTTGATCTCAGTATAGGCTGGCGGGAGGGCAGGCACGTGGACAGGTGGCAGGTACTTCCTGGCCAATAGCAAGCACGTGGCCGTGATGGACAGCAGGTAGGCGGAGCACGAGGACAGACCAAAGGCAGGCAGGAACGCCTACGGTCTTCGATTGAATCTTCCGTATGACTGGGCTCTCACAGCAGCTTCACTGACACATCGAAGTATGTGGTGGTGAACCTCCGATCCGGCAATTTCTTCGTTATTAGCGTTCCTCCAAGAATTAGTTAATAAAGTGATCAATCGGCTTACATATGTGGGTAGTTTTAAGTATCACTTGGGTTTTCGCGTTTCATTTCAATAAAAGTTCCCTAACGTCTCGGTCGAAATGTAAAAAGCACCTTGCTTCCACGTAATTCCTTCGTAGTGCAATCTCAGTTAATCACACAAATGATGATGCTTCACCACTCGGTTGATTTTCCGCGAAACAAATCTGCATCACACACTATGATCTTGCATTGGTGTTTTGCTTTTCAGCATCGTATCTGGCAAGTTCTTTACAGGAAGTTGATTTCGGTGATTACAGCGGCTTGATTAATACTCGCAATTTTTTGCTAAATATCACGCCAGGGATATACTTCTTTGTTGATTTTATCACGCTCGTTTTCTCCACGGTTACATCCCACTTCTGATAACGGGGCGGGGTGTGGGCGTTCGTAGTCTTCCATCGTCAAATCAAACAAAATTGTTTAAAAGCCGATTTTCAGATTTAACGTGAACAAAGTCTATTTATTTACGATCACAAATAATCACACGCAGGTAGGATTGAAACCGATTACTTTTGGAACGCGGTGAAGTCGGTCGTATGTTGGGCACACCCACTCGGTTCGACGTCCGTTCGAAAAGTGACCGTTGTTCCAAACGGTATCTGTCATTTGTCGAACCGTAAGGTTTCCAACACACAAATCGAATACACCCAAGTCGATATCGATTATCAACTTGACGTTCCGATTTTGCTCTCTGCGACACATATAAGTACTATATCTGCTATCTGGCTCCCACGGTACAAGCTTTGCTTAGTTTGGGTTTAGATGGTGTTGTATGTAAAAAGTCCGCCAATATTTATTATTAATTTATTGTAAAGATTTCGTCGAATACAAAAACGTATGGAAAAAATGTGTCACAATGATTATAATTTCCAATTAAGAATTTTACATTTTACAATCAATTTAAAATTTTGTATTCTGATTGTATTCAAATATTTTATTGTTTCTCTGACTAAACCCTTTTACAGTTGCATAAGTTGGGCAATGCCCTCCTTTTCTAGCCGTTTACTTTTAATATTGACATTGTTTATTGTTTTGTTTTTGTAATTTTTCTTCCATAGTTTAAAGGAATAAATTAATTTTGAACACACTTTTGACGCGTACATTTAATGCCAATATTGTCATGGAAATTTAAAATACGCAGTTATGTTTTGTCATGTGGAGGTTAGTATTCCAACAACTTTGTCGAAAGATTTGCGATAAGAAATCTTAGAAAAATATCTAAAGGAATAAATAGAGTTGATTCAATCTTCATCAAAGTTCATTTCAGTACGCAGTCTATACAGCAAAAGCTTGAGCAACAAGAAATACGAGTACATAAAATTTATTGCGAAAACGTGCGATACCTATAAAGAACCCTCATTTTATTGATATTTGACCTTTCGTGTTACTTTTTTCGTTTTTTTTTTGCATCTCAATCTTATGAATCTAGTGTACCGATATGATTGACGTATTAAAATGACGTCATTTCCTGTTATCTAAATCAATCTGTTGACGGACAACATTAACAAAATTGAAGGAGAGATGATACGAGTAAATCGAGTCAATTTAAAAAGGTTTTGAGATTATCTTTTGCGTAATAATATTTTGTTTACACAGAAACATACTGTTTTGATTTAGTTGATGGATAACGTAACGTAATCGTGCAAAGTAGCAAACCCACAGAGCGTTTGGTAAATTTTTGGTTAGAATATTTGGTTAGATTTATCACTATTGAGTAACACCAATGATTTAATGTAGATACATAAATCTAGGTGTAATAAAAATGCGGATGTATGCGTTTTTTGTGGTCGTCATATTTCATAAACCACCTAGCTGATTTTGATAAGATATATATCCCCATATACATATAAGTATACGAATGGTCCCCCATTCGGTAAGCATATCCATCCAAACAAAAAAATAAAATTTAATGTTGGTCTTGGCGTTCTCGAGATATTATGAATAACATAAACGAATTGATAACTTTTTGAAAGTCGGTTAAAAAATAAATAAACGACAAAACTTTATAATTTCACGCATTTTTAAATTGCTTTAAACAATAAAGCCACCCACTGCATTTTAGTACCTAATAGGTAATTAAACTAAAACGTATTATCATTTAAATTAAGATAACAAACTAACCAAGAAAGCGAAATAAATTAAAATAAATTTCAAATAACGAACAAATTTAAGTTAACATATGAGTAAACTACGTTACTTTACGTAACTTAGGCAATGGTGTCTTTTGACGTCATCACAAACATCAATAAAGTGTTCGCGGATTTGAGTTTAAAAACTAGTATTCCGCAGTTCCTGACGTTCTTGTTCCCGTAATTTTCTCATTTTAAAAAGTAGTAAAATTTGACTTATACCAGATGTTCTTTCAGTCTATAATTTAACTGTGTTTGAATTTTAACCTGATCGGGCTGAAATTTGGCATATAGATAGATTATTATCTAAAAGAATAGGCTATTTTTTTATCCTGGGAAAATAACTGGAACGGGAACCACACGAATAATACCGCGGGACACAGCTGTTTATTATTGATTGTAAGATTTGATTGTACATTGGCTCGTGCAAGTAAATAATTGAAATGTGGTAGTTACAATTTTGTCATATTTTAACCAAAAATTGTGATTTTCCTTCATAAATATCATCGCTATCCTATTATCTCAGATTCGCACCGCAACAATGCAGAGGGGTGATTGAAAACGACCCATCCGGAAGGTGTTCCCGGAAAGGTTCAATGGAGTACTCTATAGCCCTATCTAGTTTCTTTTCGCTTCAGCTATTCAACTTAAGCCCCGCAAGAAGTTTGACGCGATTTCTTTCGAATTGACCGCCTCTAAGTTAACGAGACTTTGTTCCAATTACTCTTTATTTAGGATCTATTTCTAAATATGGTTTCATAGTCAATGAGTGACTGTAATAATCGCCTCAAATTATATTCGAATTTTAAGAGCATGTTTTTAGGGATCCGTGCCCAAAGTTACGTACCAAACGTACGTTTCTTGATATCTAATAGCTATTTAGATTTTTTTTATATTTAGTAATTTTTGTTATAGCGGCCGGCGGAAGACAATAGGGCCACTTTGACTCGCCACCACACGGAAGATCTGCCTGACGTAAGCCTGGACGAAATTGTGCTGGCCCTTAGACAGCTCAAAAATGGAAAAGCCGCGGGGGAGGATGGTATTACAACTGAGCTCTTAAAAGCCGATGGGACACCACTGATAAAAGAGCTCCAAGCCTTGTTTAATACTGTTCTCTTCACCGGGAGAACTCCGAAGGCATGGCATAGAAGCGTGGTCATCCTGTTCTTCAAAAAAGAAAAGAAAACTTTTTTGAAGAACTATTGGCCGATATCTTTACTAAGCCATGTCTATAAGCTGTTCTCAAGGGTTATCACAAATCGTCTGGTGCGAAGACTCGACGAGTTCCAATCCCCCGAACAGGCTGGGTTTCGAAGCGAGTACAGTACCGTAGATCATATCCACACAGTGAGGCAGATTATGCAGAAGACCAAAGAGTATAATCGGCCTATATGCTTAGCGTTTGTGGAATACGATTCCCGTTTCTTGCACAATACTAATAATGGTGACAGGTAGACGCGTTAACCATTCACGGAATATTTAGTTTTATGTACTCTTTAAATATAATTACTTAAATAAAATAAATAACTAACTGTATGAAACCTTCAATAAAATACGTTTTCGCCGTTTATGATATAAAATGACAAGACGAACAACACATACGCCTGATGGTATGCAGCTCGCCTGCCAACAGTTTGGCAATTTGAAAACGAAAATTCCAAATCACTACCCAGTACTAAATTGTGCTCGTTATCCAGAGACACAAGAATGTATCTCTTAGTTTTATCGTTTGTCTGTAAACATTGCCATTCAAACCGTTATGCGGTTGCACAATACTGATGTCGTTAGAATAACTATCTAATACATTACTGATGTCGGCAGAATAACTAGCAAAGATGTAGTACAGTCCCAAGAGGACCCTGGAAAAACGCTTACAACTACAAGTGTGTTTTAAGTAATAGCAAGAGACCATAAATAAGATTGTGATTATTCACATAACTAAGAAAAATTGGCTTAAGTTGTTATTAATTATTTATACTAGACTAAATTCGAGAATGTTGAAAATAAAAACATTTGAGCAACACTTTAGCCTCCAGTCATAAGTTTTTAAAAGTTGTAGAGCTTAGTCGAGCGTAAATTCATAATTTAAATCCTCATTCAATGTGGTCGAATCTAGAAAAATCGGTGAACTCAACGCCAAACCTATATTTACTGTAACATGGCTATGGAAATCGTTAGGACTCTTCTCACTCGCAGATTTAGCCGTATATTCAAGCATTCAAAATAATTTATCTACCTATTATTGTACTCGTTGTAACTTACCGTATACTTTCTTTTGTCAGAACCCACGCGAAGTATACTCGTACGAAGGTTAGTACCACTAAAATACTTTCGCCTATTTGTTACGCTGCGCTGTGCAAACAAATTATTCACAAGATAATATAATAAAAAACATTTTTGGGAACGCACACAAATTGTTGTATGGCTTACGTGTTTTGTAATACAGTTCTAAGAAGAAACAGCATAAACTATCTCCCAGACAATATCTTAGGCAAATCACTTAATGTACGGAATAACTAGTACCTAACAACATAGCACGCACGCCTTTCATTTCATCTTACTATTTAGGGTTATGGTAAGTCCAGACTTCTTCCAGACAAATATTTCATTTTAGTTTACGTCGATCACTTATAGTCCAAGATCTCAGAGCCGCCAGACGTCACTTATTTTCTGATAAACGAAATGTGGACGATTGAGTAGAGTTAGTACGTACTAAGAACAGATGCTTACCCGCTAACTTGCTTAGACGGCCAATTTTGAGATGTGGGGTCCAGAAGATACTTTACTTACTTCACTATTTCCTAATAACTGATTTTCCCGTATGTTATAAGCTATAGGCAATATCTTTTAAAATAAGTTTTAAAGCCTTTTTCGAAAAGACAGACTGATCTAAGGGGCCAGTCATCCCCTAAACTCATTATCTCGTACATAAATGTTTTTATGTACCTTCTGGACCCCATATCTCAAAATTGGCCGTCTAAGCAAGTTAGCGGGTAGGTAAGCATGTGTGCTTAGTACGTACCAACTCTGCTCAATGGTACACATTTCGTTTATCAGAAAATACGTGACGTCTGGCGGCCCTGGGAACTTACTCGGAATGGGAATGATTTTCCTCGTAATATTAACTACAAATGTGCCCAATTTCAATTTCAATGTGTAATTTTTGTAAAAAAGGGGCGCAAAATGTTTGATATGGATAATTACAAACCATGCACAAACAGTAATTGTAATTAAAATAAATTATTCACAGCTTTCGTATTAAGAACATCTGAACTGTAGAACACCTTGCTCAAATCTACTTTCCCTAGTGGATATAGTCTGGGTGTCTTCAAATCGAGAGTGAAGTGTTCTCTTCTGGACAGCTGCCTTTATCGTATATCGCTTAACTTCAGGTCAGATAGGTATGTTTATCCATAACTACCATTCCTTATTACATATTTACTTTATTTATGCTATCTTACATATTTTTTATTTCTAATAGTTTTTCTGTTAACCCTTATAAACTCCAGCCGGTCGAAACGATCGTAATCGCATATAACCGTACCGATCCCTTATTTTTTTTAGTTTGGTTGCGGTCTATTTGGACTGAATGTTATATTGTACTAAAACCGTAATGAACAAATCTTAAAATGACCTTTTCCCATAATGACTGATTTTCGAAATGTCTTTGATGTCTAATGTCCGATAATCATTATGTCTGACGGGACATGTACAATCAGATGCAACATCAGTACTTTATGCTAGTGTGTGTTATACTCTGGTCAATACACTGACAAGAAAACTATGATTGTTTCATCAAAGTACCATCACCAAGAATGTCCTGCTCGTGTTCTCAACACATTTTCTACCAATTAGCGTCGCAGTATCTTCTCTTCTTCGCCATATTATTTCTGATCTTAGATCTTTGGGTGACAAACGCACTGGAGTTCTAGGTACGAGTAATGATTTTAACTTAATATTCCAACAGCTGCGTGACGCTGTGCTGTTATGTCGCAGGCATGTTGCCTACCATCAGGCACAGGCGTCCCCATTTTTTCACATGCTTAAAAACCACTATAATTTCAAATTCAATGAATTATTGTGAGCTATATTAGTGGGGATTCAACATTAATTCTAAACGAAACTTATTTACTATAGCTCGCAAGAGTTAACATGAAACATGAACCCTGTAGGTAGTACACAACGGACTCCAAGCCTCTACACAACCCCCTCATTTTTTCCTGGGTCTCTTACCGCCCTTTAGGGCTGCAGCGCGCACACAATGGGGCGTTATCGCCCACTTTGGGAAAGGCTGCTCTATACTATAAAATGAAGTCGGTTAAAAATAATCTATGGCTAAAAAGCCGACAGTAATTTTGTTTTTTTTTTATACCCGCATATTGGGTGTTATCTTCTTAATATATTAAGTACATATATAAATTACGTGTCGCGTTGTTTGTCGGCGATAGACTCCTAAAATCGCACACCGTGTGCTGTATGATCCAACTTGAAAGTTAGGATAGTTTTGATTTCAATGAATAGTCTTTACCTATATGACAATATTCGAGCGAAGCTGAAGCAGGACGGTAGTTATATAAACATTTTTATGTTTAGGTTCTATTTCATTTATTGTTTAGTCAATTTGCACGGTTGGTTACAAGAGATCGTCCTAAGCGAAGCATTAATTGAAATATCTAGATTATAACGTTCTTAAGTATATTTTGTGGCTTTTAGGAAAGAGTTTTCTTATCTGATTAATTAATTACACCTTATATATTTGCATCAGACTTAATTTTTATCACTACATTTTCATCAACTATTGTCCGGTTCATCATAGTTATATTAAAATTAAGAATAGAAATAGTATTTTTGTTATAAAATTATTGTATTATTTTATTTTAAGCTTTTAAAAAATGTTACTAACTGTACTTCAATTTGACAGATTTTTTTCCGGCATACTAGAATAAGTACATTTAAAAAATCAGTCATTATGGGAAAAGGTCATTTTAAGATTTGTTCATTACGGTTTTAGTACAATATAACATTCAGTCCAAATAGACCGCAACCGACAGTTGCTTTGTGAAGTTATAATTGAATGAACTTGGCTGGCCACACTACCGTGTGTCTAGATAGGCCTTGTTTAACGTCAAATGCGTCGTCAGGCATACAAACCGAACATAGAACCTCGTATTTTTCGAAATTCTAGAAATAATTTGAATGTTAAATTCTACGTCATTTCGTCAGTTTCCAACAACTTTGTGTTTATTACGTTAAAATGATTTGATCCAAATAAAAAAAGCATTTTGTTACGTGTTCGTTTGAACATCAAACAACGGTTAAAAAATGAGAGTAACAAGGATCGGTTTACACAAACATTCAACTGTGATAAAGGACACCACATGAGGCCAAAACATTCGTTACGGCTCGGTTACGTGTACTCCGCCATAAATTTTTATGGTTTACTAGCTTGTACCCTGCCACGCTTCACTGTGGCACATTGTGATGCAAAAATTAGATATAAACAATCCTTGATGTGGATTATATATCATTGTAAAATTTCAGCTCGATCAGTGCAGAACTTTTAGAGTTTTTGAAGCGTACACAAACCAACATAACATTTTTATAAATAGAGATGAACGGTACATTTACAGACCTACACAAAAAACCTATTGCACAAAATTTTTAACACATTTTAGCTGGTGAAGCTGGTCCTTGAAATTTTAATTCAGTTTAATGCAACATAAAATTACGATTTACCTGCCCTTGAAATTTATTAGATAATAACAGTTTAAAACCATCCACATAAATAATAAATCAAATTTAATGCAGCTGAAAATAATTCTTTTTATTTATTCAAACACTCTGATTGTAGAAAGCATTACCTATGGGAGTGTTATTTTTTTTATCGCGTATAGGTCCGCGTTTGACCACCAACTCGCCTGATGGTAAGCGACGGTGTGGTCGAAGATGACGCACGTTTTTCTCGTTGGATACATTTTCCGTGTCTTCAAATCAAATAGTAAATGATTTAATAAACGCTCGCCATCGTAGACCGCACGGTCGCTTTGACTAGATGGAGGTCAAGCGTAAAGATAAAATATTAATCATCTAACAAATTTGTATTGGGCTAAAACTCGCATTGAAGCAATTGTCTTAAATATTTTAACTTTATTCACGACAAAAAAAACACAAAGTTGATTTTGTATGAAGTATCTGATTGGTCAAAATACATATGTTGGAAGGGCATATTTTTTTGAAACTCATAACCCGTATTGAAAAATACTCACAACGATCTCAAAAAAGATACCTACATGTTAGTTTTGAATGAGTTAACGCAAAAGAACCTGAAGTGATAAGTTAAATAAAAAAATTGCAGGTTGATCCAAAGTTTAAAATCATACTAAAGTCATACTTCTTACCGGTAATGGTATAATAACTAATAAAATATACCTAGTATGATCTCTCGCCTCAATTTCAGTAAAAAGGTGGTGTTAGAAGTATGTTTTCCTGTCAAACTGTTAAAAAATGTAAAAAGTACATATAAATAAATAGATACACAAATTACCCGCCAGATATTTTACTACATACAAATACCTAAACAATTTTTAAATAATGTAATCACAAACAAAAGATAAAACATATAAAAATAACCTAGCGTGAACTTGAGTTACCTTAATTTATTTGCGGTCATTCACAACGATATTGGTAGTGGTCATTGACTTATTCCTGTACAAAACCTGCATTCAATTAAAATTTCTAAACACATATACAAAAGGCTCTTAACTAACTGAACTTAACTAACTCAAAAGCCAACCGCTCTATGTACAAGTAGAACTAATATATATAACGTACTGCACAATAAGAAAGGATATTGCGTTGTATTGTTGTTTTTTCGCGTCACCGTGGGTGACCAGTCTACAGCTACTAAGCCCGTTCGAAAATAGTCCATTCTATGATGTCTATCTTGAAGGTCTCAAGTAAGATAGTACCACTTAGTATCCGTCGAGACGTGAGATGTTTCTGCATGTTTTATCCCAAATTTTTGAAGAATGTTATAAAGTACTTTTTGACCTCTTACCCGAATTGGAGTTCCATTACCGCACTGCCTGACACCGACAAAAGGCTGGTTTTGCAGAGGAATGCCCATATTTTGCAGAGTCCCACATATTTTGATTCAGTCTTTATTAGGTCTGCCTATTTTTTACTTCTAGTATAAAACTGCACTCAAACGATAGGTGTATGGGTTTTGCCACGTTTTAGTTAAGCCTAAAAGTTAAAGTTCGTTCATTTGTTTCATCATCTGACCTTGGTTAACTAGGGTGTTTGTTAAGGAACTCAACTTTGAAATCAAAATATTTAGTAAGAATTGTATAGTGCGTCCATTTAATCCCGCGTATCTATACTAATATTATAAAGCTGAATAGTTTGTTTATTTGAAAGCTAAAATCTCGGGAACTAATGGCTCGGATTGAATATTTACAAATTATAATATATTTCCAATAATAATTATTTAATTGAATACAACATTACGCTACTATCAACAGGAGCGGACCATGAATGCAGAAAGTAACAAAAACGGGAAAAATATAACTTTTTGAGACCTTTCGTACATGACAGCACGTGTCTAAGATTGGGTAATTATAAAATATGTAAACCTTTACTAATTCAAAAATCTGAATTTGAGTTGGTACGACCAATTTTCGATAGGTGGCAAATACAAATATCTTTATTGCTGTTTGCAGGTAAGATAAGATGATACAAAACATTTAAATAATTGACCCATACAAACTGGCCTCTTCTTCTAGAGGCATGCAATATGTCTGGCAGCGCAGTTTCCATTGGTCTGAATTTATACAATGATAGTAATAGTCAGCTGATAAAGACTTCTTCTTCTTTTTTTCATTTTTAACTTTTAATCGGTTGTATCATATATCTCATCTGATTCATCGTCTATTAATTCCTGGCTTCTATCCCGTTGTGCCATGTTAGTGTGATATGTTTGGTGAGCACAATTACGCCAATGTCTTGTGCAGGTAGCTGTAGAGGTGTTTTGTTTGAACGCGATATTCTTAGAAATTACTGAACCGATTTCAAGAATTATTTCACCGCTGGATATATATTTATACCCGTAACTATAATATTTAAGTGGAAACTCAAATCAATATTCCAACGTTTATTTTAGTGTTAGTAAGTATAGGACGTCGAAAAAATAGAAAAAATGTACTAAGTAAAGTTTTGAATTAGGAAGGTAAATAGACAAAAAGGTTTCACGCAGCTAAATCCGCAACGCTCAGAAGATAAGAAGAACAAATCTTTCATTGTATAATTTGTAGGTATAAAATACTGGCATCTGCAAGCGACTTGGCTGCGTATAATTTTATAGAAAAGGTTTCTAACATAGCCTACTACTAATTACTTACTTGGCTTTTTATGAAACTTGGTCGAGTGCCTTAATTTAATTTTAAATTAAGTTGTTTAAAAGAACATAAATAAAGTATAAATCGATGTAACTTATTTATTTAGTTTAAAAGTAAATAATTAAAATAAATTATAATTCGATATAATTTTGATCTAATACTATGCTCTCATGAGGCGTGCTACTTCACGTAACACGTTTGTTTTATCAGGCCATCTACGGTCTGCGCCCCAAGATCGTCTAGCGGAGATAAAAATTCCCAGGTAAAAATGTTAAGCTGCTAAACACGGAATGACACTGAATCAGGTTTGCAGGGTTGTAGAAATGTCAGCGGCGCGTTCCCAAATGGTAAAGCATTATTTTCAGCATAAAGCTTTTGCCAAAACGGAGCTCATTTAAATGTTTTGATGTTTACTCTGATTGCAAATACACATAAAAGTGGTCAAGTGCGAGTCGGACTCGCCCATGAAGGCTTCCGTAGCAGCAAGTAACATAATATAAAAGTTTTGTAGTTCGTTGTTACTTTAATCAGCGTTTTAACAATAGTGAATTTATGATGTATTAAAATAAAACTACTTACCAAATCTCATTCAAACCAATTTTTGTTGAAAGTTTACATGGTAATGTACATCAAACATTTTTTTAGTTTTGTCATTCTCTTATTTTAGAAGTTACAGAGGGGGGCACATATTTTAACAGTTTTGAAGAGTCAGCAACTATTCGTAAGCGCAAACTATTCAGCTTAGAAAAACAATATGATAGAAATCTTAATATCATTTTTCCATACTTTTTTTTCAAATAAAGAGTGACGAGACGAGCATGACATGTGCCTGATGGTATGCAACATGCCTGCCACATAACATCACAGTGACACGCAGCTATTGAAACATGAACAGCCCAAATCATTACTTACTCGTAGCACTGTACTGCGCTTGTCACCTAGATATATAAGATGTTTTACCTCTAAGCCCTGTAATTTCACTGAAAACATTGCCCTTCAAACCGGAACATAGTAATGTTTACATATTACTGCTTGGTATAATAACTGACAAAGCTGTGGCACTTCCCCAAGCGGACTTTGCAAAGAGTCCTAACTAAGCTGAAGTAAATAAAAAGTCCTGCTAAGCAGTAATGCTTTGCAGTGTTGGAACTCTTCGCAAAAAACACACTGTGAAATACACTGTGCTCGTTACCGAGATGAATAAGTAGTTTTATGATTTTTTCTTGTAATTTATCTCAAAATTAGTCAATTGATGCCTTGATTTTTTGTATTTTCATTTTTTTCTTCTCTAAAGCTAGCATTTTTTGGCGTTTATCAATCCATCTATCGTGTCCTAGAATGAAGACGGTATTTCGGTACAACGCTGAAGGTACTTTGGAACGTAACTGACAACATTCTGAAATACACTGAGATAAGAAAATACCTAAACAAGGCAAAACATTTTGCTAACAGATGAAAAACAAAACATAAAACACAGCCATGGACAAGGTCAACAGTTAAGATTTCGTGCCTGCGATGAGATAAGATGCTATTACCCAGTCTACACCTATGGATAGATTTTAAATGATCCTTGTTACTTTTATTTATTTATTTATAAGCATGATTAAGTATTAGTTATTCCTGTAATATAATTTGTACGCCGAAATAGCCAAGAACATGAGGCACTATACTTGAATTACATCTGCTGTTAATGTATGTGATTACACAACCATGTTCTGACAAATAAATAATTTGATTTGATTTGGAAAATAATAAATATATGTAGACGAACAAAAATCTAGGACATCATTTGAACATAAAGGTATTAACTGAGATCAATTACTTAAGAAGAAAAATACATCTTCATCTACATAAATAAAAGCGAAAGGTCAATCATTCGAAATCGAAATCGAAATCTTATAAACTACAAATGCTAGGAGCTCTACGCGGATAAATTCGCGGGTATCAGCTAGTATTTATTATAACTACAAAAATCGTGAAATGTGCTCGTATGTTCTGAAAAGTTACAATATGTTCAATTGTGCCCTTGTGTCACCTAAAGTTACAAGTTTGCGCAGAGACTGCGACACGAGACCGCGATAAGAGACCGCGACCGGAGACCGAGACAGGCACTTGACACTACAGAATTGTATGGGCGCCAGTTCGCGCCCAGACCGCGACAGGAGACCGAGATACGTGTCGCGAGACATAAGTTATAAGTAAGACATAAGTCGTAAGTTACGGCTGGTCTAGTCGGGAGAACGGCACTTGCCGATCCGGAGAACCCCGGGTTCAAACCCCACACGCACCACTGTCTTTTCGAAGTCATGTGCGTAATGCCGCTAACTTAAAAACGGGGAAGAAAAACATCGTGAGGAAACCGACTCGTACCTAGAACCTTTCGAATTCATGACTGTGTCATCCACCAACCCGCACTGGGCCAGCGTGCTGGATTGACCTTAACTCTCTCCTTGCGAGAGAAGGTCCGAGTCCCAGCAGTGGGAACATTTAGTAGGCTGTTGATGATGATAATGATGTATATGTCTTTTCTCAGACTATAGAATACGAGTACTAGCAGCATCCCGCGGTTTTACACCCTTAGTGCCTGTTCTCGTTTTACCCGCAATAAATAGTACATATTTTGTATTCTATTCCAGACTATAATCTAGAAACTTATTTAAATTAGTACTGTACGTTTGCAATCTATGAAATTTAACAATAGTCAAAACAGTTTAATCAGAATAACTACCAAAATAACTACGCTACTATCCGCCATACTAGGCTACATAGATAAAATAGCTGTTTTTATATGGGTGTTGAATTATTCCTAATAAATGTTTTTTTTTTTTTATTAGGACAACTTTCCGATGTAACAGACAGATATACCTACTAACTTACGCAGTCACAAAATATTAGTACGGATCCACATAAAAATCTTAGCTTTTCAGCCGCACTTTCGGTAAGTTTCCTGTATATACAATAAGTACTCTTTAGCGGGACCGACTGACTGAAACCACACTAAGTGAAATGGATCGTCATCAATCATTCGCCAGACCCAAATCGATTAAGATGTAACCCGGTTTTTAGCCTTTGTCGTCGTAAAGATTGTAAAGGTAGGTTTACTATAGCTTAAGGAAGGAAGCTTTTTCTTTAAAATAATGTGATTATCGTTTGCCATTTTTGTGTTTATTTGTGTACTTCGAAATATAAATAGATTAGATTACTAGAAAGGCAATACATTTCGATTTTTTCTTCTGCTGTGTTCTAAATAAAATTTAATTTCGTATTGTTTTTAGATAACTTTACTTTTATTCAAATAAACTGAAGGAAATTAAATACAACTTAAGTCAAATTTTGTAATAATATGATGAAAAGACTCCCAAACGAATTGAAAAAATATGGAAAAAAACAGAGGCGCCCCAAGTTTCAAAGCGTCCGAAGTCACATCGCTATTTTCCGAACACTTTTACAATGTTCACGCGAGTCAAAACTAATCAAAAATTATAGTGAACTCAATCAGGTACAAAATTTTCGGTTCGATCGAAGGTTTCAGTTATAATCAAATTGTTCTCATTTGTTTGTTTTGTAAAACTGAAGTCAAGAAGTGTGACTTTTATATGATGGCTTAAGTTAGTGTTCAACCAAAACATTAAAAAAAACTAATATACAAGCTGCGTTATTAAATTTTAATTTCGTAATCAAACATGTTTATATATATTTACTACGTAAGTAATTATTTATATGGAATGTGTATGTAAGTACGTAAATTATCTGGCGAAAACTCAAAGTATCAAAGAAAAAACTTGACACAAAACATAGCGGAACTACACCCTACACCACATTTACACAAATGCATCTTTTATCATTGAAGAATCCAAGAGTGGCATTTATCATCAATGGCTATTATGGCGATGACACGGAGCTGGTCGTGAATGGTTGCCAGTTTGCAAATACGTATTTTATTCTACTAGCTTGGGAAAGTATTGGAAGAGTAAAGTCAAAGTTTTTATTCATGAATATACTATTTACACGCCATTTAATAAGTAGTTTTTATATTTAATAATAAATTGACAAAGTTTAAATAAATACTACTACGCTAAGCTACTAAATCACACAATTAAAAATAGCATCATAAATTCAACAATAAATTCATCAGTCACACAACCCACCCCTAACGGCACCTGGCACAAAGGTGCCCATTACACTGGCAGCATTACCACGCTGAATAGCTATGAACAATCTTTGTGCCAAGTACAAAGATTATCATTTGCCCTTTAATTAAAAAAAAAAAAACAAAAGCATACCAAAAGTATACATTTTAAAGTTTAAAATTATCATTTCACTGTTCAATAATAATTATCGTACAGATAAGTGTATGAACGATGAACGATGCTATTTCTTTACAATTTTATCGTAAGTTTACCGTCAGTCTCTAAAAAAGTTGCTGTATTTATAAGCAATAAGTTTGATCGATTTTTGATCTAATACCAGAGTGGGAACTTCACTACCACCGCAGAGTCCGTCACCGTCAAAAAGCTCATTCCTATATCCTGCCTAACTGGAAATGTCAAACCGTCCAGTTCTCCTCGATAATTTATACCGTGAGTCTGCAGGCTATAAAATTCTCTTCCTCTGAAGGTACCTATTTCCGACAAACTTTGACAAGGAAAAGTTTATAAGGGTACTTTTGAAAAGTTTCTTTGGGCTAGCAAAAGTCGTCAACATTTTTGATTTTGGAGATGTTCATGAGAATAATTCAATTGGGCTGGGCAGCATTTGATAAACTTCGTTGAGTCTTCTCGTCACCCATCTCACGAAGTCTCAAAATAAAGATATAGAACCCATTGTGACCTACGGTCCTGAAACGTGGACACCGACACTGAAAATGATCCGTAAGCTCAAAGTCGCTCAGCGAGATATGGAAAGGGTTATGCTTGGGGTTTCTCTGAGGGATTGCATCCGCAATGAACTAATTTGTCAGAAAACTAAGCCACCGACATAGCTAAGCATATTAACAAACTAAAGTGGCAGTGGGCCGGCACATCTGTCGCAGATCCGATAACCGTTGGAGTAGACGGGAGTGGAGACTGCAAATCTGTAAACGTAGTGTAGGACGCTCTGATAATAGATGGAGTGACGATATACGAAATACGGCTGGTGGTGGTTGGAAACGTAAGAGCGAGGATAGGGCCGAGTTGCGTATTATGGGAGAGGCCTATGTCCAGCAGTGGACAAATACAGACTGATGATGATGATGATGATGATCTTTATACAATGTGAAAATTTAGTGGGCTGCTTATGCTGTATATTACATTCCAATAGCCGCGTGCCACTGTGCTGTTCTGAAGAGGCATATTGCTTACCATCAGGCTCGTGTTCTGCTCGTATTGTCACTCCATAGTCTCTATGCCCGATTGATACACCGGCGTGTAATATAGTACCCAAAAACTTGGTTGATGACGACAAGAAACAAACTTATAGTTGCGTTTTGGGTTTTTGGCGGGAAATTTTTTTTCGTGTTTTTATTTGGGAAGGTATACCGATAAATTTGTGTTTAATGGCTTCTACTTGAACCGGTCTTTCTTTTGATATAACCCACATTAAAATTAGAGTTCATTTACATAGAAAAATCGTAAACGCTCTTGAGAGTAAATGGGTAAAGGCGCAACTTCATATGCCGAAACATAAACACCGCACTTATGTAACCTGACACCCGTTTTCCCGCCAAATTTGTAAACGCGAAGAGCGGGCAGTGTATCAAGCGGATACTATAAATTAATATACAGTAGTTAGGCGGTAAACCCCCTGATCAGCTTACGTCCAACAAATCTATCGGATAGACGTTAAGGCCTGGTAGTTCTGTCAAATTAGGCATTTAACGCTGTCTTGTTCTCGCGACCGTCACCGACCGCGGAATCGGTGCCACAGTGCAGAAATAACATTAAAATATTGGACTATGTAATTTAAACTCATTTTTTGTTTAAGATTTGTTTATACTAGTGATAACAATTTTGTGAATTGTGAAGTGAAACTAAGAAATATTAAATTTATCTATACTCGTAGATATACAAAACTCAACCTTTTCATTTTGGTCACACTATAAGTTGAGAACGGCTTTTCTAATTTCATGCATCTTTTTAAAATGTTTCCTAATAATTCACAAGTTCGTCAAAATTTAAAAAAAATGTGCTGAAACGTAATGAAATGCCATTAAAAAATTTTGGTTTTTTTTTTGTCAACTTTTTTTTCTGTCAAAGAAGGTTTTTAAAAGGTCGAAAAATTTTTTTTCTATAAGGTACAGATCACTTACTGAGCATAAAATTACAAAATGCTCACAGATCTAGGTAGAGCTTCAAACGCCAATTGAAAAAAACTGTTTTAGCCGATATTTTGAACTATACTATATTGGAAACTATATGTTTTGACAATAATTGTAGAAAATAAAATTTTGCATCTTTTGTTGCTAGTAAACTTTTTTGCAAAACTTACCGTTTACGATTTATAACCCATTTAATGATACGATTGCGATGATGCCGATAATAGTGGATGTAAATGATGCGGTCTACGATGGAACTTGTTTCTCTAATAGAAACAAGCACAGTGTACCTCGTAACCCCAAGGTTCGAACCTTCGACAAAAACCCACTCTGGCAATGCGTTTCACAGCTTAGTTGTTCTTATTACAAAAGTGGAGACCAAACTCTTCGTTCAACTCTTCAGTCATGATGATGAACGGTGCTGTTTATTCGAGCAACGAGCAATATGATAGAAAACTTTAATTTAAAAACCCCGACTACAAAAAAATCTACACGTAAAAAAATATTACCTACTATCTAAGGACACTTTGGCGAGTCAGACTAGTCTTAGAATATCTTTGTTACCAAAATCCATACAGCCGTTTGGAAGATATGTGGAAATAAAAGATTTACATACATAAAAGATATCCCTGCGAAAAACATAACCCTTCTTCCATTCCGGTAAAAAGGGACATGTTTATGCTACAGGGAACAGAATTCACAACTTATTATTTTACATTGTTATCATCAAATTTGACATAATAAATCGTAATCGGTAAGTTCGAAAAAAAAAGTTTACTGACAACAAAAGATGGGAAATTTTATTTTCTACAATAATAATAGGCTTTATTACTTTTTCAGAATATCAGCCAAAAACGTTTTTTCGAGCTGGCGCTTGAAGCTCCACCTGGATTTGTTATTATTTTGTGATTTTATGCTCAGGAAATGATTCTAAACCTTATATAAAAATACGAATCGGAAATTTAGTGCAGAGTTAAATTCTACGAGTAATTTTACTGCCTAAAAGGCTTCTTATCAAATTTGGTCGAGTGTCTAAATTTCTATGAACAATATTAACATTTTCATACAAAAAAGAAAGAAAAAACAATAAATTCCAAGTTTGTAATTACAAACTTGGAAAAGAAATAAAAAAATAAAAATTCTAACAAAACCATACGTGTATCTATGGAAAGGTGTTCAAAATTGTATTGAAGTTCCTAACATTTTTTTTCTAAACTGAATAGTTTGCGCGAAAGTCTCTTCCAAAGTGGTAAAATCTGTAGGTGAGGACTTTTCTTCCAAGTACTAAGTACCTTACTACCAAAGAATTTACCTAAATTTATTAGGGGATTTACGCAGGGGATTTCTCCCCTCTCATTATTTCCTTATCCCGATCTCTGATTTAACGGACGAATATTTTACCGATACTTATCTATTTTCCATTGCATCCGCATTGAATTTTTTACTGATGTGATATCGACGTCAGTTTTTTGAGACACCCCTTTTGGTCTACAACATAAAGTAAACAGCGTACTAATTAGTATCAGCGTCTATTTGCAATTCCCAATGAAAACGGTAACAAAAATCAAGATCATAGCGTGCTTCACTAGACTGTGCTACCTACTGATATTGTTATGCTGTGGCACTATGATCGTAATATTTAAAATTTATCGGTTGTTAAAATTGCAAAATCAAGCACAGGCCCGTCGTCTGTGAGCGCCGAAACGCGACTGATCAGGCTTGCCGAACGGCGCGCTATATATATGGTAGATATTAAAACATAGTGAATAACTGATACTTTTATCAAGTCAAACTCTGCGAATGCATCTATAACTTTTAGTGGCTTTCGTGGAGTACAAAAATTTAGTAAAAAGTCATTAGTTTAGTCATAAACTTGAAAAACTTTTGAAAAGGGGTAACTTTGGGATTTTTCTATCAAGTAAAATTCATTAAATCGTGTTACTGACTGCGAATTGCACTAGATTAGATCCTTAACTATAACATATATTTTTTTCAGAGTTTAATACACTATTTTAAAGGTCTTAAAGTTGTTTTAAAAATTCAAAATTACGGCCCACACGCCCTTAAGATGAAAACCGTATTGTTAGTAAAATAGAGCTCACATCAAAATCATTTTTCATGAGATCTCTACGAGATCAAAAATAAGAATAATGGACATATCACATTTTCTTTCCTGCCTCACATTATCGAACTGAGAAAAGCTATCAGATCCCGATCTATTGTAAATTACCACCATTTTAGCGGGAAATATCATTGAACTAACGCATAAAACACATGCTAGATCATTATCACCATATCTAGCATTGATCTTACCCATTTACACCATTTTAACTTTCACCCGCATTTAATCATACAAGTTTGTTATACAGGTACAAGGCTTTGCTAATTCTGAGTAGGTCACACGATTATAGATTTTCATGTTTTTGGCAATTGGAAAATAATTTAAAATAAACAGACGTGGTGTCATGTGACTCCAGGTAGAAACGACATTTAGATTATGCAGAAACAATTTAGAGAGTTGCAAAAAATATGCTTAGTTGTATCATTTCCGGTACAATTAATCAAAAAATAAAGTCGGGTTCAATGTCCACGAGCAATTATTACGCGTCACTTCCGTTATATTTTTCTTACGAATTTAGAGACACATTTTTTTTTCAGGTCGGTCACGCAGCAAAATCCTTATAATCCAAGCCTGCCATAAGAAATATCGTTCAAATAACTTCGCATTGTGTGAAGCTGCGGTGACCAAGTGGTGAGTAGGTGTGATTCATTGTCACGAGGTCAAAAGTTCAAATTCCTCTTACATGGTTGATGTTCCAAAGACACGAACGAAGAGATTTGACTCTACTTTTGTGATAAGAACGTCAATGCTGTGGAATACGTTGCCTGAGAGGGTTTTTCCCGATAATTACAATCTTTGTGTCTTCAAATCGAGAGTGAATTGATTTCTTTTAGGTAAACACGTTCCATCGTAGACCGCATCATCGTTTAACATCAGGCGAGATGGTGGTCAAGTGTAAACCTATAAAAGTTAAAAAAAAAACTTTTCTGAAAATTTTCTCAATTTCAGATGTAACCATGTTATGTTACAACCGCCGGTTCTTACTGTCAAGGAAAACATCGTGAGAAACCGTCATGTTTCAAGAAAAAATCCAACGTGTTTTACTAAAAAGATATAAAATATAACTTTTGTTACTTATAATAAACTATTATCAATTTGATTAAACTGTGCATGGGTGGAGGATTTAATTTCAAAAAGTAATTAAATAACATCAATAAAAAAGGAATCGAAAAAGTAAATAGCAAAAGACTCGGACAAATAAATATTTGGGTTTGTTTTTACATTGCAATAGAATAAATAGTGACTGATATTCTGTACTACGAGTAGAGGTGTTCAGGCATGATGCCAAATGGCATACGAAAAAAGTTTACGGGTATCTTAAAAATCTTTGTGAACGGATAACTGAATGGAAGTAGGTTTAGTACCAAACTTGAGTGAATGGTAAAATAGAATTATCGTCTGAACTCTCTAAAAGGTAAATAAAAAGATACGTCAAAACATTGTAGATGTCTAAGTTTTTGAGCCCACAGCAGTGAAATAGAGCAGGCTTAGAATGATGTTGCAGATTGCAGCTTTTTTTTATACTGTAGAGTGACATGTGCCTGATGGTAAGCCAAATAACAGAACAGTGACACACAGCTATTGGATCATGAAGAGTCCAAATCATTTCTTAGCATCGCACTGCGTTCGTCACCCAGAGATGTAAGGTGTTTTACCTCTTAGCCCAAAAATTTCTTTGGATTCAAACCGGAACACAGTAATGTTTTCACACTGCTACTTCGTAGCAGAATAACTAGCAAAGGTGCTGTACTGCCCCAGGTGGTCTCTTCAAATAACATTACAACTACAATAATTGGTTGTGGTTGAAAACGTAAGATCGAGGATAGAGTTCTGTGCCGTATTTATTATTATGCTAGAGGCCAGTTCCAGCTTAGCTCGGATACTGTTACATTAAAAGAAATTGGTGGACATTTCACACATGACACTATCTGACCCAAAATAAGCAAAGCTTGTACTATGAGAGCCAGATAGCTGATATAATACTTGTATAGTTGTAAATACAAACTTATTATACATACTCAAATTAGGGCTATTAAACGAAATAAAATTATTTTACGAGTATTATTGCTTATCTTTCAAGTTGGACCAAATTGCAACATAAATACCAACTTTTTTGAATATCGATTGAGTTGGTGAAGACGCCACTTGGAACACACATCGTGACCATAAATTTTTGAATAACAAGTTAAATTACAGGTCAAAATACAGCAGTAAACGAATACAGGCTGATGATATGAATGATGATTAAAGCGTAAGTTACGATTATCGCCATTCTATAACATAATGAGTGTCCACGTTTTTGTAGTAAGCTTTTCCTGTAAATTTACACATTACGACAATTTTATCTTTTTGCATCTATTTTTCGGTTTTCAGCCTAACACAAGTCGTCGTTTCACTTGGTTGTATGATTCAAACTCGGACTAGGACCCTAATGATTTCTGTTATTCCTTGGCACATAAGTTATGAGTCACAGAACCACGCTTTTTTAAAGAGGGAGTTACGGCAGTTGGTCTCACTTTTCTAACTTTGAAGAATATAATATAAAATGGAAGTTAACTTAAAGTAAAAGGCTCAACTAAACTAAACCAGTTCATAGTATGTCCTACGACTATGTATTTTACAATCATTAAATCGTAGGTACAAATCCTATACATTATATATGCAGGAGCTAAATCTATGATACCTTAAACGTTATTAATTTTAATGTACAGCGCAAAATCAAGATGTATGTTTGCACTCGAGCCACAAGATATTTGTATCTTGGGGCTCTTACACTTAGTTTGGAGCTCACTGATAATAAATGCAACGTAATTTAATTGTAAAACGTATTTTTGTACAATATTTTGTTTGGAAACTCCACTCACTTCACTCCGCTCCGCTCCACTTCACTCCACCCCACCCCACCCCAAAAATATGAGTAGTGTATGTAAATAGTAATGACCTTGGAATAAAACCGTAGCTAGTTCCACAAGCGCGGCGGGCGCGGGTGAAAATCGGTCAATGAGTTTTTAGCCTTAGAAAAACATTTTTAACTAAGTGTAAAGATTTTTCGGGTACTTAAAGACATTAACTTACTGACTTTAAAGACTTATAGGGACAGGGAGATAAAATAAAAACTTATAGGGACAGTTACGTTATAATTTTGACACAAAACACACCATACAAAACATAGGTTTGGTAAAAGAAACTACCTACAAAAAAAAAAAATTAAAACTGGCAAAAACAACAATTTATGGGAAGGTTTTAGAATCATTTTTAAAATACTATCTTTAGTAACTGATTTGTTTCTAAATCGCCGCTTGTCGGTACGTAATGTCTTGTAATGGTAATGTCTTGTACGGTAAGTTCTACAAGAACTATGCGTTTCGTAGCTCTAGAAAAAAGGAAAATGTCCGGTCTGGATGACAAAACACCCACATCCTCTGGGATTTTGTAGTGCTTTTCATACGTGTCCGGTTCTGTACCCAGGATTGAGTAAGGCTTGTTCCTGGAGTTTGAAGTTGCGCCTTCTTTTACAAAGTTAATTTGTCTTTTGTTTGTCGTCATTCCTTTTTGGGCTCTAGCTACTGAAAGGCTCATAGCTTGAATGAAAGGCTAAAACACGAAATAACCCGATTATGGAAAACACCCACAAAAGTTATACCCATAGTAGTAGGAGCCACTGGAAGTTGTAGCTAAATCTCTACACAGATACTGCACAAAATGAGATTCACACATTAACACACACATCATTCAAAAACAAGCAGCCATCGACACAACAACAATCATCAGCAAAGTTTTGGGGGACACAGTCTTTGTACATGGGGGAACTGAGCCACCCTTTCCCTGAGGGTCTCGGGTCGGGGGTCTTTTTTCAAAACTTTTTTAGAACAAAGCAACTCAATCAATAAAAAAAACTATAACTCACTTGTGAGTAATAGTAATGAAAAAAGTCACCGTTTGATTATAATGAGTGTTATTCGGTAAAAATAGAGCCACTTTATGAGCAACTGTATAGAAAAAAAAAATTGCTGCGCTGGGACCTTTTTTTATACAAAATCTTCTGGGTTTTCGTCACCAACATGGTAATGTTAACAATGGGCGACGTGATGTAGTGACGTAAAGGTTTGCACCCACTTATACAACTCAACTGCCACCCGACAAATAAAATACACTCAAATATGGCCCTTATGTCATATAGATTAAAATATAGATTACAAATTTTGTAACATTTATGGATAGACAATAGTAGTAATAGAAATGTAAAATTAATTAAATATCTTATAAATATAAAATATCTACAGTGGTTTATGGATAATTCAGGTGTGCTTAGTGTAAGTAGTTAGTTAGGTAGGTTTGTAATGTAGTTCTCATTAATTATATTTTAGTTTTGTTAATAAAGGCTCTGCCCACTCAAAAAAAAAATTAAATAAACCTAGTGACTTTTAGGTGATAATTATAAGCGGGGCTATTTTTACTACCACTTTAATTTAAACGATTATTACATCTGGGGGCAGTGCAACTACTGTTCTACTATTGGTACATAAAAACATCGACTGTCATTGCAAAAATCCAGCATAGACAGGGACACATCTTCTAATTTTATTCAGCCTATTGCTTCCCACTACTGGGCGAATGCCTCCCTTTCTGCTTTTAATACGCATATAAATAAATTAAAGGAAAACTTTTCATTTCGTGTTATGACGCTGTCAGTCGATATTGTCAGTCGCTGTCGCCGTAGAGTTTATTTGTGTTTGATTTCGCAAGATAACATCCAAAATAATATCATAAAAAATGTCGATAATATCAAAAGACGACGATGAACTTAGTGGCTACCAAGTAGTTGGTATGCCCAAAGACGGATCTTATCTCTTCCATTCAATATCTTTCTTGGTGTATGTTAGAACTGACTCAACTTGCAGTATCAGATCTGCTATAGTCGCATACGTTGCTGAACATTAGCTCACAACACGCGCGCCGCCATAACGTTTCTACGAAGTGTTTAGTTAGGATAACAATAGGTATACGGTCAGAGTCAAAATTTGTTTACGCATAAATGTATGTAAATAAAATTAAAGGAAAACTCTGGATAAGACTAGACTGGTTTTTATTTATTTGCAGTCTTCTTCCAATCTTCTAAAGTTCTTTGCCTATTATGGAGAGTCCACTTAAATAATGAACGCGAATGGACAATACGAAAAACTGTTGCTACTGTACAAGAATCAGAACCGGAAAAAAATAAAAGAAAGATTTGTAATAATAAAAAGTACTCCTAAAGAGATAAAAAAATGTGTCAAATAATACATCTAATATAAAAAAAATTGTAAGTCCACGTTTCTACAAAAAGAAGTGAAATCCAACCAAAAACAAGTCACACAACATTAACTATAATAATAAAGAAATCGCAGTAAGGAACCTTAGCTTGGCAAGGCTTTGTCTAGATTTCATTACTTTTTAGAGATAAATATGCAGCTCCATCGAGACTTGGCTAGTTTTTACATAATGTTTTTGGTGGGATGTACTTTATAATTTGTTGAGTAGCGCTTAATTTACTTGTTAACCATAAATATCACGAATTACTCATTAAAACTATTATTAGATAATATTTATTTTAGCATAAATTACAGCTGTTGGTTTGATGACTCGACAGATAATTTTACAGCGAAAAAAATTATTTCAAATAATGCGTTCAATATTTTTTTATCGTATAGTTTGACGCGATGAACATAAGCTTGATCTTAATAACCAACACACCTGCCCATTACAGCACAGTGCCACGCAGTTATAGGAAAATGAAGAGGCCAAATCTGAGTAGGTGCTCGGATTTGAAGATTATAATTAGGAATTAAAAAAAATGAGCGGCCCACTAAATGTCCCCACTGCTGGAACTCGTGTCCATCTTTCGCAAGAAGATAGGCCATAATCCACCATGGTGGAAAGTGCGAGTTTGTGGATGACACAAGACCTCGAAAGAAACTAGGTACCTACATGGCGGTTTGCTCACGATGTTTTCTTTCACCGTCCCCCAAAACCGTAGTGATAACAAAATGATGCTACTCTTGGAAAAAATCTCTGAGGTACTGGAGGAGATTTAAACCTACGACTATATATCTGTGAAATTGAACGATCATGCGTCCTACCAGGTCGCTTCGGCTTTAAACGTTCTAGTTAAAATATATAGAAAAGATTAAAAACCAGTACACAGTTGATGGTATAATTGATGGACATGCATTAAAATATACAGTCGAATATAATACACACAATAACAATCCTCCTTTTTTTAGATCGAGTAAAAACATTGCATCGCGTCCCTTTCTCCTAAACGGGTAGTCATTTTATGGCCTCTTAAAGAAACGAGACGTAGATAATCGCTGTTATAAAACGACACAGCATAACAGTCGTAATAACATAACATCATGTACAAGTCAAGTTCAATAGAATTCGGCCAGGAGCGAGGCCTTCTAAATTCTAAACAATAAAATGGCGCCAGACAAGCGAAGCCGCTGAAAATTAATTCTTTTTGAATGTTTTACCTTGAGGGCAAAACAAAGCGGTTGTAGATTAAATGAAAGTTACTATCTAACTGACCTGACGCGGAGTATTGGTATTTTTTTTACGATAGACAAATAATTGAGAGGGTGTCATAGATTGGGACTCAACATCTTAACGATCTCTAGGTCGACCCAGACAAAGGTGGCGTGCAAAATCTTAAGATAGAAACTGACTTTATATAGACTATTCATAAATATAAACTGCCAAAACTGTAGGATGGGCTTTCTAGGAGAAGTGAAGATTCGTCTTTACCCAGCTAGGAATAGTCTAAACTGATAAAAACAATATATCCACTTCAATCTACTTGGGATCTGCTCCTTGCAGTCAGCACTCTAGTTTAAAACTTTTTTATCATGGTAAATTTTTCGTCAATATTTACTGCAGTATTTAACTTAAAGAACACGAAGACTGAACATATAAACTATTTTCGTACAAAAAAATAAACCGGAATTAAATATTGGAATACCGGAATATTGTAAGTCGGCTAAAAATGGTACTGACATAAAAAATACATTAAACGATATATGGTTTCACCAGGGGGACACCGCAAAGAGAAACAACTACTACAACTGTGAAATATATGGAGTACCTTCTCGGAAACACTGTAAAAAGATTTTGTTTTTTTTTTAGGCAAACTTGTGTAAATTCAGTGCCTACCAATATTTGCCCATATTTAAGTATTTAATATTGGTGTAATATTGTATGATTAAATTTAAATGAATAGAAAGCATAGCTTGCTAGCTAAGAATCATTTGCCAATAGCCAAACTGTCTGCCTTGGTCACTCTGAGTTCACGTTCAGCCTACTCAGAGTCAGTCAGGCGGCCTGGACGAGATTGCTCTTGGTGATTAGGTCGCCATTTGCTAAAATCGACGCATCAATGTCGATAACATTTACAATAAAACCACCTCAGAGCTCTGATGATCTACCGAACAAAAAAGAACATCAAAATTGATTAACAATTTTGGTGGAGCTATCGCGAAACTTGAATGCAAAAAATACAACCAAATTGAGAACCGGATCCTGTTTTGAAGTCGGTTAAAATAGTATCTTTCTATGTACTCTAGCTTTAGTTGAGCCAGCACAGTCACTATTATGAAAAGCGACTGCTTGTTTATTGATTACACTACAAAATTTCACAATTGGAACGGAACGTCCACAGCCTACTAGAAAACAAAAACGTTCTATTGAAAACAGCTGATTATCAAGGCTTTTCAACAAATGTTCTCATAACGTCATGGCGTAAATCTTACGGAATACGTAATGAACTTGTTTTTCGGTGATTTCTTGAGCAATATTGTTCGAGGAACTAAGCAATGTAATTGTTTTCTTTTGTACTAGTAATCTACCTTGTACTTACATTTAAATCTTATATTTTAAACAACTTTAAGTAATTTTTTTTTTATTATCTTCTTTTGGTGTAACCCTCGGCGTCACAATTTTTCACGATGATTTATTTTCAACAAATAAAATTTATGCAAAAATATCGTTTCGTAAAGTGTCCCACGAGAGCTATTTATTTTAAAAGCTTAAAATAAAAATTTGAAGATAATTTTCACAAAAAATCTAGTCTCAAACTCAGCATCCTAAGCTTGTAACTACGGAAGCCGTGAACTGATGTCGTTTTTTCGAGTTGCAAGCAGTCTGATAGAAAAAAGGGAAGGTGGTATTAGATTATAGAGATTAGTCGCACACTCACCGAAGTGTTTCCGATAAAAATTAATAAGCTAGCAACTTTGCGGCGATGTTCAAGACTTTGAAGTCTTTTGTCGCGGAGAAATAATGGGACCAGGAACCACGTTAATAAAACCACGGTACTCTGCTAGTCTAGCTGCTAGTAGTATAAAAAGCCTAATCATAATTTATACGAAGCTAGTAATGCTGGTGCTACTTCTGCAGACAAGCCAGCATTGGCCTGCCCCCTGTTGTTTAGACGAGGCCAATTCATTTACGGATTTTTGTTCGGTGTGTGTTCTTTTCACTGGCTTGAAAAATAGACGAGCGCTCTATTCTCGCCGGCGTTGCCAGCCAGCGATGGATTGCCTTGATAAACTTACAAGGCAAATGCCAAGTCATCGCTAGCTGCCAGTGAGGCTGGTAGCCAGCGATGGCCTCGCGCGAACTAGGTTTTACTTCAAAAAATAAATAAATTTACATTCACTTTAAAAAGTTAAAAAGCCTTCTTCGTTACCGCGTTGCGATCTTTTATTGCCATGAATTTTGTTACTAATCGATAAGTATTGCTTTTATGTCACCTCTCTATATTTAAAGGCAGTTATAACTCAATTATACACTGTTAATGTGATGGTTGTTAGTTTTTAAACAATTATGTTTTGGTTTAGTAGCAAAAATAAATGCCTTCAAATGGGTATGTTTGGTCTGTTGATCAGATGTCAAGGTTAATAATTTACTCATGTGCAAAATATTGACAATTCATACATAAAATATATATTATAATTGTTCAGGCACGTTAATTACAACGTTAATTACTCTCTCAAGACGAACTCATCTCTCATCTTTGAATAAATTCCTTAAACTTTGACAAAATATCTTCCGAAAACTTTTCGGAGGGCATTTTATAAAAACGAATCATTAAAATGTGTGCATTAAATTAGTAAAAATAATTTTGAGTGAATTTCTACCATTAGGGAACCACTAATTTGTGTAGGTATACAACTTTACAACATTTCATAAAACCTGCGCTTACTGTTATTTTTTAATATTGGTGGAAAATTCACACACTACACCATCTAACCCCAAACTAAGCAAAGCTGTAATGTGGTGGCTCTATAGCGGATATAATAATTGTAGTTTGACTGGAGTTTTTCCTTCTTTGCCGCTCTTATATGAGCTAACTTTTAGACAAACATGGCGCAATTACTGGGTCAACCCACCATGGCCCATCATTTTCGGCACCAAAATCTTCAACGGCTTCAGAACTCTTGTAGGTTACGTTTTTTTTTGTTTCTGAGAAACCAATTTTCGCTAAAACTGCGGTTCCGCTATCCTGATAGCATCGATTCCGTTCCTCTTGTGACTCTTATTGAATTTACCGCTTGATGGACGAGATCGGACCCAAATCTGTCCTTGTATAAAATAGAGTTGTACAAAATAAAATATCATTTAATTGTCATAGAAGTAACATTCACATATAATTATAAACATTATGTAGTACTAGCGGTCCGCCCCGGCTTCGCCCGTGGTACATAATATGTAGTTTATAGCACTCAAAGATCATGTGCGTATCCAACGATGAAAGATTTTTTTTAAATTGGTCGAGCAGTTCCTCAGATTAGTGCTTTCAAACAAAAAACCTCTTAAGTTTTATAACATTAGCATAGATGAACGCCATTACACAAACTCGTCACATTACAATTTGATTTACAAGATATTATGACTGTACTTACGACGATTGAAATTGGTACTCCGTTTATGATTCCTTAATTAAAAATGATGGAAGGTAGATACCACCTCCTACCTCTTTCTACTACATGTTTATGTCAAAAATAATGAAACTTTCCAACAGTGATAGACAATTTGTGTTTTTTTTTCATTTTAAATTTACTTGATACGAAACAAGTAAATTTAAAATGAATTCAATTTGTATTTTATATTAAGAATAAACCTAAAAAAACTTGCAAAACACCTAAAACAAATTAAACTTGATAAGTTCATGCGGTGTAATTCCCACTTAACTTGACTTCAGGTTAATAAGTTCAAAAAATTTGCGTGGAAGAAAACATCAGCCCAGATAGTTCCAGTTAGTGGGTTTAGAGTTTTCAGAGCGCACCCTGAAAAATGAGAACATACAAATTTAAATGGAGTTTAAGCTGGAAATTGAAGTTCTAAGTTGCTCAACTTCGTTATTGTCGTTCTATTGAGAAGTGCAAAACATTATCCGATTCAACGGATCGATCACAGCCTTACGCTAGACGCATTTCCGGCATAATAGAAGAGAACTCAGTAGTGTAGGTAGATGTGCCCTGGCCATCTTGAAATTGATATGAAATGTATTTAGGCGCAAAAAGGCATTTTTAGGATTTCGTAGCCAAATGGCAAAATACGGGACCCTTATAGATTCGTCATATCTGTTTGTCTGTCAGTCCGTCCGTATGTCACATCCATTTTTCACCGAAACTATAACAACTATACTATTGAAACTTGGTAAGTCGATTTACCTATTCTGTTAACCGCATCTTTCATACAAAAATAGAAAAAAACAATAAATTTTGGGGGTGTCCCATATTTAGAACTGAAACTCAAAATGTTTTCCCATCAAAACCATACGTGTGGGTTATCTATGGATAGGTCATCAAACATGATATTGAGGTTTCAAACTTTTTTTTCTAAACTGAATAGTTTGCACGAGGCACTCTTCCAAAGTGGTAAAAAGTGTGCCCTCCCCCTCTAACTTCTAAAATAAGAGAATGACAAAAATAAAAAAAAGTTTATGATGTACATTACCATGTAAACTTTCAACGAAAATTGGTTTGAATGAGATCTAGTAAGTAATTTTATTTTAATACGTCTTAAATTTACTATCGTTAAAACGCTGATTAAAGTAACAACGAACTACTTGCTGCTACGGAAGCCTTCATGGACAAGTCCGACTCGCACTTGCTCACTTTTATTTTTATATTTACGTCTATGATAATCTTATCATAGGTGAAACGACCGGCGTTCACTACTTCCTACAACCGCGTAGAACCGAAAGAGTGACCTCTCGACGATGACATGATTTCGTGCATCTGAAGTTTCGAAGAGCGCATATCATATGATTCATATCTATGGTATAAATCTACAATGATGCTGTCATGCGTAACAATACCTCATACAAGCAAGCTGTGCCATGCAATACGCTACAGAAACAACGTTGCCGAGAAAATGTCCGGAGATAATCCAGTGTTAATGGCCATTTTGGTCGAAGGAGCAGGCGTCTACAACCTTTCAAGCCAAACTTTCCACCAAGAAATTCGTATACAAAGAGTCAGTGGAATGTGATAAGCCGAAAATATGTTGATAAGAAACTCTACCGAATCTTAATGTTGAATTTAATATCTCGCAGTCGGTTTCGTCGCTACTTTGAGGTGCTTCTTTAAGTTGTATTTAAGTTCAACTCTTGGGAACAAATTTTGCTGATTTTCGTGTAGGTCTTACACCTACACGCAAATCAACAACATTAATACACGTAATGGACGCATGTGGATGGGAAACGAAATTTCACAAGTTGTTTGATCTTATATAGAATGAACTTTCAGGTATGGTTTCAGGTATAACTCAAAACAATACTTTTCTAACTTGTAAATTATGATCAGGTCATAGTAGTCATAGTAGCGCTCCGCTTAGGCTCTGTGGGCGGGCTGTTTCCGCAACTCGACGTCTTGGTGCGCCTGTTTTGCGTGTGGGGAAGTGCGCTTCACTCCCGCCAACCCAACTCCAACAGAAAGCCTAGCAGCTTCTTAACGTTGCCGCATGCTTCACGGAGCGTCCCCGGTGTGCCCAGGAACTTCGCTCGATGCGCCGCCACTCCTGTGCACTCCATGAGCATATGAGCGGCCGTTTCTTCAGCCTCAAGGCAAGCTCTTCAAAGAGGACTGTCGGTAATACCTAGTGTGAATAGGTGTTTATTGTACAAACCGTGACCTGTCAGTGCGCCCGTGACCAGTCGCAACTGTTGACGATTCAGGCTTAGCAGCTGCCGGGTGTACCGTGAGTTACGGCCCCCCAATGCCGCTCTGGACTGACTACAGTCCGACCTCTTGGTCCAGTTGTCGTTATGTTCTTTCAGTGACCTCTCTCGCAGCCATTTCCGTACCTGCGACAGTGGGAGCGGGACAATCGGTTCAGGGCCCTGAACCTGTTCCGCTGATGCCCTCCTCGCCAGTTCGTCCGCCGCGTCGTTACCTCTCGATCCGCTATGGCCTTTAATCCATTGGAGAACGATTTGATTGTGTTCACAAACCTCCGTCAGAGACTTGTCGCATTCAAGGACTAGTCCCGAAGCGATGGTGTTGCTCTTTAGGGCATGTAGGACCGCCGCGCTGTCAGAGAGTATGCGGATGTTATAACCTTGCACCCTTCTGTCGGTGATTATGGTAGCAGCCCTCGTGATGCCCACGCATTCTGCCTGAAAGACGGAGTTGTGGGCCCCGAGAGATGTGTGGTACCTGATATTCAAGTCTTCCGAGAAGGTGCCGGATCCAACGCCTTCGTTGGTTCTCGAACCATCGGTGAAGACCATCAGCTCGGTGGAGCTATGATCCCCGGAGGGAGGCTCCACGAGTTGAATTTTGTATTTCTTATCAAATACATACTGTTTGGGTATTCTATCACTTATCGCCAGCAGCATGGGTTGATGCTTCAGATTGTCTTGAAGGACCCGCGAGTGAGGAATACCTGTGTCATGCCAGAGACCAAGAGTCCATAGTCTTATTGCAGACATCGCCGCCTCCTGCTGCACGTGTGAATGGAGAGGAGGCAGATCCAGCATTATCTCCAGGGCTGCCGTTGGTGTCGTGCACATACCGCTGGTAATCGCCAGACATGCCAACCTCTGGAATTTCTGTAGCTTCGCGATGGTTGTAGCCAGTGTCGTCCTGGTCCACCAGACCAGAGCCGTAGGTGATTATTGGCCTGATCACTGTGGTATAAAGCCATAGGGTGACCTTTGGGTTAAGTCCCCATGTCTTACCTATCATTCTACGACATTGATAGAAGGTGATACAGGCCTTGTTGATCTTGTTCTCTATGTGCTTGTTCCAGTTCAGTTTGCTGTCGAGGATCATCCCTAGATACTTTACCTCGTCAGACAGCTGTAGCGTCACGCACGTATGATCAGGTCACAATGACTCCTTTTTATCCTCAGATAAGTTAACGATAAGCCCCCTAAGCTTTTTTCCCGATTATGAACAAAACATAAACCGGCTACTTTTTGAGATTAAAGATTTGGGGCCTTTTCTCGCCTTCAATACTACTCTGCCCAAGAGCGAGTTGGTGGCTTACAAGAAGCGCTAAAAAAATTGTTTTCTTAGGACACGTTGTCTGCCTAACGATATTACTAAAGGGTACAGAGAAGGAAAGACTCCTCACAACATTAAAAGCCAGCGGCGATGGCAAACTTGTACTCTATTAAAATACTCAGTGATCCCATATAAACCAAAGACTTCGTTTTTGAAAGTCAGTGCACTGCACTGCAAATATGCAACTTTGTACATCCATGGACTTCTTGAAACTAGCACGCATTTTTATCTTGTTTTTGTTTTTGTATACCTCGTCTCACATGAAGCAATTTATAATAAATAGTGTCCAGGTGTCAGGTGTGTGTCTAGGTGGCCTCTCAAAGGTACGAAGATATTTTAATTCTGAACAGTTCCTCACGTTTAACAAAGCACAGATTCGCTCCTGTATGGAGTACCTACTGTTCGCACCTTTGGGATAAATCGGCTAAGCATCAGCTGGAGACTCTGGAATCGATTGAAGGACATGCCAAAAAGCTCATAGCCAATGACACTCGTGTGCGTAAAAGACTTCAAAGTCTTTATCATCGCCGCTAAATAGCTAGTTTTTCGGCTTTTTAACCGACTTCCAAAAAAAGGAGGAGGTTATCAAAATCCTATGTTTTTTTTTATGTATGTTACCTGATTTCTCGAAAACCTGTACACCGATTTTAAAATTTCTTCTTATGTTCGGATGGGTATGCTTCCCGAATGATCCCATATAAATCTTATCGAAATCTGAAAATTTGCGTACAATTTTCTGGATGACGTAGTTGTAGATTGCACATAAGTTATGAAGCTCAACCCTGTCAATACAAAATTGTGTAAATGCTTTAATAAAAACTTGTTTTTAACTCCCGACCAAAAAAAGGGGTGTTATAAGTGACGTCGATGTCTGTCTGTCTGTCTGTCTGTCTGCTGTGGCTCCGTAGTAGAGCTCAAACGGATGGGCCGATTTCAATGCGGTTTTTTTTTTATTTCAAGGTTAATACCCTAGCGAATGTTGTTAGCTATGTCTGGTTAATGTCGATTCAAGATGGCCGCCTCCATAAAATGGTGGACAAAATATTTATTCACAACCTACCTCAATACGGGTATCAAATGAAAGGGCTTGACTAGTAGAATACTATATACTATAACAAATGTCAAATGCAAAATGGGCGCCACCACAAAATGGCGAATTATATTATATTTTTAATTACTACCTCAATTTGGGTATCAAACGAAAGGGCTTGACTAGTAGAATACTTTGCACTATGACAAATTTCAAATCCAAGATTGCCGCTACCACAAAATGCCCAAATACATTTCTTTTTTCACAACTCCCTTAATATGGGTATCAAATGAAAGGGCTTGACTAGTAGAATGTTGTACAGATAACAAATCCAAGGTAGTCGGGGGTTAATCAAAATTTCTGATTTTGTTCTTGTACACTAAAAAGGTTAAAATAAACTATTTTCGTACAAAAAATTAAACCGACTTAAAACCACAAATAGACACTCAAAAGCGAAAAATAAACTAAAATCATTATTATAAGCGCTACTCACTCATCTATTTGAAGTCGGTGCCAGTCAGATCAAAAAGTTTGTAGATTGATGGTATGTAGGCACAGGTAAGTAGTATCTATCCTATACCTGTTTGATTTGGCTGGCACCGACTTCAAATAGATGAGTGAGTAGCGCTTATGAAAATGATTTTAGTTTATTTTTCGCTTTTGAGTGTCTATTTGTGGTTTTAAGTCGGTTTAATTTTTTGTACGATAATAGTTTATTTTACCCTTTTTAGTGTACAAGAATAGTTTTATAATTTTAGTTTATAATAATGATTTTAGTTTATTTTTCGCTTTTGAGTGCCTAGTTGTGGTTTTGAAGTCGGTTTAATTTTTTGTACGAAAATAGTTTATTATCGGATACACTTCGGAGAGTGTGCAACTGATCTGCATGCTCTAATACCACATTGCCCTTTTTTCTATCGGACTTCTCGTATCTCAAAAAAGCGACATCGGTTCATGGTTGATGTTCCAAAAACATGAACGAAGATATTGGATTCAAATAAGAAGTTTGTGATAAGAACGTCTAGGTTGTGGAATGCGTTGCCTGAGTGGGTTTTCCCCGTTACTTACAATCTTGGTGTCTGCAAATCGAGAGTGAATCGGTTTCATCTAGGTAAGCATGCTCCATCGTAGATCGCATCATCGCTTAATATCAGGCGATATGGCGGTCAAGTGGGAACCTATAACAGTTAAAAAGAAAAGGTAATGCATGGTTTGCGCATTTTAAGTGTTTTAAAAGTAGCAACTGCCTCAAGATTCTATTCTAAATATTTTGGGTACCTACACATTTTATTTAATTGCATACTTATTAACGTTCTACAAACTCAATTATATTATTTGACTGCCCTAGTGGCTTAGTTGGTAGTAGCTCTGCCTGCGAAGCCGAGGGTCGTGGGTTCGATCTCCACCCAGTGCAAATATTTGTGTGATGAATTCAAATGTTTGCACTGTGTCTGGGTGTTTCTATGTATAATAAGTATGTATTTAAAAAACTATATAAGTATTATATCAGCTATCTGGCTGCCATTAAACAAGCTTTGCTAAGTTTGGGGTCAGATGGTGTTGTGTGTGAATTGTCCACCAATATTTATTTATTATTTATTTCTGTTTGTTTATCGTCGTAAAATCCGTATTGTTTGTATCGATTTTCGAATTTAACAGGTTTTTGCCGCGCAAAAGTTAGAAGTGTATATTTGAAATACGATCGATTATTCTTTCCAGCTCAAGCTTAACTCTTTATACAGTTTAAATCTAAAATTAAGGTGCTCTATTAAAATATTTGAAGATCTCTGTCAGTGCTAAAAATTGTTATTTTTGTGATATATGTGATACGAATAATTTTGGTTCAATGTTACGCTTTAGACGTATATAACTTTAACTGGAATACTTTATGTGTGGAATATTTTACGGAGTGGTGGTTTTTCAAATATGATTAGAAAACTATAACATAAATTTACTTCTATTAAGTAATATTATGTAATGTTTCAATACTAATTTAAATTTCAAATATGTTTTGTAAGATAGTAAATATAACTATTAATATTAAATCCAGGTAAATAAACTAAAACAACGTAACGTAACACTAATAATAATAGGGTCAGGCATTAACTTATCTATTTCTTATTATTCTACTGTTATTCCCAAAACATACTTGGTGTCTAAATCAATTTTGTTGGTGAGACATTTTCTATTGAAACAGATGATTATACGTAATGATGTCGCATCGACGCAGAAAGCCATATCTTCAAGAGAGCTCTGGCTTTCAGAGTTTCAGTACTGATTGCATTCAGTCTTGCTTCAGACGGCACCGCGCGCTGTATCGCCGCGCGTGGTTTCGATACCTTCCACTGAAAAGTTATTATCCCGTACTTTGTGAAAAACAATTTACTTTTAGAAACAGTTGAACAAATACAGACACACGGATTAAAAGATACTCTTCGTGCAACAATGCAAGTAAGTAATATTTTTAAAACTATAACTCTTTTATTTGCCAAACTAGGAATTTCGCAAACACTTTTTGATGGGATTTATGGGGGTGGGTTCGAGAATTCATTTTCCGAATTCATTATTATTCTGTGCGAATTTTTCAGCGGATAGCAATGACAAATTGTCGCTGGTTCAGAAAGTAAGAAGTTTAGCAATCAAGAAGTTTACGATTTTATTTTGTTTTTATTCCGCGTTATTTTCCCTCTGTGGTTGTGGGACGTTGTAAATTTATAAAATTATAGGGTTAAAACTTTAATAGTTAAAATGCAATAATTTCTTACATATACTTCAACATTTGTTGTGTAACAACATTTTTTTTTTTTGTATTTTGTTTTGTTATTTTGGTTGTATTATATCATAAACTAATTATTAATACGAGTATTCCGAAATGACATTATTAATGTCATGTTTGATTTTGAATACTTGTACTTTTAATTTAAAATGGATAACGTGTGATGTAAAAACATTACCTATATGTGCCATTGTTGTTAGTGAATCTAATTTCTGTTACTTCTGTCTGTGTCTGTGAGTCTTGTAAAATTTAGGACAAAATAGTTATCGACATTGTTTAAATTTACCACCCACATTTATATCAGGTATATTGAAAAGATCTAAAAAGACTTTTGAAATGTAAATTTTCATTGCCATATTTCTATCAAAAGAAACTAAAAATCACCTTCATTTTGTTTTCTACTACTAATGATGACCAGTTTTTTTAACAACAATGGTAGATTTTGCACGCATTCGTACTATTGTTGAATTAAATTACTCGGTCCAATTCATGTTGACTATTAAACATTTGTTCAAATACAAATGGATTCCTCGAAATCGTAACAGAAGCTATGCCATCATATTCATATAATTTCCTAGGCCTTTTTTCCAATCTACGAGCCTTTTTGCAAGATTGTTTTTTTTTTTTACATTGTGTGCATTATTTTGTTTGAATTCGCAAATAACTGACTTAACGCATAGTTGGTATGTTTTAAACGTTTGTGCGTTAAGTGGGATGCCTATGTTTACAACTTCATAGCCACCCCACATTTTGTTCTTTTGTTCTCTGCTGGGACTCAGGTTCTTCTCTTACAAGAAGAGATTCGTAGCCATCGATATAAATCATTACATGTGCCCTCCCAAACTCAGGCACATGAAATCATGTTATCGATGGGAAGAGTGAGCAAACTCTTTCTGTTTTAATCGATCGTAGTAAGCGGATGGACGTTGGATGCTTATAATACCTGTCGCTATTTGTTGTCAACAACCAAAATAACCGCCCGCAACATACCTCGCCGCTAGCGGTTCTAGAGGTCAAGTAGATTGGTAGTTGTAAACCACTCATGTTACCCACAGATACACAATTTGTTAACAATATCAAGATGCTCAGGGCACATCTATGGATTTATATTGATGCTCGTAGCCATTATTCACGTAATTTGTGACTTATACACCTAAATTTTGTAACTTGACGCGTAAGCAGCTAGAACCTATTTTAAAAAGGTTCATAGGCAAAGACGTTCTAGCGCGAAAAAGACTTCAAAGTCTTGAACATCGCCGCAAGATTGCTAGCTTATGGGTTTTTTTATCGGATACGCTTCGGAGAGTGAGCAACTGATCTGCACGATCTAATACCTCCTTGCCCATTTTTCTATCGTACTTCTCGTAACTCGAAGAAGCGGCACCGTTTCATGGTGGATATTCTAAAGACACGGACGAAGAGGTTTGACTCTACGTTTGTCATAAGAACATCTAGGCTGCGGAATGAGCTGCCTGAGTGGGTTTCCCGATAGTTATAATCTTGGTGTCTTCAAATGGAGAGTGAATCGGTTTCTTTTTGGTAAACACGCTCCATCGTAGACCGCATCGTCACTTAACATCAGGCGAGATAACGGTCAAGAGTAAAAGTTAAAAAAAAAAAATGTTGTGGGACTCTTGGCAGAGTCCGCCTGTGGAAGTACCACACCTTTGCCAGTTCTACCGCCAAGTAGTATTGTGCAAACATTACTGTGTTCCGGTCTGAAGGGCAATGTTTCCAGATAAATTACAGGGCTTAGAGATATAACATCTTAGATCTCTGGGTGACAAGCGCAGTGCAGTGCTAGGTAATGATTCGGACTCTTCATGTTCCAATAGCTGCGTGTCACTGTGCTGTTATGTGGCAAGCATATTGCTTACCATCAGGCACATGTCCAGCTCGTTTTGTCACTCTTTATGAAAAAAAACCTGGAACAGCATGGCACAAACAGTACCTAAAATGAATTACAGCTCAATGTAAAAAGTGTAAAATGAACATCAAATTACTGCTTTAAACGAGTTGGTCAGAAAATTCCCGCAATTAGCCGACGTTTGTGTTTCTATGCTAGAAATACAAGAGAGTTGAATGTTATTTAAATGCTAATAGTTACAAAACACTAACAAAATTGATCACTGTTTTTACCACAACTAATGTTTTTTCCCGCTTGTATAAGAATACATTATTCCTCGTTTTGTCGATAGTTCTTTACCATCATTTTTTTTACCCTATTTCAAAGGCAATCTGGAACCAACTGTATATTTTTACAATTTTAGAAATAACTAGCTGACCCGGCAAACGTTGTTTTGCCATATAAACAATTTCCTAATAAAATAAGGGTTGATCGTAGAAGGGTGAAAATTGAGGATTGTATGTATTTTTGTATGTTGTATCATAAAAAAATAGAAATTAAAAATTTTGTCTAAAAAATAAAATTTAGGGGTGGACTACCCCTAACATTTAGGGGGATGAAAACTAGATGTTGGCCGATTCTCATAGATACCGGATAAGCATAATTTTTTTTATCAAAATCGGTCAAGCCTTTTCGGAGGAGTATGGCAACGAAAACTGTGACACGAGAATTTTATATATTAGATTAAAGTTTTGATGGATCACCAAAATATCTTTATGTAAGAATATACATTAATTTATACTTTTTTTTTGTCGTATCGTATGTTCGTCTATAAAATATACCAGATTATAAAGGTAAAGAAAGCTATCTCTCGTCTCGTCTTATATTACTCGTCATATTCTTTTGAAATTATTTGATAAAATCTAAAATTCAATTACTTTATAAAATTTCTTCAAGCTTTCGTCTATTGTAGTTATAAGTACGATTGTTAAATTTTCTCGAAATTAACCAGAATTTTTAATTTCTAATACTAAGATTTACTAAGTGCCGTAACCTCAGGGACCTCAGTCATTGTTTGACAAGATTGATTATTTTGGGAATTAATAAGTTATTTTCTTCGAAAAAACAAAAACTAAATTCAATTTTATTTAAAACTAGATGTCCGCCCCGGTTTCGCCCGTGGTACATTATATACCACTTATCGGGATCCTATACATATCCAACGATGAAAAAATGACTGAAATCGGTTCAGTCATTCCTGAGAATATCGCTTTCAAACAAAAAACCTCTTTAGCTACCTCCTACGCCACCTGTCGGAAAGTGGTCGTACCAACTCAATCGTAATTCGTTCTTAAATCGTATCTCAATCGTAATCGGTCGTACCAATCGTAATCGGTTTATATTAAATGACGCCATCTTAGACACATGACACATGCTGTCATGTCAAAGCACGAAAACTCTCAAAAAGGAATATTTTTTTCCGTTTTTGTTACTTTCTTGATTCATGCTCTGCTTCTATTGATAGTAGCGTTATGTTCTATAGCCTATAGCCTTCCCCGATAAATGGACTATCCAATAAAAAAAGAATCTTTCAATTCGGACCATTACTTCCCGAGATACTAGCGTTCAAACAAACAAACAAACTTTTCAGCTTTACAATATTAGTATAGATTACACTCACAAACTCCAACTAATCAATCAAATCCACAAACAAAAAACAACAAAAATCCACTTCGTCGTTCGTCTAGATAAATTAAAGTAAAGTTTAGTTTTTTGTTGATATTCCATAAACTTTGTTGATATTTTTTCATAAACCCATCTAACATCAAATATCTCTATAGTATTTTTAACCGCACGAAAAAAAAATACATCAAAATCCGATCCACAATTGGCGGAGCTATCGCGTACAAAAAATATATGCCCGAATTGGGAACCTCCTCTTATTTTGATGTCCGTTAAAAAGAATAAATATCAATGGGAACATAGTGCTTTCTACGCTAATCCAACTTTCCGTAGATAGGGGTGATTAGCTGATTCCATCAATCAAAAGTCTTTCCATTACGAAAAAACATTTTTTTTTTTTAGTTGTAGAGTTCACCTAGGGAAGTTATTCTACCGTCAACCAGTAATGTCAAATATCACTGTCATATGTCTGTCATATGTTTCAAGATAAACTATATTATGACATAGTAATAGGTCATTTTATAACGTGTGACGAGAGCAGTACATTCCTTGGCGATGATTTGGGCTCTTCATGTTCCAACAGCTGCTTGATGTTATGAGGCGTGTTGCGCACCATCAGGGACATGACCTTCTCGTCTTGTCACTTTTTACTATAGGTATAAAAAGTATTTGATGTGTTTCTAAATAATCCGTTTTACACTTGTCTCGCTTTTCTCAGTAAAAGAGTCTCATCATAACTTGTCGCGGTTACTCAAAGAAAACTCCCGTAGGAACAACTCCTTCGTCATTTTTGACACTAATAAAACCGACACTCCTTCGTACCTACTCTTATTACAGACACGTTTCAATTTACTATATCCTCGGAAGTAACCGATTTTACAATACCCACGCGAATTTTTGCGAGATTAGAACATTGATATCATTTATAAAATTCCTATAAATGTTTTTAACGCTACAGTTCAATTTGAGTCCAATATTTTTACAACTTAATTTTAGTCTTTTATTTGTTTAATATAGGCATTGATTAAATATGAAAATGAATTATTATTTGTTAAGAAGTAAATAATTCTGCTGTTTTTTTTTTAATATATTTTTTTTTATTTTGACTTAAAAACGTCTAATAAATCGTTGAACACCGACTGCATGCACGCGAAAAAGTGTCCCGTTATGTCCCGTTACGCTCATTGCACGCTTGCGCCGCATCTATCAATGTTTTGTTATGACGTTGTCACATTAAACTATCGTCCGCAAAACCAACCGACTGTACAGACAACCGATTTTTTTACAAGAACGCGATCTCGCCAGATTTTAGGCAACGGGTCTATGATGGAGCGTGCTTACCCGAAAGAAACCGGTTCATTTTTTATTTGAAGACACCAATAATGTAATGTATAATATATAATGTAATGTATCAGGGAAAATTCACACAATCAACGCATTTTATAGTCTAGACAGTATTTTTAAGAAAATGCAGTCAAACCTTCCTGTTTGCGTCTTTGGAAAATAAGCCATGAAACGAAATTATCGCATAGTTTCTCGGTGACAAGGGCAGTGCAGTGCTAGGATGTGATTTGAACTCTTAATGCTCAAATAGGTGGCGCTGCTATGGGCAGTTGTGTTACTTACTATTAGGCCCATGCATTACTCGTCTCGCCAAAAAAACAAATTAAACATTTACGACTTCTTTTAGGATACACTTACCATTATAATAGACTGCAGGCCAGTGAACAAAGTATATGGGTCAAATGAACCACCAGGAGACCTATCTAGGATGATAGAAGGGTATAAAATAAGATTGAACACTATGCCGTCACTTGAAAGCTGTCCAACTGAATGTAGGTGAAGATAGGGGGGTTACAAATCTCGATCACTTCGCCTTGTAACATGATTTTTGTACGGCGTTGCGTAATAATAGATTAGGAGAGGTATTTAAACTATAAAACTGTAAATTTTAATTTTTTGTATGTTATTTTTGTCGGAAAAATTCATGATTTTCCGACGATTTCAGGATCAATTTGGTCATTTGATTATGTACGGCACTGGTTCCATGCAGTTTCAATACCTCTTCTAATCCATTATTCCGTAATGCCATACACAAATCATGTGACAAAGAAAAATGATCGACATTTGCAACCCCTTATCTTCTCCTGCACTCAGTTGGACAGCTTTCAAGTGACGGCATAGTGTTCAATCTTATTATTTTATATCCTTCTCTCATATATATTATTCATACGTCTCCTGGTGGTTCATTTGACCCATCAATTTTGTTCACGGGCCTGTAGTCAATAATTAAACCTTGCGTGGGGCAAAATTACTGTCAAATCTATACTAATATTATAAGTATGAACGGTTTATTTGTTTTAACGCGCTAATCTCAAGAACTACTGCACCGGTTTAAAAACTTGTTTCATCGTACGTAATCTCTGGCTTTATATTTTACTAGCGCCGCCCCGTGGTTTTGCACGTGTATTTCCCATTCCCGTTATCTTCTCGGGATAAAACGTATTCTGTCACACAAAGTATAATCTAGCTGTGTTCCATATTTTATAAATAAAATAGTAAATAAATATTGGTGGACAATTCACACACAACACCATCTGACCCCAAACTAAGCAAAGCTTGTACTATGGCGGCCAGATAGCTGATATAATACTTATATAGTTGTAAATACATACTTATTATACATAGAAACACCCACCGAGTCGAACCCACGGCATCGGCTTCGCAGGAAGAGTTACTACCCACTAAGCTACGAGGCCAGTCATTCATTCCGACAGTCATTATTCATACGTCACGACGTGATGGAGCAAAAACATGCAAACTTTGACATTTAAAATATTATTAGGATAGACCATGGGCGAAGTCGAGGCGGACATATTGATATACAAATTTTTATTCCACATATATTTGTATTTCAATATTAGTAACGTGGAACCAAAGAGTGTATTTACTTATACTTCATCTATGCGTGGAACGACCTCAAAGATACAATATCGCGCTTAATTCAATTGTTATAAGACATTTGACGTCGACGTTTAGCAAACTAAATTTCGTTGTTTATTCAACGGAAACAATATTGAGGTAATGACCCTTCCGTCGTTCAAATAAAGAGCAGAGAAACCGATCAATCACGCAAAATATCACGACATTTTGACACTGTTCATTAAAGAATTTGCATTTTCAATGCTAATAAACTAGGTCAACACAATGTGTTACGTAAAAAAAGATAGCTGAAACGAAAAGAGCAAAATAGTATGAAAACTAACGTGGTTATTACACATTTTAAATAAATACACGGGTAACTCACGTTTAATATAGCCAGTCCAGTGCTAAACGAGCTGCGAACCCGCGCGCGCACTCTCCTGGAAAAAGATCGCCGGACGCGATCGAAACTTGAGTCGGACTGGACTGACTATATTAAACGTGGGTTACCCGTGTATTTATTTAAAATAATCACAAAATTGATTCTTATTAAGAGTCCAAGGGACTCTGAAAACAAGCTAGTTCATAACATGTCCATAGTGTAATTTGTATGAAATTATTGGACTGAAGTTCCTTACGGCAGGCTTGGAAGGGATTATGCTGCACGACCGTACAGAAAAAAATAAAAGTGGTCAAGTGTACTTGAATACTTGTACTTTTAATTTAAAATGGATAACGTGTGATGTAAAAACATTACCTATATGTGCCATTGTTGTTAGTGAATCTAATTTCTGTTACTTCTGTCTGTGTCTGTGTCTGTGAGTCTTGTAAAATTTAGGACAAAATAGTTATCGACATTGTTTAAATTTACCACCCACATTTATATCAGGTATATTGAAAAGATCTAAAAAGACTTTTGAAATGTAAATTTTCATTGCCATATTTCTATCAAAAGAAACTAAAAATCACCTTCATTTTGTTTCCTACTACTAATGATGACCAGTTTTTTTAACAACAATGGTAGATTTTGCACGCATTCGTACTATTGTTGAATTAAATTACTCGGTCCAATTCATGTTGACTTTTAAACATTTGTTCAAATACAAATGGATTCCTCGAAATCGTAACAGAAGCTATGCCATCATACCATAATTTCCTAGGCCTTTTTTCCAATCTACGAGCATTTTTGCAAGATTGTTTTTTTTTACATTGTGTGCATTATTTTGTTTGAATTCACAAATAACTGACTTAACGCATAGTTACTGTTGGTATGTTTTAAACGTTTGTGCGTTAAGTGGGATGTCTATGTTTACAACTTCATAGCCACCCCACATTTTGTTCTTTTGTTCTCTGCTGGGACTCAGGTTCTTCTCTTACAAGAAGAGATTCGTAGCCATCGATATAAATCAGTAGATATGCCCTCCCAAACTTCAGGCACATGGAATTATGTTATTGATGGGAAGAGTGAGCAAACTCTTTCCGTTTTAATCGATTGTAGTAAGCGGATGGACGTTGGATGCTTATAACACCTGTCGCTATTTGTTGTCAACAACCAAAATAAGTAGAACCGCAACATACCTCGCCGCTAGCGGTTCTAGACGTCAAGTAAATTGGTAGCTGTAAACTACTCACGCTACCTACAGAGGCAGAATTTGTTAACAATATCAAGATGCTCAGGGCACATCTATGGATTTATATCGATGCTCGTAGCCATTATTCACGTAATTTGTGACTTAAATACCTACATTTTGTAACTTGACGCGTAAGCAGCTAGAACCTTTTGTAGTGGTGGGACTCTTGGCAGAGTCCGCCTGGGGAAGTACCACACCTTTGCCAGTTATTCTACCGCCAAGTAGTAATGTGCAAACATTACTGTGTTCCGGTCTGAAGGGCAATGTTTCCAGATAAATTATAGGGCTTCGAGATATAACATCTTAGATCTCTGGGTGACGAGCGCAGTGCAGTGCTAGTTAATGATTTGGACTCTTCATGTTCCAATAGCAGCGTGTCACTGTGCTGTTATGTGGCAAGCATGTTGCTTACCATCAGGCACATGTCCAGCTCGTCTTGTCACTCTTTATTTAAAAAAAACCTGGAACAGCATGGCACAAACAGTACCTAAATATGAATTACAGCTCAATGTAAAAAGTGTAAAATAAACACCAAATTACTGCTTTAAACGAGTTGGTCAGAAAATTCCCGCAATTAGCCGACGTTTGTGTTTCTATGCTAGAAATACAAGAGAGTTGAATGTTATTTAAATGCTAATAGTTACAAAACACTAACAAAATTGATCACTGTTTTTACCACAACTAATGTTTTTTCCCGCTTGTATAAGAATACATTATTCCTCGTTTTGTCGATAGTTCTTTACCATCATTTTTTTACCCTATTTCAAAGGTAATCTGAAACCAACTGTATATTTTTACAATTTTAAAAATAATTATAGTTTTGATGGATCACCAAAATATCTTTATGTAAGAATATACATTTATACTTTTTTTTTGTCGTATCGTATGTTCGTGTATAAAATATACCAGATTATAAAGGTAAAGAAAGCTATCTCTCGTCTCGTCTTATATTACTCGTCATATTCTTTTGAAATTATTTGATAAAATCTAAAATTCAATTACTTTATAAAATTTCTTCAAGCTTTCGTTTATTGTAGTTATAAGTACGATTGTTAAATTTTCTCGAAAATCAACCAGAATTTTTAATTTCTAATACTATGATTTACTAAGTGCAGTAACCTCCGGGACCTCAGTCATTGTTTGACAAGATTGATTATTTTGGGAATCAATAAGTTATTTTCTTCGAAAAAACAAAAACCAACTTCAATTTTATTTAAAACTAGATGTCCGCCCCGGTTTCGCCCGAGGTACATTATATACCACTTAGGAATCCTATACATATCCAACGATGAAAAAATGACTGAAATCGGTTCAGTCATTCCTGAAAATATCGCTTTCAAACAAAAAACCTCTTTAGCTACCTCCTACGCCACCTGTCGGAAAGTGGTCGTACCAACTCAATCGTAATTCGTTCTTAAATCGTATCTCAATCGTAATCGGTCGTACCAATCGTAAGCGGTTTATATTCAATGACGCCATCTTAGACACATGACACATGCTGTCATGGTGTCATGTCAAAGCACGAAAACTCTCAAAAAGGAATATTTTTTTCCGTTTTTGTTAGTCTCTTGATTCATGCTCTGCTTCTATTGATAGTAGCGTTATGTTCTATAGCCTATAGCCTTCCTCGATAAATGGACTATCCAATAAAAAAAGAATCTTTCAATTCGGACCATTACTTCCCGAGATCCTAGCGTTCAAACAAACAAACAAACTTTTCAGCTTTATAATATTAGTATAGATTACACTCACAAACTCCAACAAATCAATCAAATCCACAAACAAAAAACAACAAAAATCCACTTCGTCGTTCGTCTAGATAAATTAAAGTAAAGTTTAGTTTTTGTTGATATTCCATAAACTTTGTTGATATTTCATAAACCCACTACACCCATTATGATAAAATTTACGTTGGACCATCTCTATAGTATTTTTAACCACACGAAAAAAAAAACATCAAAATCGATCCACAATTGGCAGAGCTATCGCTATAGATATCAATGGGAACATAGTGCTTTCTACGCTAATCCAACTTTCCGTAGATAGGGGTGATTGTCTGATTCCATGTATCAAAAGTCTTTCCATTACGAAAAAAGATTTTTTTTTTAGTGGTAGGACTCTTTGTAGAGTTCACCTAGGGAAGTTATTCTACCGTCAACCAGTAACGTCAAATATCACTGTCATATGTCTGTCATATGTTTCAAGATAAACTATATATTATGACATAGTGATGGGTCATTTTATAACGTGTGACGAGAGCAGTACATTGCTTGGCAATGATATGGACTCTTCATGTTCCAACAGCTGCTTGTTACTGTGTTGTTATGAGGCGTGTTGCGCACCATCAGGGGCATGACCTTCTCGTCTTGTCACTTTTTACTATAGGTATAAAAAGTATTTTATGTCTTTCTGAGTAATCTGTTTTACACTTGTCTCGCTTTTCTCAGTAAAAGAGTCTCATCATAACTTCTCGCGGTTACTCAAAGAAAACTCCCGTAGGAACAACTCCTTCGTCATTTTTGACACTAATAAAGCCGACACTCCTTCGTACCTACTCTTATTACAGACACGTTTCAATTTATTATATCCTCGGGAGTCACCGATTTTACAATACCCACGCAAACTTTTGCGAGATTAGAACATAGATATCATTTATAAAATTCCTAGAAATGTTTTTAAAGCTGCAGTTCAATTTGAGTCCAATGTTTTTACAGCTTAATTTTAGTCTATTATTTGTTCAATTTAGGCATTGAATAAATATGTAATAGAATTATTAGTTGTTAAGAAGTAAATAATTCTGCTGTTTTATTTTAGACATGTTTACAGCATCTAAAATACCAATTGTGCAAATTGTTCACAAAACCAGCTATTAGCAGGCTATTAAGAATGTATTGTATAAGATGTATTGTTTTTTTATTTTGACGTAAAAACGTCTAATAAATCTTTGAACACCGCCTGCATGCACGCGAAAAAGTGTCCCGTTATGTCCCGTTACGCTCATTGCACATTTGCGCCGCATCTATCAATGTTTTGTTATGACGTTCTCACATTAAACTATCGTCCGCAAAACCAACCGACTGAACAGACAACCGATTTTTTTTTCTTTGGAAAATAAGCCATGAAACGAAATTATCGCATAGTTTCTCGGTGACAAGGGCAGTGCAGTGCTAGGCTGTGATTTAAACTCTTCATGTTCAAATAGGTGGCGCTGCTATAGGCAGTTGTGTTACTTACTATTAGGCTCATGTCTTACTCGTGTCGCCTAAAAAAAAAAAACAAATTAAACAATTACTTCTTTTAGAATACACCATTGTAATAGACTGTAGGCCAGTGAACAAAGTATATGGGTCAAATGAACCACCAGGAGACCTATCTAGGATGATAGAAGGGTATAAAATAAGATTGAACACTATGCCGTCACTTGAAAGCTGTCCAACTGAATGTAGGTGAAGATAGGGGGGTTACAAATCTCGATCACTTCGCCTTGTAACATGATTTTTGTACGGCGTTGCGGAATAATAGATTAGGAGAGGTATTTAAACTATAAAACTGTAAATTTTAATTTTTTGTATGTTATTTTTTGTCGGAAAAATTCATGATTTTCCGACGATTTCAGGATCAATTTGGTCATTTGATTATGTACGGCACTGGTTCCATGCAGTTTCAATACCTCTTCTAATCCATTATTCCGTAATGCCATACACAAATCATGTTACAAGGAGAAATGATCGACATTTGCAACCTTATCTTCTCCTGCACTCAGTTGGACAGCTTTCAAGTGACGGCATAGTGTTCAATCTTATTATTTTATATCCTTCTCTCATATATCTCATTCATACGTCTCCTGGTGGTTCATTTGACCCATCAATTTTGTTCACGGGCCTGTAGTCAATAATTAAACCTTGCGTGGGGGCAAAATTACTGTCAAATCTATACTAAAGTATGAACGGTTTATTTGTTTTATCGCGCTAATCTCAAGAACTACTGCACCGGTTTAAAAACTTGTTTCATCGTACTCTGGCTTTATATTTTACTAGCGCCGTCCCGTGATTTTGCACGTGTAGTTCCCATTCCCGTTATCTTCTCGGGATAAAACGTATTCTGTCACACAAAGTATAATCTAGCTGTGTTCCATATTTTATAAATAAAATGGTAAATAAATATTGGTGGACAATTCACACACAACACCATCTGACCCCAAACTAAGCAAAGCTTGTACTATGGCGGCCAGATAGCTGATATAATACTTATATAGTTGTAAATACATACTTATTATACATAGAAACACCCACCGAGTCGAACCCACGGCATCGGCTTCGCAGGCAGAGTTACTACCCACTAAGCTACGAGGCCAGTCATTCATTCCGACAGTCATTATTCATACGTCACGACGTGATTGAGCAAAAAACATGCCTTTGAACATTTGACAACTTTGACATTTAAAATATTATTAGGATAGACCATGGGCGAAGCCGGGGCGGACATATTGATGTACAAATTTTCATTCCACATATATTTGTATTTCAATATTAGTAACGTGGAACCAAAGAGTTTATTTACTTATACTTCATCTAAGCATGGACCTCAAAGATACAATATCGCGCTTAATTCAATTGTTATAAGACATTTGACGTCGACGTTTAGCAAACTAAATGTCGTTGTTTATTCAACGGAAACAATATTGAGGTAATAACCCTTCCGTCGTTCAAATAAAGAGCAGAGAAACCGATCAATCACGCAAAATATCACGACATTTTGACACTGTTAATTAACGAATTTGCATTTTCAATGCTAATAAACTAGGGCAACACAAAGTGTTACGTAAAAAGGCATTGCTGAAACGAACAAGAACAAAATTAAAAAATTACTAACCCCCGACTACCTCAGATTTGTTATCTGTACAACACTACTAGTCAAGCCCTTTCATTTGATACCCATATTAAAGGTTAGTTGTGAAAAAAGAATTGTATTTCGCCAATTTGTGAAAGCGGCCATCTTGGATTTGAAAATGTATTCTACTAGTTAAGCCCTTTCGTTTGATACCCATATTGAGGTAGGTTGTGAAGAAGTATTTTGTGCGCCATTTTGTGGCAGGGGCCATCTTAAATTGATACTAATCAAACATAGCTAAAAATATCCGAACGGATATTAACTTTCAATTAAAAAAACCGCATCGAAATCAGCCCATCCGTTTGAGCTCTACGGTGCCATAGACAGACACACAGACAGACTGACAGACAGACAGACGTCGACGTCAAACTTATAACACCCCTGTTTTGGTCGGGGGTTAAAAAGAGCACAAAATAGGTGCATATTTTACCAAGGGACTCTGAAAGCAAGCTATATAGTTCATAACATGTCCATAGTGTAGTTTGTATGAAATTATTGGACTGAAGTTCCTTACGGCAGGCTTGGAAGGGATTATGCTGCACGACCGTACAGAAAAAAATAAAAGTGGTCAAGTGCGAGTCGGACTCGCCCATGAAAGCTTCCGTAGCAGCGAGTAACATAATATAAAAGTTCTTGTAGTTCGTCGTTACATTAGTCAGTGTCTTAACAATAGTGAATTTATGACGTATTCAAATAAAACTACTTAATAGATCTCATTCAAAAAAATTTTGTTGAAAGACAGACAAACATGACAAATCTATAAGGGTCCCGTATTTTGCCATTTGGCTACGGAACCCTAAAAATGTGGAGACTAAAACCGTAAAAGTAATATGACTAAAGTGACGCAGGAAAACTGCCCATGACCAGTTTTGCCAACTTTATTTTTTAGATGATCGTACAATAATAAAATTATTAAGCTATTTTTTCCGCAATTTGTGATGCTATTTGATGATATTATCTGAAGCTATTTCGTTCCTACCTGGTGCCCCATGACACCATAAATATATTATTTTTTCTTTTGTGATTCTTGGATTAACTCTGTGATAAAAGATAAGTAGTTGGATTGACTAAAAACTACATTATTTAATAGTAGGTATTCATTAAAAACATAATTTCAAGTAGTCATAGTTTTTCACTACACTAGTGTTTTTAATTACGGGATGTTTAGGTACCGTGGCTAAATAGTGGAGCGATTTCCCGATATTTCGATACAGTTTTATGCACCATAATCAAGAGTAAATAATGATTCACTATTTATCACAGTGAATATCCGGAAACTAATAATACCAGTTAAACTAACGTTCCTAAAAAAAGGCCAAAAATAGAAGAAAACAGCTAAATTCAGAAAATATTCTGATTCCTTCAAAAGTTAAAAGTTAAGAAACATTGGTTTTTAATTTAACATGAGGTTTTGGTCACACGCTGCGATTCAAACTATCATTAATAATTAAGAAATTTACTTTAAGCTAACTATAAAACTTGTTATATAGTTTTCTTTATTGATAAACCAATCAAGATTTCTTGCTTGTCGTTTAAAACTAGAGTAAGACTAAGTTTTTGACAAAAAATTGAACTAAGCTTTTATAAACATTGGACTATGTAAATAAAATATTACATGGTAATAATATTACACAGTAAAATGAGAGTAATGACAAGCGAAAACGTATAACAATAACTGTAATGGCAATCGGAGCCGTTATTTAGCTGTTTGCATAAACGATCTCGGGACCTTCTCTAGAAGATCAAGTCATGGTCATAATCCACCACGCTGGTCAAGCGCACTTTGGCGAATGGCTAAGATTCTTTAAATAGGTCATTAACTTTTGTGATAAGAACGTCTAGGCTGTGGAAAGCATTGCCTGATTGCGGTTTTCCCGTGGTTGCAATCTTAGTGTCTTCACATCGAGAAGACATCGGTTTTTGAAGAGAAAACTTCTTTTGGCGCACCAATGACAGATTTTTCATGTGTTGTAAAGTGAATTCTTGCGTCACGCTCGGAAATGGTAAGAGATTTTCGGTTGAACCATTGCCATTGGGCATCTAGAAATGCGTAAGCGTTTCCCATTGGTTATCTAAAATGTTAGTCGTCAGCATTTCTAGAAGGCCATAGTCATGGCCACGCCCTCCGGTTTCACCCGGGTAGTTTCCAAAGTGTGCTATCAAATTCTGAGTTATAAGTTTCCACTTCTATCGGCAGTTCCTATGACTGGCATTTTTTTATAATTATATGTATTTACAAAAAAAATATAAGATTCTTTTTTTGAAGTGAACATTTTTTAGTAGTGGGTAAGCACGTTCTAGGTCTATCGTAGACCGCATCGTCGCTGAAGCACCAAGCAAGATGGCGGACCAGTGTAAACTTATCAAAGTTTGAAAAAAAATATAAAATTAAAGTTTAAAAGCCATGGGAGAGGCACAGTGGACTAAGATAGCCTGATGATGATGATGATAATGATGATGATTATGAAAGTATAAAAACGTATGTTTCTAAGGAGATGAAAATTACTTAAATTTCTTTAGCAGAATACACAGAGGTATAGGTAAAAATGTACATTATTAATCCATCGACAGAAAGACATAGTACATTCCCTATTTTTTAATTATTGTTAGATCTTTTTCGGAAAATTTTTGGTAGGTGTTATGAAAAGTAAATATTTTCAGTTGATACAGGACCGGTTTCAACTCTGATAAGCGGATTAAACGAAACATATACGATTTGCAAACAATCAGTGTTATCTTTAATAATTTAATTATTTTGGGTCAAAAGAAAACAAAAAGACAATGGTAAACATTTTATAAGGTTACGAATATTGATGTTCGATTTATAGCGTGTAATTTAAATTTGTAACCGACTTCAAAAAAATAGGAGGTACTCAATTCGATTCCTCCGCCAATTGTAAATCAATTCATGAATCAATTGATAGTTCATTTTTTGTTTGGTAGATCATAGTTCAAAGATACTCGTAGTTAGTTCTTAAAAATTTCGAAATATCGACATTTTTAAACAACTAACGTGTTTATGAAAAATTAACAAAAAACTAAAATTTACTTTCAATAATCTGGATGTTTCTTATGAAATTTAGTCGAGTGTCGGAATATAATTTTAAATTTTAGTGGGCTTAATGTTTTTTTTTTTTTTTTAAATAATATAGGTACATCAAATATTATTATCAGATTGAGCGCATTCATTATGTTGTAATATAAATTGTTATCAACCAAATATAATGTCAAAATAACACGGATCTCACGCAAATAACTTAAAAACAATATAGAGGTACTCTGCGTTCAGCCTAAGTTGTCCCTTTGTCGTAATGTTGGCACTAATGCTTGTCTATTAAATAACAGTTTGATTGTCAAATTTTGTTGTGAATGACTCTGCTTTGTCTTGTGTCATTATTAAACGACTTCCAAAAAGGAGGAGGTTATCAATTCGACCAGAACGCTTTTTTTATGTAGGTTACCTGATTTCTCGAAAACCGATTTTAAAATTTCTTCTGATTTCAAATAGATGAGTGAGTAGCGCTTATAATAATGATATTAATTTATTTTTTGCTTTTGAGTGCCTGTTTGTAGTATTGAAGTCGGTTTAATTTTTTGTACGAAAATAGTTTATTTTCCTCTTTTTTTTTAGTGCAAAACAAGTTTTCATTTATGCATTTATTTAATATTTTCCAAATTAATCATGCCAAAACCATTTAGAAGCAGTGCAAGAGAGATTGTTTTAAAGGTTGGCTTTTGTTAAAATGAAAATACAAACGAAGCCCCTTAATCCCATTCAATCAAATGCGAGGTTAGTAAGATAGGGATACCAGCTTCAAATACAATTCAAATATTGATCCTAAGAATTTACTGACGTAACGATTGAAATTTTATAAAAGTGCATTGCGAATAAAATGTATTTTGCCTACAATTGTACGAGTAAAGATAGTGAAAGTTCTACGCCTCAAAAAACTCAAGTTTCCTGGAAAACATCATCATAGACGTAAAATGTTGACTTTTGATGATTTGGATTTATGCGCAATAAAAAGTAAAATCCATTAAATTATACTGTCAGAAAAGTCCTACCTAGCATAACTATTTCGCAAACTACTTTTAGAATTGAAAAATCTGGAGATTGAAAAGATTCCGTGGAGGTACACACAGTACGAATTTTTCTATTCATCACGCCAATATTTACACTGGGTGGGAATTGAATCCACGACCCTGAGCTTTGCAGGCAGGTTTACTACCAATTAAGCTACAAGGGCAGTTACAGTATCAAGAAACAATGTTCCTTGAGCCAACATCAAAGGAACAAACGCAGCGATACAAACTAACTTTGTTATTCAAAGTACTGTTTCACTATACTTTATACAAATGCACCAGCTTTCTCTAGAACAACGTTTAAATGTTCGAGAAAAGTTTGCGTTTACCTAATTGAGTCCTCAACGAACTTCAAAAGACCCTGTTCTTTCTTTAAATGGAAAAGTTTTAAACTTTATTGCTTTGAACCACGTCAAAGTATTTTAAGTTGCTTAGTTTAAATTTTAAAGCAAAAATGGTTATGTAAGTAATAATACTATTCAATGTTGTTTGCCACAAAATAGTGAGCAGATAGTATTTAAATGTTGTGGCAATAATAAAGGTAATTGTGGTCTGGATTGTTCGAAAAGCTATTGAAAGCAATTTCAGATTAATGGGTATTGGTTAATTGTTATCGACTACTCTCATCGTGGAAACCCAAAATAAACAATGCACCACGGAGTTTAAGGAAACCTGTTGAAGAATGTCTTGTAATAGCCGTGGTCACTCATTAACAAAAACGTCTGATTTCTTAAGCTGTAGTCGTTAGTTTGAAGCCCGGCTGTTTTACTTTGACATTTATATATGAGCAAGTGTATGATTTTGTGGTTACTATTGCCTTTAGAAGTGAAGAAAATCATAAGGTAATTGATCTCTTTCTTAAATCAGAAAATGTTACGAGATAAGCAATTACGTGTGGTTAACGGTAAGCAATACGTTATCCCATAATAACACATTGCCACGGAGTCACGTAAAAATTAGTACCTGGTTGACCGAGCTTTGCTCGGTTTTTTTAAATGATATTTAGGCAGGTACAAATTACGTAGTGATGAAATATAATATAATAATAAAACAAAGCCGTTTTCCGCTGTCTCTCTGTCCCTATGTAAGTATGTAATGTAGTGCATCATCAATAGGATTTTTTGTGTTTTTGTTAGAATATGTACTTATTTAGATACGAATTAAATGCGTTGATAAAGGGCTCTCAGTAAAAGTTTTTCTCAGAAAAAAAAGAACAAAAAGAAAAGACCCGAGTGCAACCATCATCAGGATTCATACCGGGGCCTGTTGACTCCGAGGGCGAGCATATTCCGTCTGAGCCATTTAGACTTGATGAACAGTGGCAAAATAAGTTATTGTATTCTAATGACATTGAAGGAGTTTTTCATTGTCTAAAAACGCGCATAAAATGATGTTTTAAAAAAATAAAACCTAGCTAGATCGATTTATCGTCCCCGAAAGCAGGGGGTTTCGGGGATACATAATTTCATGAAAATCGTTCGAGCCGTTTCCGAGATTCAGATTCTATATTTTTACACATACATCTATACCTACAAGAATTAGTCTTTTAAAGGTATAATAAGATGAGTTTAAGCCACTGTTCGACATTGCACTATCCTCGTCAAATGAAGATATTAGACGATATATCTTCTTACCCTGTAATTTATACGACATTTTCCAAGGAAGATTTGCTACTTTGACTAACCAGCACTTGGGCCGCGCGGTGGGTTTCAGCCTTATCATTTTATAACAATGTCCGATTTGCAGCTAGCAGCGCAAGTATAGAATAAACTGTTTATGAACTATCCTATGCCTTAGTAACAATCCTGCAATTTATGACGGTCAAATGAGGGTAAATGACGATCGGGAAATGCCCAGGCATTGCTCTCAGAAGCTGGTATATTTTCCAATATTTTCTTGAAGTACTCTAGCGCAACGCAAACTTAGAAAAAATCAAGGAAAACGTAAAAGAAAAACACATTTTGAGACATAACCTCTGTCTACAAAATATATGTACGTTTCTACCTAACAAAACTTCACAAATCCAGATTATCTACAGAACGATAAAAGTCTAACGATAATCAAGACGGTTAAGTGGTCAAGTCCATTAACAGTCGGAAGCGTGCCAAGAACTACGTACAGAATACTGGTGGAACTACCACGCTGAATGGCACTGCTTATTCATTGAGCCAAATAAACGCCGGCGTTTGACTCAGAATGAGAAAAACAAATAAGTTAAAATTGCGGTAGTTAAGAGAATAATCACGAAATAAAATGTTATTAGGGTTAAGATGGCTATTGTTGCGAGAACACTTAAGACTATTGGACTCGTCTCATTAGCTTTGACGAAAGACATAAAATTGTCTAGTCGTCTAGCTAATACTAAAAGCTTTTAATTTAAGTTGTAATCGTGAAAGTTTACAACTTAAGCAATAACCGAGGCAATGATCGCTTCATTCTGAGACGTCTATATTAGTATTTACCACTGAAATCACAGGTGAATGTATGAATACGTTGTTAGGAACCTATTATGTTCAGAAAACATACTTTGAGCAGTTATGACATCCAACTATCCGCCATTAGCCAGCGTGATACACATTGACTCTCGATTTGTCAAAGAATACTCCGCAATCAAGCTGTGGCCACATGAATAGGCTTTGTATTCTATTCTATTAGTGTATACTCTTCTTAAATTTACTTCAAGTACATCTCTTTAAACCCTCTGAGAATCAGAGGGAAAGTAAATCCGAGGAATAAAATTAAATGGAAAATAAGCCACAATTTCATAGCCAAAATCAACCTCGTGAGTTATGGGATTTATATAAAATGAAATGATTGTAAGTGTATCATTAGTATTTTATTGATTTTCTTTGTAAGTAAATCTGTTTATTGTCGTGCAAACATACAGAGTATTAATTTATAGATATTAATGACTGTTTAAGTCTTTGACATTAATCTCATTTAGAATGATTTTGATTGAAACTCATAAAAGCGTGTCCTTAATTATAAACAATCAAAACGTGAGTCATTTAAACCACACACTTGTAGTAAAACAATATTTCATATTTTTAAAATATCTGAGCGTTACGGAACTGAATTACGTTCATAATTTTTAAAGCAGATTATTAGAAAAATAAGATCGTGATTAATTCACTAAATTAACATTATATGTTTACACCAAAACTTAATGCTTAAACTAAACAGTGCTTTGAAAACCTTTCGTGGAATGTATAGAAATTTTGAAATATATTTTAATAAAAATACAATCGGCAATAATTGAGGGATTTGTTTCGCTTGTTACTTTTACGAATCTGGGATCTCGGAACGGCTCTTCAGTTAATTTTTTTAGTTTATTTATGGAGTGGAGTTTTTGGTGATTTTGTATGTTATTTATTGAATGAGTAAGTATCAATAAAATGTATCTATCCTAAAACTGGGTTACGTAAAACACGGGTTATAGTCATAGTCATAGTCGTTTATTGATAACAAAATGAGTTACATGTCAATTTTTACAAAAAATGATAAAGTATTCCATGTAAATTTTTCCAAATAATAATAAATTATACTCTTAATTCTATACAAAGAATTGAGTAAATTAAATAAAAAATGTCAATCAAATAACATCATAATTAAACATTAAAATACATGATATAATTTCACTGAATAAATAATAAAAATCAGCTAGCGACTAGTTTATTTAATTAACCTTCAGCTTTTCCATGTCATCGAATCTGTAAAATGCCTGTTCGGTAAGCCAGTGCTTTTACTTGCGCTTAAACGAGCCTCTAGTGGGCGCATCACGCATCTCTAACGGTAACCTATTGTATACTGTCGGCGCCATGACGTGTATCAGCTTAGAAGTCTTGGTGAGGGTGCAGGATACAGCGCGGAGCCGGTGAGCGTGCCGAGACGGATGTTAAGGCCGTGTTAAGGCCCCTACGTGAGCGTACTCGTCTATATGGTTTCTAGCATACACTGCAGCTTGGAAACATATCACACTTGGGACCGTAAGTATCTCCATCGATTTAAAATATGGACGTGCAGACGTTTCCTCCGGTACCTGTGCAATCGCTCTACGTACAATCGTTACGTTGGTATGATCCCTTAAAACGCAAAAAAATATGCTGATCTTTATTTTACTCACTAGTGGAAAGAATGATAAGACCCACAGTGAATTTTCTTCCTCAAGCCTGACCGGCAACCTCAGACCGCAGGTACAAACGACAACATGTAGTGGGTGGACTTAAAATCAATTTTATTACGTAAAGTTACATTTTTGATATGTCTGCTAGAGCTTTACTGTCGAGTAGATAAGATAAAATGCGATTAGATACATACGCAAATTTAATCCATATTACATCAACGTCAGATTTGTGCGAGCTATTAACATAATTTTGCATAAATACAGCGAAACAAAAAATATTGATACTTTAACGTAAAACCCTTTAAAACCTACAAATGTCTCACGTCGCTAGTGTTACTTTAAGTAGTATATCTTTTAAACAAACCATCGGCTGATCAGTCAACCAATGTTTCATTTTAGCGACCTAGTGAGGATACCAAGGCTAAGTAAGTAAGTGGATAAGTACTCGTAGCTCCTCTAGGCCTATTGAAATTGAAGTTCTAAACTATGCGTAAGTAGGTATTTATTTGTCTGTGTTTATTTTATGTTAATTTTAAGAATTGAAGAAATACATTTTAGGACCTGCTTCCTTACAAGAGGCATTAATTCTTACAGATTTTTATAAAAAATTGAGCGATCAAACGAGCTAGGTTCCAAATCTTGTGAACATGCGAAGTTCAAATTATTATCCAGATGCGATATTATACGCATTCTTCTATAAAGTATGGAATTAAAATCTACGCGTTGATATTCATAATATATTATATACTCGTACATACAATTATTTGAATTCCTTTCACAGAAACACAGCACTTGTGACAACTAATGAATCATTAAATGTATTTTTTCAATTCAAGCATAGAAAGAAGCATAAACATATTAAAAAATATTGGACATTTCTCACACAAAACCATCTAGCCCCAAACTAAGCAAATATCTAATACACATAACCGCTAACAACACCAAAACTTGCTATAAATGTGTGTCGCCTCATCCAAACAATGACATATCATTGTTAATACTGTCTCGTTCATCTTGGCTCGAATAGAAATATAATAAACCTTATTGACTCCTTACATTTTCTTAATTAAAACGCAATAAGCTATTAATTTCAGAAATAACAATCATATTAGTCATTCTGGGAAAAATACTGAATTTCAATATTGGCGTTGTTACTCACTTCGTGTAAAATTTAAAATATTTGAACTACATTATCAATGAGTCACGATCATTTAGTATTGACTTATTGAATCGGTATGTTATTGACTTACGAGCGATTCAGTCCCCGATGAAAAAACTACTGATGTTTTTATAAAAGAATTCCACGCAATTACATGGCTGAGAATAAATTATTGTACTAAGTACTTGTATTGTCGTATCGGTGAATACGACTTGTTATAATACATGTTTTTCAGACTGTTTTCTCAGGTGTAGACCAACAACATAGACACTGCGATGCTCACACATTTCAGCTTCTTTGTATCTCTGAATATGGCTGAAGAATGAAAACACTAAATATATTTATTTCACTAGCACCTCCCCGTGGGTTTTGTGTTCTTCCATACTATAATCTAATTGTGTTCCAAATTTCAACCCGATCCGTTCACACGTTGCGACGTGATTGAGCAACAAACATCGAAATATCCAAATATTTACATTTTAATATTTGTAGGACTAGCAGCGAGGATTTTCCCGCCTAGTTTCCGCTATTTCCTTAGATAAAAAGTAGCCTATGTGTTTTTCCTGACTGTAATAAAATTGTGTTCCAACTTTCAACTAGACCCGTTCAGACGTTACGACGTTATTGAGCATCAAACATACGAATACTCACATTTTTGTATTAATAGGACTATCAGCACCCCGCGGTTATACCCGTCTAGTTCCCGATCCCATTATATTCCCAGGATAAAAATTGCCTATATATAATTTAAATAATGATAGACAGGATCAATCTACTAAACGCGTTTATTTAGGGGTCTCAAATGATCACGGGCCGATGGACCGTATCTTATTAAGCGACTGATTAGAAACAAAACACCGGAACACATACAACAACTTGAAACATGTCTTTTTTTTTTTTTAAGAGTCATGATAGCGAAAAGTGACGTTTATTTTCAAAATAATCATCAACCAGGACTTTTTTATAGTGTTGAGTGACAAGACGAGCATAAAATAGTAATGTCCTAGTTTGACCGGTGGTAATTCTGAAATTTCAAGACAGTTGTAATATGATCGAAAATAAGTTGTATGAACGTTTAGTCCTTCCTACGCTCTGTGAAAAGTAGATAGTAATGATCTCCAGCTCCAGAAGTTATTCCTATTTTTTTTTTATATGTATAATTGAAGTGATATTATTATACCTTCTTTAATGTTTATTAACGGCCCGTCCCAACTTTGTCTATGTTCAACTGTTCGTGGAAACACTCAATCGGCATGCTTGACCGATTTGATTTACGAGTTTTGTCAAAATGTTTAAAATATAAGAAGTTATAGTCTATGGAATTTAGTACCTTTCCAGTAACGAAAGGCTTTTTTACAATAGATACAATGGTTTTTGAGATTACCGCAGCCTCATAAGCATAAACAAACCAGAAGATGTTCACACTGTTGGGACATAAGTAGATTTTACCCTAAATAACTTATACCTATCCTTAAAAAAAACCTAACTATAGGTACTTTATTTTAATAGTTTCGATCTAAAAAGGGCAAAATTTCTAAAAGTGAAATCACTAAAGACTACGCAACTTAGCAACCGATTACCTTTTAATAAATTGCTGAACAAGACTTTCTTTCACAAGTGAGTCAAGGCCATAATCCAAGAACTCCACCAAAATATCCTCCGAAAATTGCTATCTTTCTTGAAATGTGCCAGATTCCTTTACCGCTAATTTCAGTGGTGATGACAACCTCATACATCTCCGTACTTGGATTAATATACAGAGGTGCTGGCGGGATTTGAATATACGTCCTCACATTTGTGAAAAGAGGTGTTCTCGTCACTAAGCCAGCATCATTATTTTATTAAGGTAGTCGGTAGGTAGGATAAACTACATACTCGTAGGTGTATCCTGCGTGTGTCGATTTGCCACCAATCGAAAATTAGTCGTACCGCAAAAACCTTCTTTGGGTCATGCATAACAACTTTGCTAAAGAACAAAGTGATGAAATGCGTAGTTTACGATTCAATAAAAGACATACAGACATACATTCATTTTTATTTGTATAAATTTGAATAATAAAACTAAATGAGTAGATATGATTTCTAATATGTTCTATCTTCCATTATTGTAATTATTTTCCAGAAATTGAAATGTAATATACATAATATATATAATATAACATGCCTGTAACAAAAGTTTTGGAAAATTGTTGTACCCTTAACCTTTTAAAATATCTAAAATATTCCATGAAAATGTATATTTTATTTTATTGAAAACATGATTTCTACCATGTACACATAGGATAAAATTCATGAGCTTTGATGGAAAAAAAAATAAGATAAATAGACAACGACCAACTTGTTAAGCTTATTTTTCAAAGGAGGCTTCGTTAAAATAATTCGCATAATAAATTAAACACTTTTGAACTTTTACTTAAAATAGATATTGTTTTAATAAATTCAAAATAATGAACAAGGTTACAATGGTAACATTTTTTTTGCAAAATATTTCGAAGTCTTGCACACAGTCACCGTCAGAGTCAAGGTTGCATGTTATTAATTATGTATTGATGTTGTTCGGATATTGTTCATCTAGTCTGTCTGATATCCGACCGTTTTTTTTCCATAGAACTGCTCGTAGCTTAAAATAACGTACATATTTTAATACCCAAAATCCCGAACAAAGGATCCACTTTTGTAATAACGACATCCAAACTGTGACACACGTTCCTAGAGCAGATATTCACTAATAGCTGTTATAATTTGGGTATCCTCAAGTCGAGGGTGAAACGGTTTCTTCTTGGTAAGTGCACTCTGTTGTAGACCGCATTGTCACTTAACATCGGGCAAGATGGTGATAATAAAATTGAGAGTTAAATGTTCATAGTAAAATTATGGTCACTTAATTTTAAACCGATTTAGTATTGTTAAGTTATTTAACAGGTTATTGGTTGGTAAGTCAATTTGTTACTGTAATTAATTGATTTAGTTAAGTTTTACATAAAATTACGGTTTTAAAAGATTGAGTATGGTTTTGTGGTTATATGCATACAATTAAAAATATTTTATTATATTAAGAGTATTGAGGAAAACATCATGAAACTAAAAGATTTTCTAGATCTCATTCAGAACTTTTAGATTTTAAGAATTTATGTTTAGATTGGAAGTTTACTATAACTGATTTAAGCAATGTTCTTTCTTCAAACAAAAAAATCTTCTCTAAGGGATTAAAATATTATTTAAGGCTTACACTTTCATTTAAATACAGGAAAAAAGTAAACGAAACTAAATCGAACTGAGGCGAAATTGTAAAGTACCAAATTTATTAAAGGTCAGATTTTTATTAAACCCAAAAGAACAATTTAGGACTCGGATTAATCTCCTCCAAAGAGGAAGCAAGTAATTGATTTTTCCGCCGAAGAAGGAAGTTATTGTGCTTATCATGTCTATAGCAGACCCTTCGAAAAGTGGAACGATGTTCATGGGTGCTTGAACTTTGACACCTTTAGTTGATATGATTTGTTTTTAGAGTAAAAAGTATAAAATAAAATAAAAATACTATAAATAAATAAATATTGGTGGACAATTCACACACAACGCCATCTGACCCCAAACTAAGCAAAGCTTGTGATATGGCGGCCAGATAGCTGATATAATACTTATATAGTTCTAAATACATACTTATTATACATAGAAACACCCAGACATAGTGCAAACATTTGAATTAATCACACAAATATTTGCACTGGGTGGGAATCGAACCCACAACCCTTGGCGTCGCAGGCAGAGTTGTTACTACCCACTAAGCCACGAGGCCAGTCAAAATACTAAATACCAGTAGCGCCCCGCGGCTTTAGTCGCTTAGTTCAAGTTCCGATAGTGAATTTAATCTCGATCCATTGATACGTTACGATGTAATTGAGCAACAAACATCCAAACATTGACATTTATAATATTAATGAATAGGATGATCTTCTTCTTAGTCGTTATCTTCATTGCTGAAGATCGTGTCTAGTCTGAGGTATTGATCACCCGTTGCACCATGCTCTTCCATGTCTTTCTGTCCTCGGCGGTCCTAAGAGCTTCGGCTATTGGTAATCCAGTGAGTGTCTTTACCAGATCTGACCAACGGGTAGGTGATCGACCGCGTAGCCTTTTTCCATCAACCTTACCGACCACCATAAGCTTCTAAAGGCTGTCAGGGTCCCTACGAGCGACATGTCCAAAATACTTGAGGATTTGCTGGAAACAAATAGTGGATAGCCTTTTAGCAATGCGTAACTCCTTAATAATGGACGCGTTGGTTCAGCGTGCAGTCCATGGAATTCGCAACATCCTTCTCTAGCGCCACATTTCAAAAGCATCAATTTTTGCCCTTTCTCGAGAATACCAGCGAACGTACCAGCCTCACTTTGGTTTTACGGGATATGTTGCGATCTCTCCATATCCCAGTGAGTTTCGTCATTGCTGATATTTGAATTCTTTTTGCAATTTCTCCTTCACTGCCCCCCCCCCCCCCCTGCTACTAAAGAAGAGATCCCAGGTACACAAACTGTTCAACGAATTCCAGGTCCCCGAGTTCATTGGAGCGAAGAAGTGAATCAGATCTATCCACCACTAACACTCTGGTCTTCGACTTGTTAATTGTAAGGCCAACTAATCCACTTTCTTTCTCTACTCTAGACAGGAGCTGAGCCATTTCGTGCTCAGACGATGCAAATAAAGTTGTGTCATCTGCGTATCTTAGGTTGCTGACTTTCCTTCCGCCAATGGATATTCCTCCTTCCCAGTCGTCTAAAGCTCGTCTCATTATGTATTCTCCATAGATATTGAAGAGAATATGAGACAGGATACATCCTTGTCTAACGCCTTTTTGTGGCTTAAAAGGCTTCGATAGGAAATAGTTCACCCTTACGACTGTGTTCCCATCCTGGTAGAGGTTTGCGATAAGAACGATGAGATGCTCAGGTACTCCCATTTCCGTTAGAATGTTCCACAAGCATTTCCACCTAACACAATCAAACGTTTTAGAGTAATCAACGAAGCACATCAGCATTGGAATGTTGAACTCACGACACTTTTCAATGATCTATCTGACATTCACAATCTGTTCTCTTGTACCTCGCCCTTTAACAAATCCCGCTTGTTCTACTGGAATTTGCCATCTCAAGAATGTTTTAAGGCGTTCATTAATCACGTACAATAGAACCTTGCTAGCGTGGGATATGAGCGCCATAGTCCTGTAGTTGCCACAAGACTTAGTCGATCCCTTGTGTAGTGGTATCAGGCCATTTTAGCCTACCAAATTTTGGGCTATCGCAAAGCTCTACATACCCAAATTTACTAACTACCTACACATACCAATACCTTTTAAAATATACACATACGTAAAGTATACCAGAAAGCATAGGTGCATACATAACATGCCCAAAATATCTGAAAGGATTTCAAACAACAAAGCGTATCACTTTCGACTGTAGGTACGTATAACTTATGTAGTCGTGACTTTGTACACTGTAATAGGTTTATCTGACGGCTTAGCTGACATAATTCGCTACTCATAACTTGATATTATGTGTAAGAACGTAAGATAAGTGACTGTATTGTCGCTGATTTATGTGTTTACTGACAATGGAGTTAGCCATCCTGAATGTCGCAAAGTTTTTTGTATATACGACAATCTTTTTTGAATTCTCTAGACTTTTTGACTGTGATTATACAAAAGTTTCTCTCGCTGTATCGAAAGAAGCGTATTCAGAGTTGATTTTGAAACCTTAACAAACCGTATCGATAAAAAAATTATAGGAGAAAATCTAAGTTAATGTTTTTCTAAATTTAATCAAAATAGGAACATTGCAAATTTAGTAGTTTTGCTGAGTATGTTCTACAGTAGATTGAAATATTTCCAAACTTCTGAGATGAAGATCTAGTAGAAATTTAATATTTTCAATCAAATTTTATTCCTATCCTACTAATATTATTAACTAGACGTCCGCCCCGGCTTCGCCCGTGGTACATTATATAGCACTCATCGGGATCCCGTACATCTCCAACGGTGAAAAAATGACTGAAATCGGTTCAGACATTCCTGAGAATATCGCTTTCAAACAAAAAAAACACTTCAGCTGCTTTCTACGCCACCTGTCGGAAATTGGTCGTACCAATTCAGATTTAGAAACAAAGATTAGCAAAGGTTCTTCAACTTCAACTTTTTTTCTTTTGGCTTCCTTTCGGTGATGTCACCGTTGACATGACGATTAAATGACGTTTAGCTGTCGTTCACGTTTTATGTCACGTCACACGGGAACGCGGTCGAACGGGATATTTGTCGTTTATCCCACGGGAACGTGATAAAACTTATCCTATGTCCTTTTCCTGGTCCTAAGCTACCTCCTCACAAATTTTCAGCCAAATCGGTTTAGCTGTTCTTGAGTTATAAATGGTGTAACTAACATGTCTTTCTTTTATATATATAGATATCAATGGTTGGATGTTTGTTGCTCAATCACGTCGTAGAAAAACTATCAGGAACAGGAAATACGCGGGTAATACCGCGGGGCGCTGCTAGTCTAATATTTAAAAAGGTTGTGTTACGTTGTCTTTGGTTTTATGTATACGATACCACATAAACGATTATTATGCTTTTAGAATATTTGCTATTAATAATCGTTCTTCTTTAATAATAGTTAACCACTTTTTTATTAGCGATTTGGGTATTTTTGTAAGATATTGGGGATTTTTACAGAACCATCGTCAATTGACATCGAGTAATTCACATGAAGTGTGTCATCATTCTGACATTTCAAAAGGTTGATATTTTTTATGACAGAAGAACGTTTGCTGCGTTAAAGTAAAACTTAAAATGCATGTTTTTTTCATTATTGACTATTAAGCATATTTTCAGTGACTTTGAAATTTAATCGTTACATTTAATTAGTACTTTAGTTGTAGTTCATTCACAAGTTCATTCACAAATTGACTTCAATTTGTATTGGTAGGACTCTTGGCAGAGTCCGCCTGGGGGAAGTACCACCACACCTTTGCCAGTTATTCTACCGCCATGCAGTAATTTGCAAACGTTACTGTGTTCCGGTTTGAAGGGGAATGATTCCAGAGAAATTACTAGGCTTAGAGATCTCTGGGTGATGAGCGCAGTGCAGTGCTGTTATGATTTGGACTCATCATGTTCTGCGTGTCACTGTGCTGTTATGTGGCAGGCATGTTGCTTACCATCAGGCACAGGTCCTGCTTGTGTCGTCATTGTTAATTTGATAAAATAAAAATAAATCAGACGCGACCTAATTTCATCAGAAGCTTATTTATTTATTACGTGAGAGTCACGTCGTATAGATAAATGAAAGCATTTTTTTCTAGATTTCAATATAATTTTAACAAAACAAATAGTTTTGTTAAAATTATCTATGATCTACTAGACAAAGAAAAAAACATTAAAATCGTTTCACAAATGGCGGTGCTATCGCGTAACATACATACCTACAAAAAACATACAACTGCATTTAGAACCCTTTTTCTTTAATATTCTTTTTTTAAGTCGGTTATAAAGCGATAAGCGACTGTTTTTTAACCGACTTCCAAAAAGAAGGAGGTTATCAATTCGACCCCTATGTTTTTTTATATTCCTTATCCTACTTTCCTATTTACTTCCTTTTTTATATTCCTTGTCCTATCCTACTTCCTACTAATATTATAAATATGTCTGTTACTCAATCACTCGTATCGTATGAATGGATCGGGCTAAAATTTGGAAAACTGTTACTTTAGTCTGCAAGAACACATAGGCTACTTATTAACCCGGAAAAAAATACAGGAACGGGAACTACGTGAGTAAAACCGTGGGGCGTTTGCTAGTTCTAAATATTTCCGCCTACATAGATTGTTTCTGCCCAGTTTAGCTACTAATTAGAAGTTATTTTCGTCAAGACAATCCATAACTGATGCCAACATAACCTTTTTATTGATCATCTATAATAGTAAAACAATTAAACAAAGTTGACGAATATGATGATAGATATTCGATACCAAGGTTGAAACTATTACAAATTTGGTGTGGCCATTAAGATTTTTATTAGTTCTAAAACGTAATTAAATTCTAAAATGGATGATGATAGATGGGTATTTCGACAATAAAAGCTTTTCTTAATAGCATTATTTTTTAAATCTTCAGAATGCTCATAGGTACTTATTTTTAATAACATAGAGTGAAGCGACACGCAAGTGTATGTGTCAGTTGGTAAGCAATAGGCCTGCCCATAACAAGATAGTACTACATGCAATTCGGATATATTACAAAATTCATAGCCCAGCACTGGATCGTCACGCAGAGATTTGAAAATAATTTATTTCTTTACCTTCTAACTTAAAGACAGATTTCTCTGTATTGAAACTTTCATTGTCATTACAATAAAATAAAATTAGCCTCTGAAGTAAAAGTGTAATTGTAAAACTTAGCAATCAAGATTGAAGAAGTTATCCAGAAACAAAATTCAATTCAGGATGTCTTTTCCATATTAACTTCAGTGCTATCAGGGCTACAAAGCATTTTACCCGACAGCGCGATGCAAAGGAGTGGTAATGTGTTTATCAGTCTATATATGTATGCATGATTCTTTGAAGCACTATATAGACCAAACGCCTGGTCCGATTTTTATGATTCACTCGTCAATCGATTTCTCTTAGTCTAGCGAGTGATACTAAAGATATGACATAGTGTCAATTTAATATGGCAGCTACCGGACGCCATATTGTCCAAATTAAAAAAAAAAAATCAACAGACTATGTCAAAACTATATCGACTAAATCGTTGACTAGGTATTTAAAAATAAATTTTTGATTTCTTTAAACGTTTTTTGATTTGGCTGGCCGTTTAAGATGTGTATCGATTTAAAGTTGCGTCACAACCGTTCTCACATTAATACTTATAGGTTTATAGGTATCAGAAAACTTCGTATAATTGTAGTGGTAGGACTCTTGGCAGAGTCCAACTGGGGAGGTACCATACCTTTGCCAGTTATTAAAAGGTTCATTTTTAGCATGACTCAATACTAAAACTCACAACAAAAATAAAACACCAAACGGACTTCCGTAAGAAAATTCAATAAAACAAGTGACTTCGTCATAAAATAATTCCTGGCTGGGTGGCTGGTACGGTTGACAATATCTTTTACAACGTGTAAAGCACACAAGTGAGTTTCATATAATTAAAGCAACATTTAACATTGTTTTGTGGGAAAACAATTCCCGTCGTATCTAACTGAATTCGAGCCACTACTCGTAAAGTTCTGTTACAGTTTATTACAAAGCATTTTATGAAGAAAATAAGGAAAACATGAAAATAGTACTTGTAATGGTAAAACGTTACTATAATATTGTATCACATTTCTGAGAATGAGGATCTTATGTAGTCCACCGAATATCGACCGTAAAAAATAAAATATTTTTAATGTAATTGATTGATGATATTGATAAAAAAAATGTAGGGTAGAAATTTTTATTTCTTACAGTGGATATTAAAATAACTAATCCAATGTTCTAAGCTATACTGTATATATAAGCGTTTTCAGTTAAAAGTAAGTAAATTTTAAACATCAGGAACCCTACGGGATTTTCTGTTTGACCAACTAATTTTCCTGATGGCAGATTTGATTAAAATCAATAAACCTTTGAAGAAATCTCGCACACGTCAAAATCGCTCGTTTGCGAAATTGAATTTATTTGATTTATCAAAAGGGTCTTACCACTACTATGTGTATAATTATATTACTAGAAAACTTACCAAAAATGATATTTCAGCGTTATATAAAATTCTGTTCAGTACCGTGAACTTGTGACTATGAGCTCATGTATGCTAATTTCGAAAAAGGAAGAGTTTATGTGTTTCGGGTTTTCCGTCAATTTTGACCAAACTTTAAATTTAAATAATAACGTCATTTATACCTATCTTACAATATGCGGAAACGGCCAACCCGTACATCGCTAGTGGACAATGGATTTGCGTGCGATTTAATAAAAGGAAAAAATTGGTAGTCATAGGAACTGCCGATAGAAATGAAAACTTATAAACTCAGAATTTGATAGCTTACTTCGGGAACTACGGAAACCGGAACGTGAAACTGAAACCGGAACGTGAAACTCAAACCGGAACGTGAAACTGAAACCGGAACGTGAAACTGAAACCGGAACGTGAAACTGAAACCGGAACGTGAAACTGAAACCGGAACGTGAAACTGAAACCGAAACGTGAAACTGAAACCGGAACGTAAAACTGAAACCGGAACTTGAAATTGAAACCGGAACGTGAAACTCAATCCGGAACGTGAAACTGAAACCGGAACGTAAAACTGAAACCGGAACGTGAAATTGAAACCGGAGGTCGTGGCCATGAGCAAAGTGAGCATGGGAAATGCTGACACGTTTCTAGTAAGCCAATATGGTCATGGTCTTTTCTTATCATTCCCGAGGGTAACGCTAGAATTCTATTCACAGCCCACGAAAAATTTGTCTGTGCCGCGTCAAAAGAAGTTTTCACTTTAAAAATAGCGAATAATCTGGAACTGATATCGAGTTAGAAATTGGAGCAAAACTGATATGTAGTTCATTGATAAAGAGCATGCGGGTCTCTCAGAGCGTTACAATGATACCGCTGGTCTAGTTAAGTGTTAGTTTTGTACCTCTATAGGGGCTTAATCATAACGTGAACTACAAAATAGCAACTAAGTAAGCAAGATTAGTCGACAGGTTCTACCGTTTGTAAATTTTTTCATTACATATTTGGTGTACTTTAAAAAAATGTGCTTTCAAAAAATGTAAGGTTCTTGACTTCTTGAGCTTGTACGATTTTATACTTAAGTGTAAAATTATTTATGCACTTTTCTTGCTTGTTTTTGTAAATCAAGTAGGTACATTTTTAGTGTATTTTGCACGCTCATAATTTCACTTAGATATATACATGTATTGATTGTAGTATCATGTGTAAAGTTAACACAAAATACGAGTATATAAATTTAATAAAACATGTTTTTTTTCGAAATTGTTATCTGATATTGTTTTAAGTTATCCATCCACTAGTTAATTTAAAAGTACAAAACAATAAATAGTTTTATTAGAAGTAAAGTGTTAGCTGTTATATTTACTACATTTCATATAACATTATTAACATTAACATTATTTCACATATGTAAAACAATATTCAGAAATATTTCCACATCCAATATTTGCTGGAAACAATATTATGTTCATGTGAAAAATATGCTAAACTTAAATATAGGATGTTTTGGCACATGCACTTTTCAGAATGCAATTTCAAATTGTAGCCACTATGTACTTCAATAGTTAATATTCACATGCAAACAAACATAACTGTTCAATGTTTCTCGATTTTATGGGTTGCTGAGGATGAAAACAGTCTCATTATTTATTTAGTTAATGCATTTTATGCGAATCGTAAATATCTTATCTACAGCAAACAGACCATTTGGCGCCTAGTGTAGTGTAGTGTAGCCTAGTAGTAATGGAAAATCCAAATAATGACAGTGGTTTTTAGAATAATCTGTAGTGGTAGGACTCTTTACTTTAATTCATCAAACTCATTACTTTTTTGAGGGCCAAAACGGAAACCCCCCTTTCGGAGTTTTAGTTGATGTGGCATCATGTCTGGCCAGTGTGGAATCCGATATGACATAACCTAATCGTCTCCTAAGGCAGAAATTTATGCATTTGAATATAATTATTATTTTAATTATAAATAAACACATCGTCTTTCAAACTTTCGAACATAATTCAAAGTAACATAAAAAATAATATTATAAAAAAATCTGAAGCTTGAATAATATAATCTTGACTTGGCTCATGCGGTTACCACCATGTGGGATATTGATTCGACAATCATCGTCCCGATTGTCGTGTCGACAAATGGCCTTATAATGAAACGTCTCGAACAACATCTCAAGAAACTTTCGCTAGACGGTTGGATCAAGAATCAGATGCAGAAAACGGTCATCCTCGCCACATCGCAGCCTGCAGCCCTAAACACCGATAACTTGGAATAACTTGCCCCGTTGCTGGCGGCACCCTAGTTTTTAATTTTTTGAATGTTAATGTTTTATATACTTATTGTAAAAACCTTAGAAATTAAGAAAAATAAATAAATCAAATCTGAAAAATTAATGATTTGTACTGTTTTTAATTACTAAAATACTTACTTCTACTCGTATTTTTAAAGCCACGGTCTTACGACGCCTCTAAATTTCATTTTCACAAAATTACGTCCAACTTTTGCTTAGAATGTATACCAGCCTCAGCTAAAATTATTTCAGTCATGAATATAGTTTCGTAGTCTCTTTTGTGGTAAACGAAGGTATTTAAGGTATTTGGTTTCCCTCAATATAGTGTTGTTAATAACAGTTTACATCATAGTCAAGAGCTCTAGCGAGTAACAATCAATCTTCTTTGTAATGTTCTAGAGTGCCTCAATAAATGCCGTTAGCAAATATTGATAAGTAATAGCTGAGAAGGGGGATTCCATCCATTGAAAAGATACAATCTAAATTCTGAAGCAAAATTCTGGCTTCGTAAGTCGAGAAACCGATATTGTTTCGTGAATGACGCCTCAAAGATTCTGAAGAGGAAATTTGACTCTACCTGTAGAGGAACGAACCTGTAGAGGAGCAAGATTGTGTGCGGGAAGTCCATCCACTCAGGCAATGTATTTCACAGCTTAGATGAACATCTTCTTGTGTCTTCATGTCGAGAGTAAATCGGCTTTTTATAGACAAGGACGCACCTCTAACCTCCAACTTCCATTCAGTTATTTTGTCATAAAGGTCGCACATTGAGATCTTATGCAATGGACTATTTTAAAAAAAAATTACACAATTTTGGCTATTTTAGGATTTTAGTAAATGCTCAAAGTATTCTAGATTATTATATTATAGACCTTAAAATGTAAATATTCTTGCCACATTGGGTATTAAAAAATGACACAACAATAATGTAATTTTTAATGGCACAAAAAAGATTTATATAATTTAAAACAACGGATTAAATTTTGTTTCAACAATAACATTTTGTTTGAACTGCAACTCAAACCTATAGATGACCACTTTCGTATCTGTTCGTCTGTCCGTTGCGTCAGTCAAGATCATGTATCTGGCAAATACGTAAAGATATCAAGTTGAAAGAGCCACGTGCTTAGGCAAAAAACTAGGCTGTAGTTTTTTAAAGTTGTGAAAAAGTCTATAAGTCTTAACTATAGTTAAAAAAAAGTTGCAACCGCTTAGAATCATAAATTATAGAGGTTTTTGTGAGCTTAACTATGAAATTCGGCTTTTATGCAAGAAACGGCGCCAAATTTTTCATTTAGTAAGTCGTGTCGTGTCAGCTCGGAAAAAGATCTGAGACTCCTTCAGACTCCTTCCGACGTGATTAACCAATAAACATCCAAACTTTCGCATTTATATTATTATTATGATGTTTTATGTTGCTCCTTACAATTGTTATAATGTGTCAAAATGCTTAATTTTGCATTCTATGGCACTTAGCATATAGAGTGACGTGACGAAGAAAATGAACGCCTGATGGTAAGCAATACGCCTAACCTTAACACATATCAGCACTGCACTGCACTCGTCACAGAGAGATATAAGATGATTTACCTTTTTACATTATTCTTATTATTTATATCGTCTTCACTTGCGACTTTTATGACGTGCCTATTTTTAGACACATTGTAAAAGTTTATTTTTGTGGAAAGGTAAAATAAATGTACAAAGCCAGAAGTGACACGTTATACTTATTAATTTGATCACCCATAAGAATAGAGTCAAACCTGAAATCACGACCGAAAATATTTGTTAACTGAATCTGTTAGAAATCTAAAAATATAACTAACTAGGTGCAGATAAGTGTATTTGACTTAAAAAAATAGTATATGTTGCGGCATTTGTTTTCGATGAAGTAAAGTCTTCCATAATAATCAATTTAGTACGTGCTGAACGTTTAAAATGAATTGAAATAATTATATGTTGCATAAATAGGCTTATAAAAGATATTAAGATGTTAAACCCGTCACATACTGCCTTTCAGCATGTCACATTTTGGGTTTAGTACTTCTGTTTTATGTAATAACATAAGATAACATTGCATTCCTATTTTTCTTTCAACCACGGAAATTTTCTATTAAGTTACAAAAAGAAAAGTAGGTAACAAGAAAGCTTGAGCGTACAACCACGTTTTCATACGACCTTGAATAAAAAAAAATGTAAATTAAGTTACCAGTTCATAGCAATATGATATTTTGAACAAAAACTTTTGTTTTTAAATAGTACTACTTAAAATAATTTTAAAACAGTATTAATAAAAACATTTGGTGTTTGACAGACCATTTTGGTTCCAGAACATTTTGTGGGCCTAAAAAACAGCAAAAATAGCTTAAATAAGGTTGCAAGCTATCTGGAGATAACAAAATACTGAACAAAACACGATACTTGGTAACTAAGTTGGTTAATTTCTTAGGAAAAGTTCGTGTGCTTCCGCAGAGTTCCTAATGAAATGTAGACACAGTTACGAATGGGTTCGAAGTTACCGAAAATCATCTGAAACAAAAAGAGATTATTAGTTTAATACAAATGGTCGCTAGTAATTTCTATTCTTTATCAATTTGAAATAATCTGTCTCCTACCAATTGCGTTAATTATTCAGGGATATTTGAAGGATTATTTATATCAATGGGACGTGCTTTTAATATTTCAGCTTTTGATTAGAACACCTGAGATCTTGAAATGCCAGAAACTCGATCAACTCAAGGATTTTCTTCTTAGCAGTACCGTCTAAGATTGCTTAAATATAAAATAGTGAATAAAATTATTGTAAAATAAACTTACTACTTTTAATCTTTTGTTTTTTAAATAATTGTACCATTTTTTTAAAGTGAAAACTTCTTTGGGCGAGCCTAAGACATAATTTTCGTAGGCTGTAAATTGAAATGAACCGTCACACTCGGGTATGATAATAGCTTTTCGGGTAAACTTGGGATGTTAGAGCGAGAAACAAAATACAGTGACCAAGCGCGTTAGAGCGAGAAAGATAATATAGTCCCTGTGTACCTGTGTTTATTATATTTATATCGTTTTATACCGACATTAACTTCTAGTTATTTACCATATTAATGTCACTAATTGAACTTGTCACGAAACATTAAATTTGCATTTCACATCTATTGCAAAAAAGTTTTTGTTGTAATATAGGTACTCGTATTACTGTTTTATAACAGCACTTACACATACATTTTAAACACAACATATTTATGCATTTTTAGCGAAATACCCATAAAATAAATAAATAGCAAATACTAAAAAAAATGCTAGTCAAACCCTATATAAAGGTTATCTGGAAGAGATCGCTATTAGCGATAAGATCGCCTTTTGTGCCCAAAATGTTTTGATGTTATGTTTAATCATTGTTCTTGTAATATTTTTGTGGTGTAATAAAGTGTTTTGTATTGTATTGTATATCCGAATCGCGTAATTTTTTTTTTAAATTTATTCTTGGCCGTAGATACTAATCGTCTCGCCACATGTTATTCTCGTGTTGCTGTGCTTACTAGGTATATCGCTATATCATCATCATCAGCCACAAGACGTCCACTGCTGAACATAGGCCTCCCCCCTAGATTTCCACAACGAACGGTCCTGCGCAACCTGCAACCAGCGGTTTCCAGCGACCTTTGTGAGGTCATCTGTCCATCTAGTGGGAGGCCGTCCAACACTGCGTCTCCCGGTTCGTGGTCGCCACTCAAGAACCTTTTTTCCCCATCGGTTGTCAGTTCTGCGAGCGATGTGGCCTGCCCATTGCCACTTCAGCTTGCTTACTCTTTGAGCTATGTCGGCCACTTTCGTTCTTTTGCGAATATCCTCATTACGGATTCTGTCGCGCAAAGAGACTCCGAGCATAGCTCTCTCCATAGCTCGCTGTGTGACTTTGAGCTTCGTTATGAGACCAACAGTGAAGGACCACGTCTATATACTAATATAGGTATATACTAATTTTCAATTTATAAATAATTTTATTTTTAATTACCTATGATAATTATTTAGTGGTCTTTAAATATATGTATTTCTTATTTTAGTTTTCACTTCTGCCGTGCGGTCTTAGCGCATACATTTTTTTTGTCCGCGATAAACTTCCAAATTACTAAACCACTTTTAATAAATTATTAAAAATTACAAATTACAGGGCTTAGAGATATAAAATCTTAGATCTTTGGGTGACGAACGCTAGTGTTAACGCTAGCTAGTGCTAGGTAATGATTTGGACTCTTCATGTTCCAATAGCTGCGTATCACTGTGCTGTTATGTGGCAGGCATGTTGTTTACCATCAGGTACATGTCCAGATCGTCGCATCACTCTTTATTTATTTAAAAATATTGCACAATTTATGCAGTTTGATCCAATTTGAGAGAAGTTTATACACTACAACGTTTAAGAGGTCAGCTAGTGTATACAGGGTTGTTAATAATCAGCTTGCATCCGTTTAAGTGCATGTTCATGTTCTGTTTATTTGAACAAACAACTTTGGTTCAACAAGTTTTGTTAGAACTCAATTCCTACATATCCCAATTTTTTTTTGCGTATGGATTAATTTTGTTCCGCTACTCACCAGCCAGGTCTGCACCTCCGTATTAGCGTGCTTCAAATACTTTCCCAAAATTTCCTCCCGCTCTCGGTCCATAAGATGTAGACAAATGTCATTGCGATCTTTTTAAGGTGTAGTGTTCAGGCAGCGTAGAGTTTGCGATGTAAACAAAAACAAATGTGTTCATTTACGACATCACATTAGAAACCTCTAAAATTATCAATGTATCTACACTATCCACAATGCATCTATTATACTTACTTATTACTCAATCAAATTTGCTAGACTGAAATCATTACCTTTAAAAATTATAAATTATTATGATAATATCTACTTCATATACCTATCAATAGACGTCGTAAAACAAGACAGTAAATTGTTTGGTTTCCTTCCAATACAGAGCCAAGCAAAAACTACCCTTATACGCTTAGGTATAAGATTAACAACCTTTATTTGTTTGGTGGCCAACAAACATGTTGTCCGGTGTCCTAGAAAAGCAACTAGCAACGCCTCGCTATTCACTAGCGTAGTTCCCTTTCTTGTAATTTTCCCGTGATAAAAAGTAGCCGATATGCTATTCAAGATTATATTCTGTGTTCCAAATTTTGATCCTGTCCGTTCAGATGTCATAATTGAACAATAAACATCAAAACATCCCAACTTTTGCATGTTTAATATTAGTAGGACATGATATTCCACATTTATTCACAAGAAAAATATGACCAAATTGAGAAAATCCTTCTGCTTTGAAGTCGATTAAAATACAAGATTAACCGGAATGGCGCAGATTAAAATAGGGCTGTACCACATGCCACCGAATTAAAAAAAAAATGTTAAAAGCTCAATCTTGTCTTGTCCAGTTCTATGAAAGTCACAAACCTCGAATTATCTTTACCGGTTTCACTGTACTCAAGTATTATAATTGGACATGTTTTTGGCTCGCGTATACAACATTTCGTGAATGATTAAAATACCGCGGACAGTGTACCTGCATTACATTATTTCGTGGTTTTATTACTTTGTTCATACAATTCACAATAGTGACTAGTTTATGGTTGCGTTTTAGTAAACTGGTAATTTATGTAGGTAAATATAATTTTTGTACATGCCATAAATTCTAAACCTATTGTTAGATTAGACTACACATTTGTATGCTGCTTGTAGAAAATGATCAGCCATGAAACAGCTAGGTACTACTTTTCACGTATATTCGGATTAATAATCACTACAACAATCGTTTTACAAATTAACAGTAAATAAAATTTAAATTTATAAATAGATGTAATATGTAAAGTCTTGAAAAATAAATCACTCATTTGTTCAGAAAAAAACTACTTGTAACCAGTTTCACGCCTTTCAAAGAGCTATTGAATATTAATGTACTTTTCCAATGTATCGGATTCTACGAACAAACATTTTCAACGGCGGTTTATATTATCTTAACAACCTTGGCATCTTCAGAGTCTGTTTAGTCACAGATGAGAAATGGCCAGATGAAAAACTCTATTGAACTTATTTAGGCGCACTTTTTCCTTCATATTAATTTTATAAAAGAGTTAATTGTTGTTTTTTTTATTTTGTAGTCATCATGTGACAATTTGCGCTATGTAATATATTTTTTTTACATCACGTAATTTATTGAAGTTAAAAGTCTTATGCTGTTATTAAGTTTTAAATGTTTTATTTTCGTTCCGTGGTATGTGTTACCTGATAAAACATATCCCATTGATGTTATTTTATTTCTAAGTTTTTGTATATATTAATACTCAATACTCAATCATTTATTGCTAATATTATGGTACATTTCTTGGTCTTATTAATAAGTACATGTCATATGTAGTTACCATAATTAACCTGATTGGGTGTGGCAATATAATTCGTATCGTGCGGAGCGGATCGACTCATTTTATTATTAATTTGTCGGCAAGATATTCGTCTATTGTATAGTAAGCTTTCTCGAGTAATTTATTTTTTAAGGTTTTGGCAAACTTTTCGTCAGAATTTATTTGTTTTAGTATATAGTGTATTATGTTTTCACGTACAAAATCTTAAAAAATAAAGTAGCATTAAATAAAATAAAGTGTTGCTGATATTAAACACTAATATTAAACTTTTTGTAGACAGTATAAAAAACACTCAGCACAATAATATTTTGGGGAAACTTTTAAAATATCATTTAAACCTTGTTTAAATGCAAAAATGTAATAATTATTTTTGTATGCAAGATAAGACTTTATATTTAACAATCTATTTATACTTTCTAATTTCGAGAGTAATTTTATCAAACTTAACTTTTGAAATTAACAACTCTTCCCTTACTCTTATTACTTAAAGCTTTTCAGTTAAGTGTGATCATTTCCGGGTACATCATCATCCGATCATGCGATGCTAAAAAACAATAAACATTTAATAATTTCCATAATTTTACACAGGCGGACAAGTACCAGTATTTTATAGACATCAAATCAGGGTAGTACTAGTTTTAAAGTGCAGTGCATCAGATTTGAATTTGATGTTGACCTTCTACCGTTCCTTAGTTTGTGTTTGTGGCTACGTATTTACGTGGTGGCATTTGTTTACAATAAATTGGGAAGTTTGCCAAGCGGTTAGTACTGATAGCGATATTAGTATCAACAACTTAACAGATGTTATAGTGTTTACAATCTACAATTGGAACTTTCCCATTAAACGTTTATTTGGAATGAAAGTGGAATTAAGTTAATAAGCTGGTAGGAAGAACTTCTAAGCAATAGGTCGTAGATTCAAGCTTCTCTTTTATCTATAAATATGTTTACTTACGCGTAGATGACAAATCTTTCGTTGCCACTTGTTTTAATAGTGAATGTTATCACATTCAAACATTCTGAGAAAAAAGACATCTTTCAAGAAAAATAATCTTCGAAGATTTGCGTCGTCCGGGAATCCATTATTTTTCAGCATAGTTTAAAATGGCTTTTACTTTCTTTCGTGCAAGACGGCTGCCAATTCAACGGTCGGAGTAAAATTGGTTGTTTACGCTAATATACAACTGCGATTTGAAGTTAGAATTGAGGTTGAATATGGATTTAGTGAAGGTGTGTTTGTTTTTAGATCATGTTTAGAATCTATTACTCTAACTGACGTATGTAAATTTTCTAAAAGAAATAATGTAAGTATGTTCTCCGGACATACAAAAACTGACTTCCACTTAAAATAAAATTCAGCTACTCGACTAACTTTTATAATAAACATCTCTAAGTAAATGAAATTAAATTTTAGTTTTTGTCCATATTTCAAAACTGTTACACCAATTTCGTTAAAATTTATATGAGACTACCTATGAGACTACCTCTGAAATATCCACTAAATAACAAAAAATGAGCATAAAATTTGATTCATAATTGGCGGAGCTATTGCTGCGTAATATACAAACAAACTTAAAACCGAATTAAGAGCCTCCTCATTTTTTAAAGTCGGTAACAAATGAAACAAATATTAAATAAAATTTTGGACAAATAATTTTAACTTTAGTCAGTAATTGTAACGTAACACTATTTTTGCTAAGCCAAGTATGTTGTTGATAACATATTTTATGTTTGTATATTCCAAAAACAGCTGCCATAGCTATTAATTATCATTACGAAATACTTCTTGTAAACAGAAGTTTACAACGTGTTTCAGGTATAGGTATACGAAGAATCGTACCTTCGAAAAGATTCGGATCGAATGTTCAATTTCCCATCATTTTAAATTTGCAAAAAAGTTTAAAATTATCAGAAAACAATAACTTCAATAGGTACTCCATCTTAAATAAAAAACCGCAGATTATCCAACATCAAAATATTACACGTAAATGGCGATAAAGTGCCAGATCAATATTCAAACCTGTTTATGAATTAAGATCCGTCAATATAATCGTTCTGAATTGGCATGCAATAACTTTATCAACATCTGTAGCAGCCTCTTGAATATTAACCGACTAAGTTTGATTGGAATTGGACGAATACGGAGCGGGAGGAACCTTTGATTTGGGTAATTCGAAAAATACGAAGTTGGCAAAAGTGTTTGACCCTCGTAATTTATTTTGAAGAGTAAACACGTTTATGGGGAAGAAAGTATCCATACCATTAATATAGTAATTGCAAGTTTGTATAAATGAGTGGATGTATTATAGGTAAACAAATACTCGTAACTGTTAATTTTTCATGGATGAACTGCAAAATGGAATTGTATAAAGTTTGGCACAGATATAGGATTTGGTCTGAAAACAGGCTTTTGCAAGAAAATTACAGGAACGGAACCAGCGCGTCTATATAAAATATTATTATTGAGGTGTTTTTAATAAGTCATAAAATTATGCAGGTTTATTGGTCCTAAATTAATTATATTAATTATGCAGGTTTACTGCATAAAGTTATGCAGGTTTATCCTGCATCCTTTTAATAGTTTGGAATGTAATACAGTTCTGTACGGTATACTCTTCTGGTATAGTTTGTGTTTATTACATTCTGTTTTCTGTGCTCATTGAATAAATAAATAAATAAATAGTCCAAGATCCCAGAGCTGCTAGAGGTCACGTATTTTCTGATGGATGAAATGTGAACGATTGAGTAGAGTTAGTACGTACTAAGAACACATGATTATCCGCTAACTTGGTTAGACGGCCAATTTTGAGATATGGAGTCCAGAAGCTACATTACTTACTTCACGTATTTTCTGGTAACTGATTTTCACGTATGTTATAGGCAACATCTTTACAAATAAGGCCCCATCACTCCCAGACACTTTCCGTAGGCATTAGACATTTTCGAAGTTTTAAAGCGTCTGTTAAGCAAAAAGGCCGACGGAAAGTGTCTGGGAGTATTTTTACCAGTTTTTAACCCATACAAAATTAAAAATCCTGAAACCGTCGTAAAAACTCTTCATAACAAGAGCGCGTGCACTCTTTGTCGTTCCATAAAGAAAGTGCCAACACGGATAGAGCTAAACTAAACAGTACAATATATAAAGTATATATAATAATATAATAATATAATAGTAACAGTACAATAGAACAAAATCTATTTTTATAGGCATTTGTATTGAGTTTTAAAACAAGTTGTAGAACAAGAATTATTGTTTGTTGAAAAATAAAAAACATGGCATGCAGACTTATTACCAGTAACTCTATATTTGTAAAAAATTCACACGTACCTCAATGGTGTATTTGATATTTTAAACGCACGTTGCAAGCCCTTTTAATAGCACGCATCGCCACGCGTCGCCCAAAATTTGGTCCCGAGGGTTTAGTCTAGACTAGCCAAATCGGTGGCGTTTGAGTTCTGCATTCAAAAATCATTAATATGGTACTTGGTTAGGGAAATTGGGATTTACTGCGCATTTAACACTAAACATCCTGTAATTAATGATACTCGTGTAGCGAACTACTGTGATAGCTTATAGCAATGTTGGCGCCCTTTACCTTTGGCAAATGGCCTTTTTTATATACTCCGGTACAATATTTTTACAAGAAATATTTGTAAAATCGTAACGACGGTAGAGCCAACATTAAAAGCTATGACGAGACAATCTAAACTAAAATCAGATAGAGTGACGTAATAAAACCAACATAAAAACAAATGGCAAGAGGATAGGGAAGATAGGGCTTTTGCTCAATATGGCGACGCGTTGGGATCATAATAACAATAAATAAAAACGTCTTATGGCAAAAAGCCGACTCAAATCGCTAGGAGGTTGTATGAAAAATAAGATGCATAAGGCTTTTTCTCGACTCAACGTGACTAGTCAGCAAATTTCTTTTTTACACAACTACTTTTTTTACTACTTTATATTTTATAATTATTTTTGTAAGAACAACAAATGATATAATTACTCGTATATTGATTATGGATACCTATGTGAATCAACTAAATACTCAAAAAAATGTATATTTGTAACTAAATATTTTCCAAAATATTTGATTAGTAAATTACGTTTAAATTTGGGCATTCATTACATTTGAAATCGAAGCTAATTACACACTAAGCGGTTCTGCTTTCATTTGCGCAATGTGACTGAGAAATAATATTCTAAGCCTTCATTTATAGAGTATAATTAATACTATGTGCGCGTGATAAGTGGTAATTAAGTAATTTCCTCTTTATTGTGCTGTTGTCCTTTGAAGCAAAACATCGAATACTATAATTGCTTGGCAATTATTTTACTATCTGCGCGCCTGACAACGCGACGCGTGACCAAAACGCTGATTTTATATTATCTAAAAGTTTGGCATTGCTTTGCAACATGATAAAGACACGCATCCATCTGAGCACCTTCATTAGTCTATGAGTAATAAAGATACGAATATTAGGAAATAGTAAATTTGGCGGCAGTTTAATTACCTTCTTAGTGAAAGTTGTTCATGAATAAAATCGGCTTAGCACCGTCGATGTGCATGACCTTAAATTTGCGAATTTAACCATTTACCGACTAGTTCATTCCTAGAATTATAATAAAATCTACCATCTAAGTCTGTATGGTTTATCTCCAAAGTGTTACGACAAAGTTTCCATGAATTAGGTAAATAAAAGTCCCATCGAGAAAAAAAGTACTATTATAATCTACAAGATTAGCCAAAATGGGAAATTTATTCGACAAAACTTGGTACGTTTATCATTGTGAACAGTATTATGTATAGATACTAAGTGTACGAGTATAAGACCACTAAATTACGAAAAAGTAATAATCTGTTCCATACTTTTGTCAAGTAATTTTTACATGTAAAATTTTCATCTAAAACAAGAAACAACAGTTGTTTTTTTATCGCGTAACTTTAGGATATTCGTTTTTAAGTTTATGATGAATTATTTTTGTGGATAACTTTTATATCGTCCAAGCCAAAAGGTCGAGGTGTTAAAAGTTTGACGTATGTTGTGTCTGTCTGTTGTATCGCTGCTAAACAGATGAACCAAATTTGCTAATATTTTTGTTATTTGACAGGTGAGTTAGCAGTTTTCTTAGCTATGTTTGACAAAAAGCAATACAAGATGGCCGTCACCACAAAATGGCGGATTACATTTATTTTTGCATCTCCCTCAATATGGATATCAAATTAAAGAACTTGACTAGTAGAATACTCCAATACAAATTATGATAAATCCATGATGGCCGCCACCACAAAATGGCGAAAGCATTTATTTTTCTTCAAAAATAGTTATCAAATATTCGGTTTGACTTGTACAATGCTATTATACCAACACTATCAAATTGAAATCCAAGATGGTCACCCAAAGTGTTTCATTTTGTTCTTGATTGGTATGTCAAAAAGTTTTTTTTTTTGATCTGTATAGAAGCAATAAATAACAATCATAAACCATTATTGTAGACACACAGTTGCATACTATTCAACTTATAAGAAGTTAGAAATGAACAAGGTTGTTTCCATGCTAGCCTAACTAACCTTAGTAAGATAGAGCGCCTCTTCAATAAAACTCGTATCAACTGTGTAACTTTGTAAAAGTAAAATTACAGATTTAAGTGATATTTGGTAAAAATATACTGTTCGAAAATTTCCCGTAAATCCTTTTTGGTGAAAGCAATATCATTCAAAGATTATTTCCTAAAAGGTGATGAGACATTTTACGATTCCCTAAAATGATATACTTATACGATTACGTCGTATTTCTTCGAATGAGGCGATATAATTTAGCGTTAAATTGACTGATACTCTTGCAGGTCTATAAAACATTAGGAAAGTGACTTGCTAATGGGAATATTTATGCTAAAACTTTTGAGAGTCATGATTAAGATTTGCGGTTGTAGGTTGACGTGTATATTTTTATGTTTTATCTGCTCTGTATTATTTGTGTATGTACTATGCAGTGAATAAAAAATAAAACATTACAAAGGTTTCATGTTTTAAAAGACTACATTTGTAAAATGTACACTTTTTTTTGAAAGTTTGTAATAAAAAATGATGACGGTCTTTCTCAGAAAGTTACAAGAGAAATTAAGTTCTAAACTCACTAAATAAATTGACGATTTTACAAACAATTGTTTAAAAAGTTGATAGTGATATAATTTTGCGATTGTCTAATGGTATTTTAAATCATTTACTTAAGAATATGCACTCAATTTCATTATAAAGTTAGCCTTATTACCTATTTAATATTTCATTATGCTTTTTAAAACTTGTATTTAATGAAAATGTGGTTTTAACTAGGTACATTAATTTACTTTTGACACCTTAATTTTATTTGACTTTTTATACAGCTTAAGGTAAACATGAGTGAGGCTTAAATAGCATTTTTTTTAATATATGAGATTATATTGTTTGCAGAAATATTATTTATCATTCACGCAATGTGAGTTTATTGCTCTTAAAATATTTTCTCTTTTTTTAAGGATTGTGCTACGAAGCCGATTCAAACTAGGGTATTGTGATGGGCAGTATTCAAGTTAAATCGAAAATAGCCGTAAAACCCCCCATGGCCCTTTGTTTTCCTTAAGCCAATCTGTGCCACCCATAAAAATGTAGGTTAAGTCAACTTTATCGTTTCTTTCAATTTTACACGCCGCTTCAGATAGTTTTTATTCAACCGTTGAGTTTATGTTATAGGAAGAACGCAGATGTGTCAGACAATCCATAATTAAATATTAGTCGACATGTTTACGCACACACACTACCTGGTCCCAAACTGTTTGTCCAATGGAAAACAAATAACAAATACATAATTCTCCTACTAATATTAAAAAAGCTAAAATTAAGAAGTTTGGATCTTTGTTGCTCAATCACGTCGGAACATCTGAATTGATCGAGTGGAAATTTAGAATACAGTTAGATTATAGTCTGGACTAACACACAGGTTACTTTTTATTACGGTAATGTAACGAAAATGGAAACTGGTAAAAACATGGGCTCTAATAAGAACAAAATTAAAAAAATTGATTAACCCCCGACTACCTTAGATTAGTTATCTGTACAACATTCTACTAGTCAAGCCCTTTCATGTGATACCCATATTAAGGGAGTTGTGAAAAAAGAAATGTAATTCGCCATTTTGTGGTAGCGGCCATCTTGGATTTGAAATTTGTCATAATGCAAAGTATTCTACTAGTCAAGCCCTTTCGTTTGATACCCATATTGCGGTAGTAGTGAAAAAAATTATATAATTCGCCATTTTGTGGTGGCGGCCATCTTGGAATTTAAATTTGTTATAGCATATAGTACTCTGCTAGTCAAGCCCTTTAATTTGATACCCATATTAAGGTAGGTTGTGAAGAAATATTTTGTCCGCCATTTTGTGGAGGCGGCCATTTTGAATCAATGTTAACTAAACATAGTTAAAACAGCACAGACATTAACTTTCAAATAAAAAAAACCGCATCGAAATCGGTCCATTCGTTTGAGCTCTATGGTGCCACAGACAGACACACACACAGACAGACAGACAGACAGACAGACAGACAGACAGACAGACAGACGAGACAGACAGACATCGACGTCAAACTTATAACACCCTTTTTTTTGGTCGGGGGTTAAAAAAAGGCTCTTGATAGACTAGTAGCGCCGCGCAGTGTTACTTGTTCAGTTTCTGGCCCCATTATTTTCCCGCGATGAAAATGTGTTTTAAGGTATGCATATTCCGGACAATAATATGTGTTCTATATTTCAACTTAATCAATTGAGACGTTCCGACATGATTGAGAAACAAACATCCAAACTTCTAAATTTTCGCTTTTTAAATATTAGTAAGAGAAGTATGTATTTGTTATCTGGTTTCCATTGGACAAACATAGTTTGGGGCCAAGCAGTGAGTATGTAAAAATGTTGACCAATATTTAATTAGGGATCCGTTCAAAAATGCTCTGACATAATTATGCTCAATTACGTGTGTAGAAACATCCAAACATTAGCATTTACAATACAAGTAGAATAAGACCACTCAGACACACAACAAACATCCACATTCACCGCAATTATTTAAGTACACAAACAAATATTTTAACGCCTCTCGAGTCTCTGAAAACGTCAGCATTACTTTATTACTTATCCTTTAAATATCTTTCAGTGACGCTGCACTGTGTTGAAACTGAAAAAGGTGGAGTTTGACGTATTTTGAAGAAACTATGGAAGTTGGTCTTTGATGTGTACCTGACATTGCCTGGTATATCCAATCATTTTTTTATAACTTTTATGGGTTTACATATGACCGCCATCTCGCCTGGTGATAAATGACGATGCGGTCTACGATAGAACGTTAACCTAGAAGTAACCGATTGACTCTCGATTTGAAGACACAAGGATTGTAACCATCGGGAAAACCCCACTCAGGCAACGTATTCCATAGCTTTGACGTTATTATCACAAAAGTAGAGTCAAATCTCTTTGTTCGTGTCTTTGGAACATCAACCATGAAACGATGTCGCTTTTTCGTTCTAAGAGCATTCTGATAGAAAAAACGGCAAGGTGGTATTAGATCATGGAAATCAGTTGCACACTCTCCGAAGTGTATCCGATAACCGATAAGCTAGCAATTTTTCGGCGATGTTCAAGACTTTGCAGTCTTTTTCGCACAATAATGTCATTTCCTATAAACCTATTGGCACATTATAAAACTTTTCTAAAGAACTTCTTTATCATGAACCAACCAGTAAGAGGTTATGAAGAGTAAAGTCTCCACAATTGAATAAATCGGTGTCTTACTTTTCTAATAGGTAAATCGTATCAGAATATAAAACAACGGAGTTTCGTGTCGTTCCTGCGGTTCCTGAGGCAATCTATTTACACAAGGGCCCTCGCCCTTGCGTAAATATATCACAGATTCAGCAGTTAATTGAGATATAATAAATAGGTAAGATGCTCATTATCGTTTACTTACACGTATCATTATTGTGGGATCAGTAGACGTGTTCTTTTTCTCCATCCATTTTCATAAGTATCATTCGATAAATTAATTACCTTTCTTAATCATTTACACCAAAGAGTTTACATATACTACGTATACGAGTCATTGATTTATTTATCATTGTCATTGGTCATGGTACGAGTAGAGTTAGATTTTCCGCACGGTTCCTTTGTGTCTATCGTAAGCAGATGACGTGCATACTTTCTATGGCAACAGAGTAATGTGCTGCGACAAAAGTATGTCAGTTTCACAAGAGCGACAAGGCAAGAAAGATGCTACCTGTGCTTTCGTTGTAAAGCATTTGTGCCAACTCTACGCGTAGTATATGTAAGCTCTTTGATTTATACTCTTTCAGATAATCCATCTCTAATTTTTAGTTGCACTCTACCGTGAGACTAATAAATAACAAAATATATTCAAATTGATGATAATTAAGTCTTACTAGCAGTGCTTCACTGTTTCACCCACGTAGTTTCCGATCTAGTAATTTCTCCGTCATAAAAGATAATCTATCTGCTATTTCAGTTTATTATATATTACATTAGCGGCCAGTTCCGGCTTCGCTCGGATATTGTCATAATTATACAGACTAATAATCGAAGTAAAAACTATCTTATCTTTCAAGTTAGATCAACCTGCAGACGGTGTCCAAATTTGATTAAAATCGGTTAAGTAGTTTAGGAGTTCATCGCGGACAAACATCGTGACTTTCATATAAAGATTTCATCTAAATCATTTCAGTGATTTTTTCGTGAAAGATTAACAAACATCCACCCATACACACAAACTTTCACATTTATAATATTAGTAGGAATTAACTTTATCCGTTTACCATAAAAATATGAACCCGAATGTTCGCAAATGTAGTCGTTTACGTTCAATTGATTCGATTTAAATTCGATGCTGAACATGGTACGCGCTCTTCCAAATGAAAAATAATTTGAAAGAGCGCTTGAGATTCGAAGAGATTTCGTTATTTAAGTAGTATAAGCTTCGGTTTAAATCAGCATTGTTAATAAAGTTTTTACCTATTATAGTATACTCCGCGAGGCATAAGCTGAGCTTTGCATTTGTGTGAGTGTACATGGATAGTGTAGGTGTGACAACCGGCCTTAGGCGCGGCGCCATTCTGTCTCGCCGCGCTCCTGCCTGATTGGTGATCACTCACACTAATGCAAAGCTCAGCCTATACCTCGCGGACAAAATTTCAAGCTCCTGCATGATTTGTGATCACTCACACTAATGCAAAGCTCAGCTTATACCTCGCGGAGTGTAATCTGATTTAGTTTTACCGAGGTAGGTAACTTACATGTACGCATGTATATAACCATGTTGTAATTTCAAGTATTCTACGATTTCTCAATAAGTTGAACGGATAAAAAACACATTAGAACATTATGTTAGCTTATACTAAATTCATATTATAATGCTACAGATTACTGTTTGTTTCGCCCATTATCTCGTATATTCGAGAATTTCCATTTCATATTGTTTATTCACGCTATCGAGCCTTCGAAAGCTCTAATATTTCCAGTATTAACGGATCATTGTAGATTATTTAAAGTAGGACAACTTTGTGGAAACAATAATGAATGGTATATTAAAAAATATTAAATAATTGGACACTGTCGAATAATTACACACTAAATTATCAATCCGTTCATAGTAAAGGCAACGATTTTGACTTATTTTAAAAACTTTGAAAAGTTCATTAAAATTAGTTTCATAATAAGTTTGAAGTAGGTAGTGGTAAGACTCTTTGTAGAGTCTACCTGGAAAAGTACCACACCTTTGCCAGTTATTCGACAGCCGAGCAGTAATGTGCAAACATTACTATATTCCGGTTTGAAGGGCAATGTTTCAAGTTAAATTACAGGGCATAGAGATAAAACATTTATATACTTAAGCGCAGTGCAGTGCTAGGTAATGATTTAGGCTCTTCATGTTCCAATAACTACGTGTAATTAATAACGCGCTCCTCACCCATAGAATCAAGAGATGTAAGATGATTAATCTGGATGCCTCCTTGTAATTTCACTAGAAAGATTACTCTTCACACCGGATCTCAGTGATGCTTTCACATTACTGATTGGGGGTAGAATGACTGCTTTACCAGTCATTGTGGTAATTTTTCAAGTGACCTCTGCAAGAAATCCTATTACTATGAAAAATTAAAAAAAGGATTAAAACTATCACTCCTAGCGAATAACAAGAGCAAGAGACTTCTAAAAGCACAGTTTGAGGACTCAAATTTTTAGTATTTTGAATCATTCGTTTGAAAAATCATCACGGTAATGTAAACTTAAGTACTTTCGTATGTAAATCTACTCGTAAAATTGTTTTGATGTGTTACAGTATACTATCAGCCATGAAGTCATAATAAACCGAAATTACGTAGACAAGGTTAAAATGTAATTTAACACACATTTTACACAAATAAGTCGTATAATATTGCTTCAAAGCACACGTCGCGTCGTTTAATTTCGCGACGTATTTAGTGACACAATTAGCTACATAATGAGGAATATGAAACACTAGCAAAGTGAAACAAGATTGCTTTTAAGGAAGATATATGGCAGTTCGTAAATTACGCTAAGAATAGAAGGAAGAATAGCTGCGAATATACGCGCGTGGCAACAAAAAGTCCCATCTTCTGCCGAAATTAGCAATTCAGTTTAAATCCAAACTTAGGCATTTAGCATTTATGATGTTACCTCATTTTAAATTTCACATGTCAAAGTTTATATTTTTTATGTTTGTTACTCAATCACGTCGGAACAGCTGAATCGCGTTACAATTTAGAACACCATTGGCAAAAAGCACAGAAAAACATGGGCTACTTTTTATCATAACACAAACGGGAACTATCATAAAACACTATATTTATATATAATAATATTTAAAACACTAGCCCTATCCTGCTACGCTTCGCTGTGGCACATTGTGATGTGATGTGGTCTTTCCATTATTCCGCAACTCCGTACAAAATGACAAGGAGAAATGATCGAGGGTTGCAACCCCCCGTCTCCAACTTGCACTCAGTTGTACTGCTTATAAATGCATAGTGCTGAATCTTATTATATTATACTCTTCTACCATCCTACATAGGTCTCTTGGTGTATCATATGACCCATACATTTTGTTCACGGGCCTGTAGTCTATTAAGATTAATCAAACGGTCAAGCCAAGAAGAGTCATCATAACCATAAGTTCTCTATCCCATACTTAGGCATCTCTATTTTTGCTTTCATTTCCGATCGAGCCGAATATTAACCAGCTAAAAGATGTTAACGTTAGCATATTTACTCTAACAGCTGGTTATATATTACTTTACCTATTACTTTACGTTGGCCACCGAATTCTCACACGTATAGGTTAATAAGAAGTTTTTGCGTAGGCGGAGTTCAATGAAAACTTTGTTGTGGTTCATGTTATTGTTTCCGTTAGGAATAAGATAAAATAAACTTGGGAATACATTTTATATTAAAATATTTATAGAATAAAAATTTAATTGTTAGGTTAGCGTATTCTAGGAATGATAAAAGTACCTCATCATTATCAGGTTGTATTCGGCCACTGCTGGACATAGGCCATTCCCATAATATTCGAATATCCAACGATCTCAATGCGAAGATGTGCCCTCCCAAACTTCAGGGCGCACGGAATCATGTTATCGTTGGGAAGAGTGAGCTCACTCTTTCTGTTCTAGTCGGTTGCAGGAAGCGGTGGACGCCAGACGTTTTTACCTATCACTATTTGTTGTTAATCGCCAAAACAAGTATAACCATAGCATATCTCACCGCTAGCGATTCTAAGGGTCAAGTAGATTGGTTGTTTGTAAACTACTTACGATACACACAGAGACGCAATTTATTACCAATTTCAAGGTGCTCAGGGCACATCCATTGGTTTATATCGATGCGAATATCGCACTGATTGGTCCGATCCTCGGTCTTACGTCTCCAACCGCAACCAGCTAGCTGCTATTCGGTTATATAGGTTGAAAGATCTCGTCTCGGCCATTTTTTTTACAATATTGAAAAACAATATTGCCTTTAATCATCTGATGTTAAGCAACAATGCGGTCTACGATGGAATGCGCTAATCAAGACGAACCCGACTCACTGTAAACTTATAGATACAGACTGCAACCATCGGAAAAAACCCCGCTCCGGCAACGCATTCCATAGCTTTGACGTTCTTATTACGAAAATGCAGTTAGAATTTCATTCGGGTTTTTGAGATGTCGACCATGAAACAATATCACTTTTTCAAGTTACGAACAGTTTAATAGATAAAAAGACAAACTGGTACTAGATCATACAGATAAGCTGCACACTCTCCGAAATGTATCATATAAAAGGTTTACATAACCAAAAACTTGGCGACAATGTCCAATCCTTGAAAATAATAAAATTGTTATATTTCAATCAACTGTATGTTACAGTGAAATGATTTAAGAGTTTGATACCGATTTGAGTAAAATAGTGAAAATGCATGTGTAATCTAAAAGGCACTTTATATATGTCGCCTCAAATATCAGAAAAGATCTCGAGAATGCTTCAAAAGTCAAATTAATAAACTCAAACAGATGTTCCGTTATTGGTGTGCGCGAGTGCGTGAACTCAACGCCTTTTCCTAACTCAGCGGATATCTTTGAAACATTACAACACGCGTTTCATTAAGGGATTTAATATAAAATGTTTCACATTTTGCAGCATATTTTGTAAATAACATGTTAAACATGTGTTAGATAGTATTGTATCTTCTTGGTCTGGGTAATACCGAAAGGAAAATGGAAAATCACTGTTATTACTCGTTCTATTCACGCGTAATATTATAAAGACTATTAGGATGCGAGGATTTGTTTTTAAACTTTTGCGATTTAAAGACATAATGTAAACAGTTTACAAAATTTAATTACAATTAAAACTATCATTTAATTACCGCGACGTGTCGGTAGCGTTACTACAATCGCCGTAGTCACGCGATGACTGATGAATGATAGTTGTGATCGTTATAAAGTCCTGTAAGGTGTTTACATAATGCGAAGATTTGATTTAATTGGGTTAACAGGAAACTCACGTGTAACATAGCCCATTTGGCACATCAGTGCCATACGGACAGCCATTGTGCGCGTGCACTCTTGTTGAAAAAGGCCGCAGGATGCGGCCGAAACTCGAGTCGGATTGGCCGACCATATTACACGTGAGTTTCCGTTTAACCCAATTAAATATGTGTAACAGCCACGCTAATTTTAATACTAAGATTTGATATACTGAATAATAATCATACAACCTGTCTTAACTTCCAATCTGACCAAAATCACTCTAGTTTTATCAATCGCAATGTACTGTTTATTGAGCCACTTGGTACTTTTGGGCAGATGTCGTTCACGTAACTCGCGCAAGATTACATTTCTGCTTTACATGGTGCCTTCTTTTTCATATTTTTTGATGTTTTATTTTAATGGTAATTTAACAAAATGAAACATTACGGTATTTCAAGGGCTGGCAGCAAATTTGAGGCAAGTTAAAACTTGTCACATAGCTCTCCTATTTTTTTTATTATATAAAAATGTTATGTTGATTTGTGTACGCTTCAAAAACTCAAAAAGTTCTGCACCGATCGAGCTGAAATTTTAGAATGATATATAATCCGCATCAAGGATTGTTTTATCTAATTTTTGCATTATAATGTGCCACAGCAAAGCGTGGCAGGCTACAGCTAGTTTATTATAATAATGAGGCTGGTGAATAGCGAGGCAAAAAATGAATCCCTCAATTTAGATCACCTGGATTCAAACTAAAGAAGAATCACAAAAAATTGCGTAATTTATGTACATACATACATCTTTGAGGATTTAATACTCGTAGTTGGTCTGAGACATACATAAAAAACCCAATCGAATTGAGAACGTTGTCTTTTTTAACTCTAGAAAATATGATCTGTCTAATCCTACTAGAAATAGATGTGACTTCATGTAGATTTAGCAGATCGTAGAAGCTGGATAAGTTGTGGGGTTTAACATTATAAACTTATCTGTACTCTAAAACCAACCGCGAGATTATATACGGATTATTTAGACCGCTGTAAGCCGCCTCTTTCGTTTTGAGTCAATCTCATTTCATACAAGATTTCTTAGTATTGTATTTTCCGCAAAAAACCCTGTACCTTTTTATATACATTTAGTCCAGTGTAGGTAAATCATAGTTTGGAACAACACACAGGCTTTGGATCACAAGAAAGAATAGAATTCTTTATAGGCACTGGTAAATAAATAAAGATATTGTGTAATAGATACATTTGTTCCTGGTTTTTATTCCAATTTTCATTATCATCTGAATTACTAAACCTATCAAATCCTATAAAAGTTATCACCTTTGTTAAGGACGTACCTTGACCAAATTTAAAAATATTTAACTATTATATCAGCTGGCTTCCATAGTGCAGGTTTTGTTTAGTTTAGGGCTAGATGGTGATGTGTGTAAAAAAAGTCCAGCAATATTAAGCTAAACTCTTTTTAAAAACTGATTTTGATCTCAAAAAATAAATGTACCTTAGCGATCCTTTATAAATGAATAGAAAAATATATCTGTTTATTGTCTTAAATAAATAACCGCGGGAAATGTCCGGTAATTTATGTTACTTATGTAATCTATAGCAAAATTATATTTAAAATACCTTGATGAATGTAAATTGGTCAATTGTAGTTCCTTTTGTTAAAATTAGTATTAAAAATCAAACTGTATTACATTGATTCTCAAGTACGTATATTATGCTATAACACTTATTTATTACTTATCAAAATAATTACTTACAACATTTCTTTCTCTGAGCACAAAAATATGTTGCGTGACGACCACAATAATGAAACGTTAATGGAAGTCCAGTATTATTTGTTTAGGCTTGGATTGTTTAGGATCATTGTTTCTTGAACATCTGTGAGTGGCAACGCAATATTACTATTGTCCTATTTCGGAACAATGTTCAGATGTACTTATTTCGGAACACTTATATGTTTAGGAAGCAAACATTGAGTGCTGTGAAGTTTATTACAGTTAAACTAATTACGCGTGGCGGTTGTTCGAACGGATATTTTTTTGTTGGATACATTTTAGAACTTATTCATAACTAGATGTAACTTGAGCGCGTTGCTACCCCACCTGTCGAAAATTGGTCGTACCAACTCAGAAAAGGCTCATACACAACAGCTTTATAATATTAACGAAAGATTATCACATGATCAAATGCTTAGTTTTCGATTTTGTAAAGGACATACAGACAAATATTCATTTTAATAATTGTTTTAGTATAATATAAGCTATCCGGCTATTATTGGTTTCCTTGCTTAGTTATCTAACCTTACTAATAGCTAAGCAAATATTAACATTTACTTAGAATAATTTCTTACAATAATTTAATAATCTATTACTCGAAATCTATGAAAAATTTCATCGAGCGAAAAATCCGAGGATTAGTTTTGTAATTATTTGTTAGGAGTAATTTTTTTCTATCTTCGTGGCGTCGTTACAACGCGATGTATACTTCTAATCTAACTTAGGGAACAAGTAGTGAAAACGTGCGTGGACTACCTTGCAAATAAAAATAAGGAGCGTAATTATATCGCTAAGCGGTAAATAAATAAACAATATAATGGTAGCATTACTTACACAACACCATCTAGTCCCACTAAGCGAAGCCTGTACTAGGGGAGCCAACAACAGCTGATACAATAATTGTATGTTTGTAAATATATACTTACTATGCATAGAAGCAAGCATACACAAAATGAATATTTGTATCCACCACACAAATATTGGCTGGTAGGAATCGAACTCACGATCTATATTACTCTTCTCGTAACTACAGAGTTATAACACCGCGCCAAAACGTCGAGATGTAAAATAAATAATAATTAAGATCGTGATTATGTTCTATGTAATGTTTACAATACATAATGCTAAGTACCGGTGGGCGGGTTAGACATGTACTCGAAATGTATATCTTTTATCACGATATTTTCGTTACAGCCACACGGCCGCCACGATATGATTTTACATCAACATATCGATGTGATTGAACATCGTAAGTCTTATATTCTTATCTTTATACAAGCAATTCTTGTATATATCTCGGAAAATAAATCTCGCAAACGGCTCGAACGATTTTCACGAATCTATGTATGAGGGGTGTCGGGATGATAAATCGATCTAATTTCATCTTGAAAAGCGCATTTTTTATTCGTTTTTAGATAATGAAAAACTGTTACATTAACATTAGAATGCGACGGTAATTTCGCAACATTGCGCGACAATATAATAGGGGACAACAATATAATAATTAGGCGGGAAGTTGAGCTGTCATGAAATAATAGATCCGGGTTCGAATCCAGACGACTCCCCTTTTTTCAAGTTCCTTCTTTTATTTTAGAAAATCTTTTAGTGGGAGCCCTTTATCTGTAGATATCATACTCAGTATTTAAACCGAGTAAAGCTCGGTCACCCAGGTAATCGATCATATAAGTGAGAAAGAGTATCAAACAAACCCTTGTCAAGGAACATGTTTTTCACACTTTCGCTGTATTACGTCTGCGAGTGTCAACAGCTTTTTTTGGTCTTCCCATTTAGGAAATGTATGCTCATAGTTACTGTTGGCGTGTCGGTTGGCGACTGTTCGAGATTTATGCCACATCATTTTTTTTGTCCGATTACGGAACTCTGTGCAAAAAGGTGTTGTTTCGGAGACTTTATAGTATATCAATAATTATAATAAGTATGTATTTAGAACTATATAAGCATCATATCAGCTATCTGGCTGCCATCTTACAAGCTTTTCTTAGTTTGGGGCCAGGTGGTGTTTTGTGTGAATTTTTCACCCTTATTTATTTATTTATTATTAATACTTGAAGTAAGCATCCACATATTGGATCACATAGAACCAATCACTCATGTTCTCTTTTGTATAAATATGTAAGAAAAAGTGTGGTCCAACGTAGTATATTTGCATACTATGTAGGTACATATGTGATATCGCCACAGAGCTAGTACTTCTACATAAATATTTTTTTATGTATGCTGTATGTTAGACGTTCCTTCCGGATTAAGATGGGATGTGTCTCTGATAATGAATGAAGTGAAAATTTTTATTGCTAGCTTTGTTATTCCCTATATTTCTAAGTATCAATGTAGTGTGTGTTGACAAGCTGTTTTATTCGTACGATTAAAACGTGGTTTTGTTTGAAGTTTTTGTAATCTTGTCGAACACAATTAAAACATTTTGAAAATTATTATTATAATAACCATTCTCCTAGACAAACGTAGTTTTGATTAATGAGCCATTATATATCAGCTAACGGTCCACCTTGCCTTTGCCGTATAAATATATAGGTCGCGCTTCGTAAAACATGTTCCCAAGTTTCACTGGCCAAATCGTTAAGCGTTAAACGTTTCGGGAGGCGTAAAATGGGTAGATCACGATCTATCTCGCGTATCACGATATGCCAGGGCATATCACAATGTCCTACCAATCAAACGCTCAGACAACGACATTGTACAATATTTGAATTCATTAAAGACCAAAATCCACCCAACTTTGGTTCATTTTCACGGTTTATTTTTACTTACAATCAGAATTATCACGGGTTTATTTTGATCACAAAGAGCAAAAGAGTCGGTCCCCTAATTTGCATTTTTTTTTTTTTTTTTTTTTTTTTAAATTAGGAGTGACGAGACGATCAGGACATGTGCCTGATGGTAAGCAACATGCCTGACACATAACAGCACAGTGACACGCAGCTATTGAAACATGAAGAGTCCAAATCATTACCAAGCACTACACTGCGCTCGTCACCCAGAGATCTAAGATCTTATATCTCTAAGCCCTGTAATTTCTCTGTAATTTGTAAAGAAAAATCAGTTTTTTTATGAATTTGACGATCTGGATGTAAATATATTCGTTACAATGTATTTTTATTTAATGCGCCGTCTGAGTGGGTGTTCTTTGATGGATATGATCTAGGTGTCTTCGAATCAAGCATACTTTTTTTTTCTGGGTATTTTTTGTTGTGGACCGCATTATTGTTTATCATCAGTGGAGATGAAACAAAGCTATCTATTGACGATAACAAGAACAAAATTAAAAATTTTGATTAACCCCCGACTACCTTAGATTTGTTATCTGTACAACATTCTACTAGTCAACCCCTATTTTTTGATACCCATATTAAGGAAGTTGTGAAAAAAGAATTGTAATTCGCCATTTTGTGGTAGCGGCCATCTTGGATTTGAAATTTGTCATAGTGCAAAGTATTCTACTAGTCAAGCCCTTTCGTTTGATACCCATATTGCGGTAATAGTGAAAAAAAATATATAATTCGCCATTTTGTGGTGGCAGCCATCTTGGATTTGAAATTTGTTATAGCTTATAGTACTTTGCTAGTCAAGCCCTTTCATTTGATACCCATATTGTGGTAGGTTGTGAAGAAATATTTTGTCCGCCATTTTGTGGAGGCGGCCATTTTGAATCGATATTAACCAAACATAGCTAAGAACACCCGCACGGATATTAACTTTCAAATAAAAAAAACGCATCAGAATCGGCATCCGTATGAGCTCTACGGTGCCACAGACACACACACACACACACACACACACACACACACACACACACACACACACACACACACGGACGGACGGACGGACGGACGGACGGACGGACGGACGGACAGATGGACAGACGGACAGACGGACAGACGGACAGACAGACAGACTAGCTAGACTTTACGTAATATGAGGGTCAAACTGAAAGTTCTTAGAAAATCAAAAACTGATTACATTAGCCAGTTATTAGTTTTATTATATCTTTCCAAAATATTGTCCATTCACGTCAATACACCGCTGCATGCGATGGAACCACTGGGAAAAGCACTTTGCCCACTCGTCCTTAGGGGTCTCTTCAATGGCATCGCGATACGCAGCCACCGCTTCTTCAGCATTCATAAACCGCTTTCCTTTAAGTTTTTCTTTAATTTTGAAAATAAATAAAAATCACAAGGCGCGAGGTCGGGCTATACGGCGGGTGACCCAGTAATTCAACGTTTGATGTCGCCAAATAGTCGATCGTTCGCTTGGCGGTGTGCGATGAGGCATTGTCGTGGTGAAGGAGGATCCTACTGCGAGGTCGTTTCTCTCGAACTTTTTCCAGACAAGTGGCAAACGATTGGTAGTGTACCATTCTGCAGAAACTGTTTTTGATCCACTAACACAATTGTTGCGAAATGACCTATCCTTCCAAAGAACGAGGCCACCATTTTTTCCCCGCACTTCGATCTCTCTTCACTTTAGTTGGCAACTCCTCGAAAGGAAACACCCACTAAGCAGATTGTCTTTTGGTTTCAGGATCATAACAGTAAATCCAGCTTTCGTCACCTGTTAGTATGTCGAACACAGCATTTGAGTCACCTCCGTTAAATCTTTGAATCATTTTACGGCACCAATCCACACGATGGAGTTTTGAGCCTCAGTCAAATTATGAGGTATCCACCGGGCGCAAAGCTTCCTGACCGCTAAATGTTCGTGTAGGATTTTGTGCACTAGACTCATACCGATGCCTAAGCTTGTCCGAATCTGCTGATAGGTCACTCTTTTGTCAGTCTCTATCATACGCCGCACAACACAGATGTGATCTTCAGACGTCGCCGTAGAAGGCCGTCCCTCACGTAAATCATCAGTGAGATTAGTGCGACCACGTTTAAACTCATTAAACCAGTTTTAAACAGTCGTACGAGATGGGGCTTCATTGTGAAAGGCCAATCGTAGTCTATCATAACTTTCTTGTTGACTTAAATGACATCGAAAGTCATAAAAATCATTGCACGAAATTTTCTCGTGTTAAATTCATGTTGACGTGACACAGACAATTTTCAATTTGCCGCCAAATCGTAAAACAAATGACAAATGAATGAATTATATACTCAGTAATATTGGCAAAGAGTTCTATTTTCAAATTATAGAATTATTTTTTTATTATATTGTTTAAAAGTGGCCAGTTCTAAGAACTTTCAGTTTGACCCTTGTATAGAGGTATATTTATTCTTTAGTGAAGAATGTTCCTGACACTTATTTAACTTAATGTACACACTTTACACAGCTTAATCACGATCAAAACTGTGATTTAATTACCTCGATGTTTGGGCAGATGCTGCCAAAACGTCGAGGTAATTGAATGATAGTGTTTATCGTGCTTAAGTTCTGTAAAGTGTTTACATTATATGTTCAAATCGCGAAAGTTAAAAACTTCTTTTAGTTGCCACCACTTACTTTTGAGTTTATAGGTACTCGTAGTTGATAGTATCCCTCCATTTTTCGATCGGATCAAATAACAAAAGTTTTGTGCTTGAACTGAAACCTCAAATTTGACTGAAAATTACATCAGGAAGTCAAGGGTCGTTATGTGAAGTGTAGGGTTGTATTGTTCTGTTTTTTTTTGATTTTTTATGATGGATTTTAGGATTGAACTCAAATCATTAGTCTATTTCTGCCTACAAAGCCAAAGGTCAATTCAACTCCTGGATAAACTTTGATGTGCTGCTTATTTATAATTACATGAATCATAAGATAAATCACACATATTATGGAAAGTGATTTCTACAAACACATAAATGTTACTGTCATTCTAGCTATTTTTCCACTCATGTTATACTTACTTGGTCTGCTTAGTTTGGGTTAGATCGAATTGTTTAATAAATGTTCAACAATACTATATATTTATAATTGAAGAAAAGAACATTGATTTAAATAATTTATCTTAATTAGACTTATCGGACTATGGATAATTCAGTGTAGTTAGGTTTATAGACAATTCTTGATGTGTTTTACTTTTGAGATTACTAATACGAGCTAAACTCGATCCTCATTAAGTACATTGATGATATGGAATACCCATGTAATCAAAATATCGGTTCACAAAACTCAACTTTAACAACATGAAAATTGGGGTTCATTTAAATTAAACTCAACTACTTCTAACTACATACATTAAACTAACTACCCTAATTTACATGCTCTGAGAGCATTTTAATGACCAGAAGCTAACTGTAGGTTTATAATCCAGGTCCACAAGCTATTACTACTTTAATTAGTTTTTTATCCTACTTTCTGCTAATTTTATAAACACGAAAGTGTGGAAGTATGGATGAATGGATGGATGTTTGTTACTCTTTCACGTAAAAACGACTAAAGGGATTAAGGGAAATTTGGTACATAAATAGATAATGGTCTGGAATAATACATAGGCTCCTTTTTACCCACGAAAAACAGTAGGATCGTGAAATAAGCGGGTGAAACTGCCAGGCGGTGCTAGTTAAGCATAAATCCGCTGATAAGTATGAGTATCTGACATATTTGGCACGAAGCAAACTTCATGAAACATTTGTTCAAAACTCCATTTTATTCGTATACTTGGTAATCCGAGAGTCAAATTATTCTTTGCAAAGAGGATTTGTCAAAGTTATTCATATCTAACCAACTTCAAGTTACTTAAATTTTAAGGCATTTCGAGTTTTTTCTTCGTATTTTATATTTGATGATAGGTTTCACTCTTTTAGATTTATCTTGCAAGAAAGAAGGTACTTGTCTTCAAATTATCTTGTCTTAAGATTATTTTTAACCCCGACCAAAAAGAGGAGTGTTATAACTTTTCCGTCGATGTATATCTGTCTGTGTGAGGGTGTCTTTGTGTGTGTGTCTGTCTGTAGAGATTTACTACGATAACATGACCCGCCCTTCCAGAATTCAAAACGTTTAAAAGTATTTGTGAAAGTATGTACAACACACCACCACGCATGTGTGCGTACTGCTACTGCAGACGAATAATTACAACTACATACAAACTCTTTCATAAGGATGTGACTACACACATTAAAATAGTAAGGGGTAATTGGAGGGGCGGGCCATGTTATCGTAGAAAATCTCTAGCACCGTACCTCTCAAACAGATGGACCGATTTCGATGTGGTTTACAAAGTAGAAACTTGTTTTGGCATACCATAGATTTTTTATAGGCTGTGAACTGAGCTCAAGCAACACCCTAGTAAATGAAAGAAATCTTCGGCTGAACTCGAGACCGTGGCCAACTACGTAGAAATGCGTTACCATTTCTTGATGGTCATGATTCAAACTACTTAATTAGAACACTTATTTAGATCTCAATGCTTTGAAGGCTTATTCCAGACTTGCAGTGCCCTCTGGTTTCACCCGCGTAGTTTCCAAAGTGGTTATAAGTTTTCACTTCTATCGGCAGTCCTTATGACTGCAATTTTTTTTATTTGCAATCAAATTTTCTTTCTGTAATTATCAGCTATGTTTGGTTAATTTAGATTCAATACTGCCATGGCACTTCTATAAAATGGCGGATAAAATATTTTTTCACAACTCCCTCAACATGGGTGTCAAATGAAAGGGCTTGAATAGTAGAATACTTATAACAAATGTCAAGTTCAAGGTAGTCGGAGATAAATCTTTTTTAAATTAATTATGCCCCTGTGTTTCTTTGACGTGACACACGACGAAAACTGTTGTATCCATTTTGTACTCTAAAAATTTCCGGGTTGTTTTGTGTTACGTAATCCTGGAGTGAGTGTTTATAACACGATGGTATGTTTCAACGGAATCCACTCAGCTCTAAATCTAAACAATATTAGCATATAATAAGAGTTGTTTAACACAACCCACGCTCCAGTTAATATTATCCATACGTCATACAATAAGGCCGGAAATTGATTTTTATTTATTTATTAGAACCCATTAATCTCTATTAAGAACACTAGAGTGTTTGTGTATATTGATTGAAAATATATTTGGGTGTCATAGACTTTTGAGAATATTCGTAGAAAATTTATTGCATTTAAAAGCATTAGGAACGTGTTTAAATATATGCATAATATTTATTTTTCCTCGCAATCGATAAGTGAAAATAAGATTCGCTTTAATTATATATACTATCATCATGAAAACTAACGATAGGTACTATTACTGATTCTTAGTTATTTGATGGGTTACTTATAATATACTATGTGACAAACTTGGTCTATGTAACTAAACTTGGCTCCAGTACACTCTCTGTAAAAAGGCTGCCGGACGCAGCTGAAATTTAGGTCGGTGTGGTTGGGCCATATCACAATTGAGCAACCCGTCACTTAATTAAAAATGTGCCACTAACACTCTAGTAAAACAAAAACAAACACAGCGAAATAGTTGAGACGAATTGTTGTTAAAGACAATTGTAAGCAATTTGCAAAAAATATGTCAAATAAAGATAATCACGAACTTAATTCATTCATAAATTTTAAATTCACAAATTTTACCACATGGATCTAACATTTTTATTTGTGTGAAATAATTAAATTTGTCACTAGAAATACTGACTGACCGAACAAACTAAAATGGTCAAATGATCATGATATTGTTTTCTAATTATTTACAACTAGAATGGTCAAATGATCACGATATTGTTATATCAATGATGACATAATTCTGTGGGCCTGAAGTGTAGGAGAGCACATCAATTGGTTTATATCGATGCTTATAGTGCTTATAGTTTTATTTTGTAATGGCTCTTCAGTCCTTTTACTACTGTATAAAATTAGGAGAAGCCTGGTCCCACAACACTAGTGTGGGGTTCAGGTAGCCCTAGTGTGGGGTTCAGTGCATACTAACACAACATGTATTTGTTTTTTGTATTTTCTTCTTGTAAGAAACGTATGCCAAATCTTGTGTTTTTGTTTATGTCTCTCGTTATTGCCACAATAAACATTTTTTCATTTCATTTTCATTATTTTATTCAAATAAAATAAAAGAGGCAGCGATAATAAAACCTTGATCGTGTTTACGCGGTCGAAAGATTTTATCTGTAAATTTTAAGCACGTTATTAAAAAATCAATACCAATATTATAAAGCTAAAGAGGTTTTTTGTTTGAACACACTAATCACAGGAACCACTGGACTGATTTCAAAAATTCATTAATCGTAGGGTATGTACTATCCTTGAATGCTAAGGGCTTAATGTTAAGGGTTCTTATTACTCGTATGAACCATGGGCGAAGCTTGTACGGACTGCTAGTGTAATATAATCTTGGTTATTATCTCATATATATCAATAATCAATTACTACTTACTTTAATATTGCGGAATAAATGTCGGTCGACAATTTTTCACACAACGCCATCTAATCTAAGCTAAGTAGGTACAATGAAAACTAAATAAAGTGATGTGACCAATATAACATTTTAAATACACACGTTTGATATTTCGAAACACCCAAATACAGTACCAATATTTTAATGTTCATCACAGAAATGTCTATCTTGGGAGTAATCGAATCCATAAACTACATCTCTGTGAGCAGGCTCATTACTGACTGAGCCATGAAGCAAATTAACCTCATAGTAGGCCCAATTCTCATAACACATCGTAAAATTAATAACCATTTTAATATATAGGTGCCTTTTCAATTACAGGTCACGTGACTAAGGTAGCGATATTTTAATTAGCTCTTCAGAAATACATAGGTACCTACTAGTTGGTGTACTTTCTTCACTACTTTGTTGTTAATTCTATGTGTATAACTAATAACCTCGTTCAGTTATACGAGGTTATTTTAGTAGTAGGTTGATTCTTATGTAAAGCAAATATAATATCAAGGGAAAATATTGTGTAAGTATGAATCCGGATCTGTAGGTACAACTTTATTGCGAGGAAAAAATAAATATTATGAGCATATATGAAAACTTATCTATAAATATTTGCATTAATATTTTTCTGTAAATATCATAGAGTTCCGATAAAATATACTTATGTGTAGAATGTGAGCTTGGAATGCGAGTAAAGTTGGAATATATCTTCATAATCGGGACAATCTTTCTCCTTGGGTGCCTTTTCAATTAATTCAGGTTGGTAGGAATCTCAGCATACTCCTTACGTCCCTGGCAAGGCTAAAAAAACTCGGCGGGCACGCCTAAGACCCGTCCATTCTCGGATGTTTCGTTGGTAGGAATTTCCACTCCGACCAACTTATCTTTTTTCCCATTATTATGAGTTTCGAGTACAACGGCTTGTATAAGTATATGTCATGCGTAAGAACATGTCCGAGATAAATAAAAATGCAACTTTGTAAATGAACTCGATAGCGACCGATTTTAAAAAAAGTTTTAAAATACACGTCTTCTTAACTTATATTATGGTCATCAGCAAGTTGTTGAGAATTACTAAACTTATAGTATAGGAGGACTCTTTTAAAGCTCGTCAGTGAGCACGTTTTTACCCTTTGTTTGCTGACTTACCTAAAGCGTGCCATTGAATCCGGTTAAAGTGATATGGTTTCAAAAAAGGCATAGTGCAGTGCCAGCCAATAATTTGGATTCTGGTTGCATGCCATTGCGATATTAAAATTAGGAGTGTTACTACATATTTATCATTAGAGGTAACTTGCTCATCTCGTCACTCTTAAACAATAAAAAAACTTTTATTTGTGTTCTGTTTTGCTTGGTTTTTTGACAGTTTTTTATCACCAAGTAGTAATTTGAGAATATGCACAGCATTTGAAATTTTCAGAACATGAGCGCAATTTAAATGTATAAGGCAAATTTTTCCAACTATTTTCTAGTTAATTATTACAATAATTAATAAATAAAACATATGCGAAGTGGCACGATACACCAGTACTGTGCCACTTCGCATACTAATGTGAAGCCTTATTTTATTATGCACCATTTTGTAAATCTACATGGCTTAGTTTTATAGGAAATAGCCGACTTTATATTTCCACAAGTAGGACTTGGGGTTTACAAAAAGAAAGTCTGTAAACTTTTTTTTGTGAAAAAATAATCTGTGAAATATTAATTCTGTAAAAAATTTGCCACGCTGATTCAGGGTTGGCGGATTACACATACTCGTGTAAGATGTAGTTTTTAGAAGGCGTTGGTTTTCTCACCATGTTTTCCTTCACTTTTACAACTTGTAGTGACAAAAAAGTACATTTCGTAATATACTCAAAAGCATAGGTGAGATTTGAATCTACGCCCTCACGATTGTGAAATTGGATATTCTAGGCTCTAGCTTTTTGTGCAAATAACTTTATTTATCCAAAAACCCCAGGTATAAAACGAACGGTCCTGTTTTTAAACATATTGGCATTCTTCGCTTAAAATGCGTGGGGCGTTTAGCATTGTGCCTTTCATACAGAAGCGACGTTGCTTACTTAATTAAAAATTATATTAAAAAACTTTCGCTACTTGCTGCTTTACGCATTTTTCTCGTGAATCACATTGTCACTCAAAAAAGTTTTTTTTCGAAGGATTATTGTTAAAAATTAGTTATTTTTAATAGATGTAGAGTTTAGGGGTTTTTAGGCCCTTAACTGTCTCTGTACCGATTCGAATCAATTTAAATTCCATTTAAATAGGTTTTATTACACAAAAGATAGACTAAGATATTTTCGCTTTAACTGTGTTAAATGTTAACTTGTGTGTAGGTACATGTCTTGTTTTTCTCGTACTAAATTTTCAATACAATAAGTAAATTAAGCCATTATGTAAGTATACATACCTATTTTCATTTTAAGGTAGTAAGTATTTCGTAGTAAATAGTTCAAATAAATGTTATCTTCAGTCCTTTTGAAGTGAACAGGCAAATATTATTACTAATTTCCTTAGTTTCAATGAATGAGACCGCTTTTTGAGTATTTTCGTGGCATCTATCGCAAATAACATGATTAACTCGTCCTAGCCTTTTTCATAGCCAGAAAATCTAGGCTTAGGTTTTTCTGGTCTTATATAGGAACATTAGGAGACATTTCGTTTCAGCGAAAGGCAAGCCGACTAAGCTTTACAGACATTGAATGACATATTGCCCAAATCTGTGTGATAAAATGACTCACCAACATTTTCTTATCTCTATGGATTTATCCGGTGGCCAAAATAATTGATTTATGAATTAAAATGTGTGACATAAATACAATAAAGAAATTATAAACGCCTACGTATAAAAATATATAACAATTAAATGTGTGCTATCAATTCTGAGACCACGAATAGAACTGAACTCGAAGTATTCTCACTGGGGCTGAGAAATAAAGCCAATGCCATCATTCACAACCATGAGAGTCTAGGTTCGAATACCCCCTACGCCTCCACTAACTACAGATGTACAACTTTATCATCACCACTAACTTAAAAAGTGACGGAAAATATCGTGAGGAAACCGTCACGTTCCCAGAATTTATCGAGTTTGTGCATGAATCGTCAACCCGCAGTGATGAACTTTATGATTATGATTTGAGCACAGATTTTTTTTCTGAATACTTAAATCTAGGGACACTTCAATTTTCGAGACGTAGGTACCAAACGATATTTTAACTGTCGAAATTTATACAGCAGTGTGGAAGATACGGTAAATTAATTTTACGTAATTACCAACAATATACAGACGAAAAACAATATCCTACCTAATCGGGTAAAAATTACATTTTGTGGTTGAATATAGCGAGAGTAGATGTCAAGCAGTTTAATACGAAAGTCCATGTTTTTCGATTTCTATAAATTGCGCACATTCCAGTTCTTTCATTTGACGGGATATTTTATCTTATATTAAAATAACAACATTGCGTTACAATTTAATGCTGTATACAAGGTATTTTATTAAAACCACTAACTTTAATTCGATAAGTACCTGGCATAGTTCCGAATGTCGCTCTGGGATTTTCTTTCTGTTACTATATGGAAGGTCGCGTCATATTTTATTATTTAAGTAGGCATAGAAGCCATCTGCTGCCAACTGCTATAAGTTTCTTAAGAAAAAGGGCATATTTTATTATTATTAATCCTTTCTCTCGCTACTTTGGCGGTTAGAATTGCAAACTTGCATTTGTCGTCATTATTGTAAGCTATTCTATGTTATCTTTGTAATAGTTTAACCAGCAGGCTCTTAACTTAATCAACGCGTATTTTTTGCTGAATTAATATGACTGACAACACGATGTTCCTTAAATACAATTGTGATCTTATTACTATTCAAAACGTTTTCGTTTTTCCAGTGCTTTGTGTTGATACTCAATGACTGCCGCTAGCAATCAGTTTATACGTCAGGAATAAACCTTCTTTTGTGTGTAAATTAAAGCTGGGTAGCAAATTATTTACATACGAGTAGAAAGAATTTATAAGTGCTTCTACGTACTATTGTTTAATATTCTTTTTTTTACGAAATCCATTTGGTTATCTTGCTGCAGTGTCCAGCGTTTGAACATTCTATAACAAGTAATAGGATGATACATATTGGCTGCACGCAACGTATGAAACACCAAAAAAATAATACATACAATATTAATGTCTTTTTTGTTGATTTTGCTACTAACAAGCTTGGATTCAAGTCTTTTTTATCGTGTTTTAATATTGTTCGAACCAGTGAAAGTCCCGTTTAAATTAGTTCATTCATTATCATATATTATTATATTAATTTCTTTTCATTGCGTGAGCAGACTAATTCTCGCAATCAACATTTGTCGACAAATGTGATGCATTATTGTCCACCAATATTAATTAATTATTATTGTTATTTGTCAACCATCACTTTCTTCGACAATACATATTTATTTTCAGGGAGACGACCGACCCGCCCTTCTAGCGCCTGACTAAATCGGCTTTGGCTTGCCTATTTGTGTCTCTATAATTTCAATCCAAAAGGAAAGAAAGAGCAATATCAATGATAGGTACATTTTTAGTTAGGCGGTAAACCTTACGGCGCCCTTTGCCGCCTCAAGAAGAAACCTTTCAGCAAACACGAGTGCTCAAGTATACATACATGAGATTACAATTCACATCGAATTAACACATGTAAAATTATTAAAAAAAATGTTTTCTGAATAAACGAAAATAAACTTCAATTTAAAATTAAACTCGCCCACGTAAAGTGTTCAATTTAATAATTTCTGATTTCTAAAATAACGTCAACGAGATAAAGGTACTTAAGTAAAAAAAATAAAGTTTTGTTGATATTTCAAAAACCACCACCATCGATATAAATCAATGGGTGTGCCATCCCAAACTTCAGGCGCATAGATTTATGTTATCGTTGTGGAGAGTGACCTCACTCTCTCCGTTTTAGTCGGTTGTAGGAAGCGGTGAACGCCGGACGCTTAAACCTGTCCTATTCGTAGTCAACGACCACAATAAGTAGAACCGCAATATATCTCGCCGCTAGCGGTTCTAGGGGTAAGTAGATTGGTAATTGTAAACCACACACGCTACACACAACGACGCAGATTGCTAACTATGTCAAGGTGCTCCAGGCACATCTATTGATTTATATTGATGTTCTAAACAAAAAAAAACACCAAAATCGATTCACAGTTGGCGAAGCTATCGCGTACCTATCATACACCTAAAAATTTTTTTGAACTGAATTCAAAACCTATTCTTTTTTAGAAGTCGGTTAAAACACAACAGCTCCAGATTACAGCATAGCCATTTTATTTGCCTTTCATGTTACTCCAAAGCTGAATTTTAAATTCAACAAATTTTTGTGAACCAGCCAAATTCCAGACAGACATAACAGTAAAAGTATATTGTTTTTATTTTACTACATTCTTTAATGAGCCCTTGAAGGGCAAACGATTTCGCAATAACTGATTCAGTAATTGTTTTCTTTGATCTTGTTAGGCAGGTATTTGAATTTTAGTTTTACAAGCTCGTGTATTATGTTGGCGACACCATTCAGCGCGGTTAATAGCTATATTTATTTAATGATAGTTGATAACAACAGTCACAACATAAAATAATATTATATATAAAAAATAATATTTAAATATAAGTGAATATTTCACGCACAATACTATCCAATTTCAAACTAAGCAAAGCTTGTACTATGGGATCCAAATAACTAGTATAATACTTATATAGGTATAAATACAATCTAAGTATACATAAAACATCCCAGAAAAAGAAGGAAATGATTTTGATACAAATACTTGTAACAATGTATCTGTGACTATGTTTATGTGGTTATGTTTACAACCCAAGTATTTAAAGACCAAATAAATAGGTAATTTTTAGGGTTCCGTAGCCAAATGGCAAAATACGGGATCCTTATAGATTCGTCATGTCTGTCTGTCTGTTCGTCCGTATGTCACAGACACTTTTCTCCGAAACTATAAGAGCTATACTATTGACTCTTGGTAAGTAGATGTAGTCTGTGAACCGCATTAAGATTTACATACAAAAAATTAAAAAAACAAAAATTTTTAGGGGTGTCCCATACTTCGAACTGGTTCCTAACATATTTTTTTTTCTAATCTGAATAGTTTGCACGAGAGACTCTTCCAAAGTGTTAAAATGTGTGTAACCCCCTGTAACTTCTAAAATAAGAGAATGACAAAAATAAAAACAAGTGTATGGTGTCCATTACCATGTAAACTATCATCGAAAATTGGTTTGAATGAGATCTATTAAGTGGTTTTAATTTAATACGTCATAAATGCACTATTGTTAATATTTGGGCCAATACACCCAGGAGGCGTTAAAACCCTGATTAAAGTAACAACGAACTACAAGAACTTTTATATTATGTTACTTGCTGCTACGGAAGCCTTCATGGGCGAGTCCGACTCGCACTTGACTATTTTTATTATAGGTTTGTTTCGTCCTCATTGTCGTTGTGATTAATAGGTAGCTTGAAGCGATACTGTATGATACTATACTTTTAATAACATTTATTTATTTAATTTCATTCACAAAGACGGTCAGCCTTTGCATGCCATTTTCCGTCCGTGCATCTTATAATATAGTAGAAGATCGGTCAAACAAGTTTTTATATTTTTCACACCATAATGTGGTGTTTTTTTTATGTGCGAAACATATTTTACAGTTTCGCAAGCGTTTCAAAAAGATTAAACTCGCATATTTCAGACCAACAAAAATTGCGACACTTTTAAAAGGCCCTGTTTTGAACAAGCATGACTAATGATTATGAATAACAGGGATTACTATACGCTTCTCTCAACGTCCTCTACATTTTTATGTGATGACAAATGTATGAGTTGTATTCTAACTTTTGGACTGTTTAGTCGAAATGTCCAGAAACCACCAACATAATTATTATCAACACTCGTAATACAAAACAAAATTCATTATTGTTTTATTTAGTTATGTAGTTAGTATGTAACTGTTTAGAAATATTTAATATGTATATACCTACCACTCTTTATTTATTCCATATTCTTCGGCTTCCTATTCTCAATGCTCTTATTCTATCCTAAGCCTGGAAGAGATTTATCTTAGTGATAAGGTTGCTAATTGCACATTTTCTTTAAATTGTGTTGTGTGTGCTTAAAATGTAAAAGAGTTTATCAATATCGACATACTAGCAGCGCCCCACTGTTTTACCCGCGTAGTTTGACAAGACGTTGGCGTAATTGTACTCATCAAACATAATATCACACTAACATAACACAACGGGATAGAAGCCAGAAATTAATAGACGATGAATCAGATGACATATATGATACAACCGATTAAAAGTTAAAAATGAAAAAAGAAGAAGAAGACTTTATCAGCTGGCTATTATTATCATTGTATAAATTCAGACCAATGGAAACTGCGTTGCCAGACATATTGCATGCCTCTAGAAGAAGAGGCCAGTTTGTATGGGTCATTTAAATGTTTTGTATCATCTTATCTTACCTGCAAACAGCAATAAAGATTTTTGTATTTGTATTTGTTCACGTTCCCGTAATTTTTTCGGGATAAAAAGTAGCCACCTACCTGTAATCCAAACTTCAGTCCGATCAGTTCATATGTTACGATGTGATTGAGCAAAAACATCCGTATATAAACATTTATAATACTACCTAGTAGGGTTTAGCGTTGTCTACCATGTTGTCTCATGACTTATGTAAAGCCAATTTTACTATTAGGCTACCTATTTTGGCCTAATGAATTAAAATGGTTTCTTTTCATTTTCGCTTTTCAAATTATTATTTTACCATAATTTTACCTGTTTTAAATATTTCTTCTGACAAAAACGCAACAATTTTTTTCTGCAATTGGACTATTTTGACACTTAAGCTTTGGGTATAGTTCGCACGGTGAGATTTTCAATTCAACGTTTTCACTTTGGAAATTCCGGAATCCAGGCTCAGATCATATCTCAATAAACCGGTTAATTCGTGTGTGTACAGCCAAATTGCTTTTCCCCAATTTGTTATCTCTGTCAGATCTAAAACTGATCCACTTAATTGGGGAATTTTGTAGTCAAGAGTCTGAATTGAATCAATTGAAACAATTCGAATCGTTTCAGAACGTAGGGATCTTGATCGGATATTAATTGATTAAAATTGTTAACATTTTACTCTCGATTTTTAAATGTCTTTTCTATAATAAGTTTGAAGTTCAGAAGAACTCTTAGTTATAAATTTGGCCTCTACTAGGCGTGAAACCACAAACATCTTGTGAAAGCTAGATCGAAAACAACGATACGATAGATCGAGGAAGTGATAGATAAACAAACTCAATGGATGCCGAAAAATCTGGTAGGATTTACCCTTAGGTACAAAAACATTTGAAGAATATTGAGTCAAAACAAGCATATTTATAATAACAAATCTTCTGCTAATATCGTGCCAATAAAGCTTCCATTACGAATATCCACTCTATCATCAGTCGTAATTTTGCACACTATTTATTGGCTCACTTATCTTTTATTACCATCTACTTTGATCTTGTCCTAATCAGGAGCTATTTAGATCCATAATATTGACTATATGTTATTATACTCTTGTTGCTGTGCGACCAACACTAAACTTGCTTTGTCACGGATCTTTGTCACCGTCTTCTCCACTAACCTCTTTTATCTGGGTAGGTATAGTAGTTTTCACTTCTACTGAATGTTATGGAGGTCCAATGGTGTAGTATATGTATTTTACCGATAGTATTGTGAACGTTCTCTACTCTATCCCGGAAAAATTTCTTGATATCCAAAAGTAGTCAATACATACATTTTTAAATCTATAGTGGGAAAATTGTCTGGACGATCTTACGAACATTATAATCGTGAAAGTATGTGAGTTTACGTGTTTTTTTTTTATTCTATCACGCAAAGGCCCTGTGTTCTGTAACCAGTTACAAAAGAAGAAAATAAACGACTCGACGAATATGAATGAAAGTTGGTTATATTAATATTATCTATACTTATAATAAAACTGTAACGGGTCGAATTCTGTACATTGAAGATATTTTGAAAAAAAATTTGGGGTACTCCATAGTCGATACTGATGGCGAAACTGCATTTTTTTCTTTCATGTCTGTCTGTCTGTCTGTCTGTCTGTCTGTCTTTCTGTATAGAGATCACGCATCACGCCGAAACTACTGATTCAATTCAGCTGAAACTTGGCATGATTTTAGTTTATACTAAGGACATTGCTGTAGGCTACTTTTGATCCCCAAATTCTGAGTGGTTTTCTTGCGGAGGGGTGAAAGTCAGAATGTGTATTTGTTTGTAACTCATGTTTGCGTTGTTTAATTTCATTAATTCATTTTTGTTAGAAAGAACATATTTTTATATTGTCCCGTCAAAATTTGAATAGTATCGGTCTGGTGGTTCGGAAATTACACAAACATTAAATAATAACGACACGCGCGGCGCGTTCGGTACATACTAACTTCTAAGTATTCTGTGTATCAGACTATCCACAGAATATCTAGATTCTAGAAAGTGCCCACGTGATCGCGTCGCGTCGTCTTGGATGACAAAATAATTGTCAAAGATATATATTTTGTGTGGAAAACAAACATCATTCGGTTTTAATCGACTTCAAACAAGGAGGATGTTTTCAATCGGGTTGCATGTTTTTTTATTTGGTTTTATTTTACACGATAACTCCGCTAATTGTTAGTTGATTTTGATAATTCCTTTTTTGTTTGGTAGAAAATACTTCAGAGGTGATCTTAGATATCGAAAACAGGGAGGTAGTTTTTCAAATATCAACAAAAAGCTAAAATCAGCTAAAATAAAATTAGATCTATCTGTTACGACATAGTCATAGCTTCTTATAAAATTTAGTCGAATGACAGAATTAAATTACCTATCACTGAAGTAGATTTTTGTTATTTTGGAGAAAACATATCAGCATAATAAGTAGCAGCCTAAACAACCCATTAAATGTTCCCACTGCTGGGCGTCGGGGCCTTCTCTCGCAAGGAGAGAGACAAGGTTATAATCCACCACGCTGGCCCAGTGTCGGTTGGTGGATGACATATGACTTAGAACTTAGATTATAGGTAGATTTCGGTTTCCTCACAGTGTTTTCTTCACCGTTTTAATTACCGGCATTACGAACATGACTCTGAAAAGATGGTGGTACGCGTGGGTTTGAACCCTGGGTCTCCGGATCGACAGTCGCCGTTCTCCCGACTAGGTCAGCTGTAACTTACTAGACCAGCCGTAACTTATTAGAAAACGTATTATATTTCAATCCAAACACTGTTTAAAATTTAAAGGTAGTGTTCAACATGCTTCGGTGACCGAAGCAGACCGTTGTTAGGGTTCTGTACGCAAAGGGTAAAAACGGGACCCTATTACTGAGACTTCGCTATCCGTCCGTCCGTCCGTCCGACTGTCACCAGGCTGTATCTCAAGAACGGTGATAGCTAGACAGTTGAAATTTTCGCAGATGATGTAATTCTATTGCCGCTTTAACAATAAATACTAAAATAAAATAAATATTTAAGAGGTGCACCCATACAACAAACATGCTTTTTACCGTTTCTTGCTCGATACTAATAATAACGTACCTGTCACAGGTAGACCCTTTAACTATTCACATAATATTTAGTTTTATGTTCTCTTTAAAAGTAATTAATTAAAATAAAATAAATTATTCAGGGGGTTCCCATACAATAAAATCCGTTTATTTGCTAATGGTTCAGAACCCTTCGCGCGCGAGTACCATTTGCATTTGACCCGTTTTATTTTTTCTAAATTGTTGTTAAATCCTATGCTTTCCTAATATTATATAATTATGTCAATGTTTCAATTTTTGCTGCTCAATTACGTTGGAACGGCTGAATGTATCGAGTTAAAATTAAAGACACATTCTTGGTTTAGCTTAAGTAATACATAGGGTACTTATACATAGGCAATGTTTAGCCTATGTGTTCTGCCAGACTATAATCTAATTCTATTTCAAATTTCAACCCGATCACTTGATACGTTCCGCCATGATTAAGTAACAAACATCCAAACAGTGACATTCATAATAATTACAGGACAACGTTGGACCGGCTGAACATATTTTGAAGGAATTTGAAACAGACGTAGTTTGAACTCAGAAATAGCAAATCGGTTACTTATATAAGGTTACTGTGACGTCGGAAAGACTAAGCAAATTTGGTAGAAAATTGAAACAGAGATAACGTATAGTCTGAAATACCACATTTATGTATTACCTATCAACCTGAAAAGAAGCATGGGCCCTAAGGAAACAAATATTAACTATCACGTCAAAACGGCACAACTATATGTGTACCATATGGGTTGACATACGAAACACATATAGTTTAGAGTCTAAAATTTCACATGGGCTAATAAGTCTATATTTTCATTTAACTCCATATTAATATAAGCATATATTTTCGTAAGGAACTTGATGTGATGGTAAGGTAAAGCCTAAAATGAAACATTGATGCACCCGTTTTGGCGTAGATAATATAGGTGATTTGCGTTCACAATCAAAATAGCAAGCAACATAATATTCTCATTAGATGGCGCTAATGCCAGTTTAAATCTAAAAGCACTAAAGCCCCATTTAAATCGATGTTTTGCTATTGTGGTATGTATTTTTCTTTCATCACTAGGTGACGTTACTGGTATTCTAAATTGTACTAATAAGTTTTTGCTGCTAAAAGGATTATGATGCCGAATTTGATTCTTTCGTTCTTGGATTTTTTTCTGTGTTACCAGAAAAAAATCCAAGAACGTATGTTAATGTATGAATTTAATTTTACAATTAAATTCATACATTAACATTTCACTAAGACTTGGCTTAGATTTACGGGTTCAACTTGCTTGAATATCATTAAAACTCAAAATCTTAATCATTTTTATTCCACACAGGCTTCGTTCAAATTTTACGCGGGCGAATTCGCGGGTAACAGCTAGAAAACAGCTTGCGGATAAAAAGAGATAAGTAGGTATCAGATCATGAACATTCGCTTCAGACTTTTCATAATGTATCCTATAAAAATCCTACAAACTTAACACTTGCGGCTATGTTCGATACTATGAAACATGACTAAGTATGTTTGATATTGTTTAAAAAAGAAAATGAAGATGATAAAATTAAATATCTTTTGTGTGGAAAACAAATTCACTCAAACTCAAAGGGTTTTCAATGACTACTTATCCAAATATTTGACGTACGATACTTCCAACTAATGTATAAGTTAGTAACATCTGCTTACGCGAACGAAGTAGCGGGTTCAGCTAGTATTTAAATAAAGATAAATCTGGAATTCACATTGATCATTTTTTATCCCGGAATGGTAACGTTATCGGAAACTACGTGAGTGAAACTGTAGGACGCTGCTAGTAGATAAATAAATAAATAAATATTGCTGGATATTTCTCACATTTTTCATCTGCATTTAGCCTCTAAGTAAGCAAAACTTTTCAAATAGCTGGTATAATACTTATATGTAACAAAAATATATTTATTAGACATTGAAACACCCAGATACAAAACTTATTTTTGTTTTCATCACACAAATACCTATTTGCATTTGGTGAGAATTGAGGCCACGAACTACAATTTCGGAGGCAGACTTACTAGCAACTATAGGCCCGCCATAATATTTTTTGATAGAAATATTTCTGTGATAGAATTTGAGATTTTATAGGTATTTCCTGTTGCGGATTCACTAGTTCATTGAGCCAATTTATAGCTGTAGTTCTTGGTTCCCAAGGGGCCTTGTTTAGAATCTGGTCCCGACCGTCTAAAGTTTTCCCGATCCCCTAGATTACGGGTCAATAACATAAACGTTGGAGAACTAAAACCCAACTAGGTTTTCAACCACACTGATTTCTTAGACAAATTAAATTGGTTTCTTCACGTCAAGTTTGTGACCATTTTAGACCAGACCGAGAAAAACATTTAAAATTCAATTGTGAATTGGTAGTTTTAACCGTCAGTGCTAGTTAAAATACTTCGTATTAGTTTTGGAATTAGATATACAAACAAATAAAATGGCAGCGTCTTTTTTAATTCTAAGCTTATATTTTTTCACAAAATGCACCTTAAAGCATGCGGTAAAGTACCAAAAAGCTATGTAAATATATCTTGTTGTTTGTTTATTTTAAAGCCGCAGATTAAACGGGCGCAGCCAGTCTTATTGTTGGTAGGTACAAAACAACTAGACGAATAGTCTCAATTCTCTAAATTAATAAAGCGCACTGTATTGTTCTACGCTGTGATTTGTATTATTTACGATTAAACAGCTGCCTGATACTATAGTAGGCAGGCATGTTGCTAACAAAAGCAAAGCTTGGACTAGCAAGCTCACTCTGATGAATATTTTTTCTTCTAAAAAACAAAAACCAACTTCAATTTAAAATTAAATTCTACACTGGACTAAATATCATAAGAAGCAATAATTTTGTCATCGAAGAATATGAAAGTGAATTTATATTTTTGGTTATATTTCATTATTTAGTTCAGACCGATTTAAATTAAATTTACATAGGACTACACTCTGATCTAAAACCAAAAAACTGATCATCAAAATTTATTGACAATTGGCGGAGTTATCGCGTAACCTACATACTTACAAAAAAAATATACAACTGAATTTAGAACCTCCTTCGTTTTTGAAGTTGGTTAAAAAGTAAAAAAAAACATATTTGTATTCACGCAAGAGACTCAAAACACGATTGTCTTGTTTTGATTGAATTTATTATCTCTCAGACAACATCTAGATCAATCTACATCGTGCCTGTTCTAACTTCCTTATCCATCTCAATAAAAGTAACAAGTGAAGAATAAAAGTAAAAGAAAAAAGAGTTTGCTGACCTTGAATTCACAACAGGAAAAAGGCTTGGTTTGGAGAAGTCTTTGTACAAATCGATTGCTAATTAGTCACTAAGCCGTAGAAACGACGTTTTTCTGCATGCCAGCTTAACTAGGATTAATAAATTATGTTCTTTTTACGTTTTACAGCAATAATACAGCTTAAAATAGGTAGAACATAAATCCATCTATCTAATTTTGCGGAAAATAGTGGACAAAAGTAAAAACTGCGTTTTATTTATGCCTCACATTTCTAAGTAGCTATTAAATATTTCTTTTTTTCTTGTGGGTTTATTTTTCCGCTTTTTTTATTTATTGCTCTTTACGTTTTTAATTCACAAAAAACCACTAGTAGTGTTCGGTTCATGAACATATTTTTAGTGTTCTTCAACACAAAAATGAGCAAAAATATATTCACTTTTTATATACCTACTATAGTTGTTGTGCTGTCAGTGTGATGTGTGCTAAAAATAATGTTTTGAACTGTAACAGGTCATCCAAAATTAAATAAATGCGAGTGAAATTACCTGAAAAGTTGCTTATGATAGAAGTATCCATTTTCATTAACTACCTCTGAATGTACCGTGTGAACCATAACTGCATCAGGGAAAAAGTACTTAAACTATAGGAAATTGAAAACTTTCCAGTGGGAGTATACTTACATTTTTGTACATGATTTAAAAAGATATAAGAGGTTTAGATGTTATACTCGAAATGATTGTTTCATATGCATCATTGTTTGTGCGTGTTAAGTACGAGTATCATTGAGATTTCGGAAACTTAATCAGTTGGACCTCGCGTTACCCCTACAACAGTACAACAGTAGGAACAGTAATTTTTGTACTTTACTGCATGGTAATAGAATAACTGGCTTAAAACGTAGCACTTCTTCAGGCTGGACGCTGTAAAGAGAAAAATTGTCTATAAATTTAATGAGAAATCTCATTACACTAATAAAACAATGTTCATCAAACAATCAAACATTACAAAATGTAATTAATTTATCAGTTCTGTTAAATTATTAATTGGAACGTTGTTCAAACATGCATCATAACTAAAATTAATCCATCGATGGAATGGAAACAGTTCGTGTAAACACGATGTCAATCTTACTGAGTAGGTAGTTTGAGTCGAGAAATAACTTACAAATAACATGGTAAGGGCTATCAACATTTAATGATGTTTTTGTATGAGGAAAATGTTTTGACAATGACACGTTTTTGGTGAGACTTTTGACAGCTGCCAAATGATCCAACGTCAAATACCTTTTTTTTTAATAAAGCATGACGAGACGAGCAAGATATGTGCCTAGTGGTAAGCAACATGTCTGCCACATAACAACACAGTAACACGAAGCTATTAGAACGTGAAGAGTCCAAAATATGACTTAGCACTGCACTGCGCTCGTCACCCAGAGATCTAACATGTCATATCTCTAATTCCTGTAATTTTTCTGGTAACATTGCCTTTCAAACCGGAGCGCAGTAGAATAACCGGTAGAATAACTGGCAAAGGTTTGGTACTTCCCCAGACGGACTCTGCCAGGAGTCCTACCACTACAACTTGAACAGTAATATTAACATTAAATAAATTAATATTAAAATTAATTACATAATTATGGCACGAAAGAAAAACATATAATTAGAGTCAAAAGCTTACAATTCTACTTCCCACTATTCGACTAGAATTATAAATGTTTAGATGTCTAGATGTTTGTTGATCACGTCGTTACGTATGTACGGATTAGGCTGAAATTTGGAACACATTTTATTATTATAGTCTGGAGAAACACACATGGACGACATTTTGTATCCTGGCAAATAAACGGGAAATCGCGAGTAAAATCGTGGGGCAATGCTAGTATGTCATTATCTACGGAACTGAAACGCAGATACCAACAATCATAGCGGTCCACGTGTAGAAGTTTGTCAGCGACCTATGGAACAAGTTATGGTTGGAGTTTCTCTGAGATATCGTTTTCGGAACGATGCGATACGTCAGAGAACTAAAGTTACCGACATAGATCAGAGCATAAGCAAACTGAAACTGGCAATGGGCGGATCAAATAGATGAGTTAGTGAACTGAATTGTTGGGGTAAGCGTGTTTTTGAGTGAATAATCGCAAATCGTAAAACCTAGTCTAGCATATCCTTAGACTAGAAGTCGTAGTTTTTTTAGCTGGACTAGCGAGACTTATTCCTAATGGTGAGCAGCACGCCGGCCCATAACAGCACATATCTACTGGAATATCGAAAGACCAAATCATTACCTAGCACTGCACTGCGCTCGTTATATTTATCTTAACAAAATACAATATTTATCTCTAAAGTTTGTATTTTCTTTAGAAACACTGCCCTTCAAAGTAGAACAGTGATTTTTACACAATATTGCTTGGGGGTAGAATCCAAATCATAGCCTGGCATTACACTGGGTTCATCACTCAGGATTTCTTCAAATCGAGAGTGAATCGGTTTCTTCTAGGTAAGCACGCTCCATCGTAGATCGCATCATCGCTTTACATCAGGCGAGATGGTGATCAAGTGCGAACCTATTATATTAAAAACAAAATTAAGATGATTTGTCTGTATGCTCTGTATTTTCTTCAGAAACGTTGTCCTTCGAAGTAGAACACGGTGATTTTTGCACATTAGTATTTGGCGGTAAAATTACTGAAAGGTTTGGTACTTCCCACTGAAATGTGAAAAGAATCCTGCTACTACTAAAATGTACGAAAGGAAAAGACAAGAAGGAGAGTAAACTTAAGACAGTGAGTGAAAAGCTAAGCACCGGGCTCAGGTGCGTCCTACGAAGCTTCTTACTCATGTAGTAGAATAGAACACGCTGATGATAATGATAAATTTTATACCAAGAGTTTTCACATTTATGCTGAAATATAATACTCAACTTTAGAAGTTTTACCCCTTTAAAACATTTTATACAAGCAGCGATTTTAAACTTCTTACTTAAAAATATATAGGGCTTGAGTAGCGCCCTTTCTCTATTCAACAAGAACAAAATAAAAAGTATTTACTCCCGACTACCTCGGATTCGTAATCTATACAACATTCTACAAGTCAAGCCCTTTCATTTCCCATATTGAGAGAGTAGTGAAAAAAGAAAAAATGTATTACGCCATTTTCTGGTGGCGGCCAGCTTGGATTTCAAATTTGGCATAGTGTATAGTATTTTACTAATCAAGTTCTTTCATTTAATACCCATATTGAGGTAGGTTGTGAAGAAATATTTGTCCGCTATTTTGTGCAGGCAGTCATCTTGAATCGATATTAATCAAACATAGAAACCGCACGGAAATTAACCTTCAAATAAAAAACCGCATCGGAATCGATCCACCCGTTTCAGCTCTACGGTGCCACAGACAGATAGACACACATACAGGCAGACTTCGATGTCAAACTTACAACATTATACCTTTTTTTTTGGTCGGGTATTAAAAACATAATGTGCCGCTGTTTAGAAAAATATGCCAAGTTTATGACATCAATCACTGAGGCACTGAGAAGTTTCAAACCCTTCAAATCTGCAGGGCTGGATGGCATATTCCCAGCACTACTACAATGGCAACCAAAGCAAGCTATAAAGCAGCTACTACCAATCTATAGGGCCTGTATAGCCTTCAAATATATACCAAAAAAGTGGAGGGAGGCAAAGGTAGTATTCTTACCAAAACCTGGTAAGGAAGACTACACACACGCTAAATCGTTTAGACCCATCAGTCTAACGTCGTTCCTTTTAAAAACACTAGAAAGATTAGTGGACCGATACCTAAGAGACGGAGCACTAAAACACAAACAACTGCATCTTCAGCAGCATGCTTACAGGAAAGGCAGATCAACAGAGTCGGCACTACACATGGTAGTACACAAAATAGAATCGGCTACCACAAACAAGCTATCAACACTTGCCGCTTTCATAGACATAGAAGGGCCATTTGATAAAACCGTGCATAACAGCATAAACCACGCCCTCCGGAGACTCAAGGTAGAACCAGTGATTAGGAACTGGATCACCGAACTGGTCAGCAAGAGGGCGGTCCAGATAGTGATGAATACTACTACGTGGGCAAAAGTAGTCAAGGGATGACCCCAGGGCGGCGTCCTATCACCACTATTATGGAACATACTCGTAGTAGTGGACAGCCTCCTAAAGGCACTTAACGAAAAAGGGTACACTACTATTGGTTATGCGGATGACCTTACGATACTGATAAGTGGGAGCGCGGAAAACATGCTATGTAAAGTCATGCGTTCAGCCCTTCAGATTGTAGAAAATGGTGTGACGAACATCAACTGTCAGTAAATCCAAGGAAAACAGAACTTATTCTTTTCACCAACAAAAGGAAGTTACCTGAACTACACCTACCAAAACTATTTAATACCAAACTCTCCCTATCATCTGATGTGAAATATCTGGGTGTCACTCTTGATAACAAATTGAACTGGGCGAGCCATATCGATACAAAAATAAAAAGGCCTGCATGACTTTTGGCAATGCCGGAGACTTGTTGGGAAGAAATGGGGTCTCAATCCAAAAAATCACACTTTGGTTATACACATCAGTCATCAGGCCTTCTTTGACCTATGGGTCAGTTGTGTGGTGGCCCAGAACACAACTGACCACCGCAAAAGATAAACTCCAGAGTCTACAACGCCTAGCGAGTGTAACAGCTACTGGATGCATGAAAACCACACCATCAGCTGCATTAGAGTATCTCTTAAATCTGAGACCTCTACATTTGGTCGTACAGGAGGAGGCCACGGCAGCCGCCCTAAGACTAAAAGCAAACGGACTGTGGAAACAAAACATAGAAACACGACACTCAAAAGTTCTGCATCGGGTCCTGAAAGAAACACCACTTCTTGAGGCACCCATGGACAGAACAACATGCCAACATGTCTTTGATCGTAGATACAATATCCAACTCAATGCAGAATCGAAAGATAGCTCTGGCAGCAGAGAAGTTAGGATATATACTGACGGCTCCAAAACCGCATTCGGAACAGGAGCTGGTGTCTTCTCAAATGACTTAAATATAAAGATATCAACCACTTTAAGCAACTTAAACACAATATTTCAAGCCGAATGTATCGGCATCACCAGGGCAGCACAGGCAGTCGCAGCCAGAGATGTTGGAGACCTAAACATCAAAATTGTCTCCGACAGCGCTTCCGTGCTTCAAGCCCTTAAAAATAATACTATAACCTCTGTCCTTATACTGGAATGCCACAGTGCACTCCAATCCATAGCGAGTGCAAACAAAATAACCTTGCAATGGATTAAAGGACATAGCGACTCACTAGGTAATGACGCAGCAGATGAACTAGCCAAGAGGGGAGCAAAGGCAAAGGCATATGGACCGGAACCACTAATGCCTATGCCCCAGGCTCAAATAAAAACGTGGCTACGCAGAAATACTGAAAAAGCCCATTTAACAGAATGGAATAACAGTGAAGGATGCAGGCAAACAAAAAATGCTGTTCCGGAAGCATCGAAAAAACTTGCAAAGGTGTTTTTTTTCATGAGGTTGCATGAGATTAAACAGGGACAAAATTCGTAAAGTCATAGGTATAAAAACTGGTCACTGTCCCTTAAATAAGCACCTATTTACCATAGGTGTAACAGACAGTCCTCTATGCAGAGGATGCATGGAGGAAGAAGAAACGCCACAGCATGTACTCATGGAATGCAGCAGTGTGGCGAATCAACGGGCAGAATTCCTCCAATCTCCGTCGTCTGTTCCGGATGCCTATCGCAACCTTAATAGGATGCTCGCCTTCTGGGACGGCCTAGGCTGGTTGGAGTAGAAAGGGAAGTATGAGTCACGTACAATGGCCCAATAAAGAGGCTAGGTGCGGAAAAGGCCCCGCTAAACTAACTAACTAACTATGACATCAATCAATCTCAAAGAGACTTACTTTTTGCTGGTTGGCTGGAAGAGATTGCTCTTAGCAATAAGGACGCCACTTGTAACACTAGTTAATAAGTGTTTATTTGTGATATTTCAATTTGTTTGTGTCTCAATAAAGAGTTTCTATCTATCTCTCTATCTTACACCCAATTGGGTTTTGAGTATATTTAATATTTTGAATTAACAGTATAAATTGAGCAAAAGTTACGATGGACACATTTCTCTAAATTTTAACGAAACTAAGATATTTAATTGTATTTCAGCAAATCTTATTATATAAATACCTACTCTTAAAGTAAGACAAGGTTACAAACAAATGACAAAAATTTAAATAAAAATTACGCCACATAAAAAAAAACTAAACACCTTTGAACTAAGTCGTGTAACGAAGTCGTAAGTTAACATTTTTACTGCTTAATTTTCCGTTATCTATACAAAATCTCCCATGGTCTATATAAACGACCCACATAAACACTTTTCGTAAAACTCTCACTCCTGTAAAAAGTTTCTTCCATTTACATCTGCCACTACGAGTATATCATTCATTCTACTACGAGTAAAGTAGGCAAAAGGTGACAGCAACATATTACGCGACTTCATAGAAGGTGAAATAGCTCCAAGTATCTTCACTATGATTTATATTATAACCAGTATCTACTTTCCTATTTTATCTACTAGTAAAAACGTTGAATATTACACGATTGATGGTTTTTTAGTAATATTGTAGTTTGTGAACAAATGAATCGTTGTGGTTTTGAAGATGAAATCAGAAGTGATCGTCATGATACTAATTTAAAATCCGTATCAAGGGTTACTTTAGAAGCAGCTCGTTTAATGTTTTTAATATACAATGATAGTAGACAGTTTTGTATTAATGTATAATTAAATATGTCTAAGCAGTTTTCAAATGTTCATAATAAGACTAGTTTGTTATATGGTGTAATGAAACAATTCGTCAGAGAGCTAAGGTAAACTCACCGACATAGCTCAGCAAAAGCTTTAGTAAACTGAACTGTTATTGGGCTGGTCACATCTCTGCAGACCTCATAACCGTAGAAGCAGACGGGTTCTGGAGTGGACACCGCAAATCGGCGAACACGCGCTAAGATGGACTGATGATATCCGAAAGACAGCTGATGGAAACGTGAGCGTGAGAGGAGCCAGTTGGCGAAATGTACAGGCTGATGATGATGTTATAACGTACAAAGCATGTACATTATGGGTATTCACTAAATTAGTACATAATAATTACGACGTATTTACAGTTTCATACACCATGTTGCAAAGAGCGAATCGTTTTAAAGGTAGCCCACAAAAAAACCGTTTCTCTATTCAATCGTTGACCTACATAGGGACACTAAACAACTCCAAGTACGTCATCTATTCATTCAATCATGTGCTCTGCGATTCCATAGAAAAACTGTCAACACCACAAATTATTACCGCCATGATGTGCGCTTAAGACGCACATTTAGGTGAAAAACAACTAGCACAAAGGTTAAATTTGGACAGACAAAATTTGCTATAGCTGCTTAGGAGGAGCTTTGATTTATAAACATCAAAGTAAAAGACACACACTATAATTGTAAAAAGCCTAACGTATATCTAAAGTAAGTCTTAGGGAAAGTATCCCTAAGCCATACACAAACAGAAAATGAAATACAAGCAAATCACAATGAATCTGATAATGGCAACTACAACTGGATCAAACTGTCTAGTTTATTACAACGACGCAGTACCCACACTCCCACAAACACATACGTTCACACGTACACAAACAAACACGTGAACTTAGACGTATATCCTTCCGTAGGTTTATTTTCTCACATACACAAAAACACTTTTTTCTCCCAACAGACATAATCAGAAATGAAATTTCTATATTGACATACACACTCTCACACATGTAGGTATCGGTGTATACATAGTTGGATATACACACACCCTCACTCTCTTTTCGAACAGAAGGCTCAGTGCTCTACTAGCCCAACTTAGTAACTTTACTTACACACATTGATGTAAGTAGGGCATACATTTTGTAGTGTTGTAGTGACCGCCATCTCACCTAATAAAAGCGGCAATGTGGTCCATTATGAAGTTTGCTAATCTATAAAGCATTCCAAAATCATACCTTAAGTATAATTACGGAACGCATTTGGGATACTTGCCATACTCGACCAGTACTATATATTACATGCATATTAATCTAGAATAAGCACATAGATACAGCTAAAAAGCAATCGAAATCTTTAGAGGATATATTTTTTGAAATATACTTAATTCTACGCAAACGAAATCGCGGGGATAAAATAGTAGTAGGTACAAAGTATTAAAAAATAATAAAAACGAACGTGAAGTTATCGTTATTGAATTCGTTGTGATTGATTGAACCAATTCGTGACTTGATTTATGTCTCTTTTGCTTTTTAAGTGTTGGAATAAAAGGTGTTTGTGTAATAAGTGCTTGATGGTGCCATTAAAATAAAATTACGATATTTTTCACGTAACTACATCGTAAATAATGAGTACCCAAAATGTTTATTATGTTTTATAAATAACTAGCGGTTCGCCCGGCTTTGCCTGTGATGCATAACATATAGCCTAGCTCTCAGGGATCGCGTAAATATCCACCGGTAGAAGAATTTTCGAAATCGATCTAGTAGTTCCTATGATTAGCGCGTTCAAACATAAAACCTCTTCCGATTAATAATATTAGTAGATAGTATATATAGTTGAATAAGCAACGTCATAGTATAAAATAATGGACTAAGCAGCATCTTAAGCACAAGTAGCCCATTAAATAAAGTTTCCAGTTCTGGAACTCGGCTCCATCTTCCGCAAGGATAGAGACAAGACCACAAATCAACTCTTTAGCCCAAAACGGGTTGATGGACGATGCATGACCTTGAAAGACTCTTGGAATATGCCGGTTTCGTCGCGATGTTTTCTTTCATCGTTAAAGGCAGTGTTGACCACAAAGTTGTACCTACATCTGCGCTTAGAATGTATTTGACGGAATTACGGAAGAAAATGATAAAATATTTCATTTATGTTAGTATATTATTATGTTCGTATTGATTTATAAGGGTTAAGCAACCCACTTTATATTCCTGCCGCTGGGGTTCGAAACCTTTTTTCAAAGAGAAGGCCATAATCCACTATGCTGGTAAAGTGTGAGTTGACAAATGATACACAATGCCATCGAAATATGTATTTTCGGAACTTGTTAGTTTCTCCACAATGTTTCACTTTAGCGTTAAAGTTAGTGAATACTTATAAACCCCAACTAATTATATAAATGCGAAAGATTGGATGTTTGTTGCTCAATGACATGGGAGTGTTTGAACGGATTTAGTTGGAGTTTTTAACACAGTTAGATCTTATTCTCGAGTAGCGTATAGGCTTTTTTTTTGTAACTTTTATAGGTTTACACTTGACCGCTATCTCGCCTGATGTTAAGCGACGATGCGGTCTACAATGGAGCGTGTTTACATAGAAGAAACCGATTCACTCTTGGCTACTTTTTAATGCTGGAAAATATTGAGAATGACGTTTCTAGCAATAATTTATTCACTCGGAAAAGTATTCTGCGATGGCGGGATTCAAACCTACGATTTCTCGAAGTCGTTTAGTTGAACGTTTTAGACACTAGATTGCTACGGATTCCCACTTCGCAACCACAACTTCAATTCATTAGATTCTAGTTAGAGTTATTTGAGTTAGTTCGTTTTATTGTGTTGTTTATATTTAAATATTATAGTAGCACCTACCACTTCTTTACCTGTACTTTCCCATATTGCTATTTCAATCTATTTTCCATCTCACAGTTGCCGGAGAGAAATCGCTCTTAGATAAAAAGTCGTCTAATCATACTTTGTTTTTTAGGTTTTAGAATAATAAGATAATCTATCTATACTAATAATATTAAGCCGAAGAGGTTTTTGTTTAAGCGCGCAAATCTCAGGAACTGCTAACCGATTTCAATAATTAATTTACCGTTGGACATGTACCTATGTGATCCCTGAGCACTGTTATATGTAGGATACATAATATTATAAAACACAGGCGGAGCTGGGTCGGACCGCTGTTCTAAACTAGCTTTATCCCGTAGTGTAATACTCGTCATAATCACCTAACCCTCGTAAATTTACTGTGTCCAAAACAACAAGATATTTTGGTAAAGTCATATTACAATTAAGTGAAAGGTATAACATTTTACATCCATTTTCCACTTACATATGTATGTATGTCAGTAGGGCGTGTAGAGTAGAAGCTTTGTTTCCAGTGAAATTTAGAAATAAAACACTTTATATATCTGGGTGACGAGCGCAATTCAGTGCTGGGTAAGGAATAACTCTTCGTGGCAAATGTAACTTTGCCGTTATTATGAGCAGGTACATTTCTTACCATGAAGCATGCCTTGCTCGTCTCGTCGTCTATACAATATAAAAAAAATTAACTACTGATCCCTACTAACTACGCTCAAAACAATCTGTTGAGAATAATATACCTAGTCTCCATAGAGCAATAAAACATAAATATCATTAGCTCAAACAGCCCACTGAATGTTCGCACTGCTGGGACTCGGGGCATTCTCTTACAATGAGAGATTCAAGGTCATAATTCATCACGCTGGCCCAGTGCGTGTTTTTGGGTGACACATGCCTCGAAAGATTCAACGTTCATGTCGGTTTTGCTCACGATGTTTTCCTTTATCGTTTTAAGTTAGCGATATTACTTATATGACTTCTAAAAGAGAGTGGTGCGCGTGGGATTTGAACCCGGGGCTTCCGGATCGGCAGTAGCCGTTCTCCCGACTAGACCAGGCGTATCAATGCAAAGTATGTCATTGAATAGTAGGAAACATTTCATTCAATAACAATATCGTAAAAAAAACTTGGTAAACATAATATATTCACAAGTATCACTTTACTTTTCAATCTACATATGTACCGTTTCTTACATTTACATCAAAAAAAAAACATAAGGAGACGACGACAAAGAAACGAAAACTCAGATTGAATTCAACACAAATAACGAAATTATTTTTATGACTACGCTTGATCTCTCACGTAGCTAAGTATTTTTCCTGCCTCTAAAACATTCATAAATGCTTAAAGAGCACTCAATCCAGGAATATATGAAAAATCGTGAATTTCGACAAGATGATGTAATATTTAATTTGCGAGAGTTTAGCTGCGTCTCAGTGGAATTATCGCAAAAAATATTTATGTATATATTTGTTTCTTGCTTTTTAATGTCAGGAAGTTTGAAGAATATAACAAAGTGTATATAGAGCATTAGAAATGTTGCGATATGTAACCAGTTACAGCATAAAAGTAACTATTTTACAATGCGAAAACATTAAGATTTTAGTTTCTGTATCTAAAATAAAAACTGCTCAGCTGATTTCAAAAATTCTCAGATGTTTCCGGAGTAGCATTAGTTCTATTTTTTTGCTAGTTCTAACAAAAAATATTGTATCGGATCGGAGTTGGACCTGCTATATAAATTTATAGCACTGTTACCAAATCAGCTCGAGACAATGTCTTATAAATTATTAATCACATTTATTTATAACAGTTATAGTTCAATGCGTTGCTACTCAATAAAGTACGGCTGCTTGCATTGGATGCACCAAAGTTCCAAGTCTCCATTCAAAGTTTCCATAACTTTCCATACTTTCCTTCCTCATTTCCTTTCATTTCATCCTTTTTAAATACCACTAACACCCAACATTAAACTGATAATAATTATCAATAAATATGCCTGAAATGTGCGCAATAAACCCTTTAAATTCACACCATTAATCACGTCAACCCGTCGCTCCGTTGGAGCACGAAAGTGAAACAAACTAAGCGAAAAACCAACAATAAACCAAGAGACCTAACTTTAAAATGTTCATAAATGTAATAAGAAAGGAACATTGAAGAGAATTTTGTTTTGACATTATTTTGCTTCTGCTAAATCCTAAGGATTTATCTTAGAAATACGAGTATCTAATCCCCGTTGTGACTAATCTTATTTTTCACAGACACGTAGATAAGATGGGTAGGACGCCATTGATTTTGAGTGAATGGTAATTTCTAGTGACAGCCAATTTATCGAAAATCCTTGGGACCCTCCTCATTCTAAATTAGCTTTAAGGGATTGTCTGCTTCAGATAAGTGCCCACTGATTATATCAATTCAAACAAGATTCAGTCACTGTAACTTCTATTATTGCATTACTATTTAAGAGTCTAAGAATGATAGTCTATTCTGAGTGAACATAAAATTTAGATGTCCTAATAAATCATTAACGTAACTTAGTTTCCAATAACGAGTCAATGCATAATAAACTGAACATAATATACCCTTCTTGGCGAGAAATGCACAGTTGAATTCTATAGAACATGCTCTAAGCCAATTAATTCCCTAATTTGCACATGTCATGTTCAAGCTCGTTACACGGTTAGAGAGACGCTATATTTGTGGCGTTGAAATCGTAAAATGTTAGTGCAAATCGTACACAATTTGTATAATTATGTACAGACTCTGCATAATATAATACTACCATACTTATTCAGCAGGGTAATTCTGCCAGTGTAATCGGCATTTTTGTGCCGGGTACCGTTGGGGGTGAGTTATGTGATTGATTAATTTATTGTTGATGTTACATTTAATGGTTTAATTGACTGTAACGTCTATATTTATTTAGAAATAAAAAAATGATTTTGTATAAAAATATACAATAATACGTATCTAGAAAGTTTAGCGGAAAGCCTGTACCTACTCAAACATAAGTGTCGCGTTCTACTCGTCATTTTGAACCAATTAGCAGCGTTCCGTGGTTTAAAAGTTGTAGTTTTAACTCGATCCCGTATTTTTTTTTAGATAAAAATAAACCTCTACGGTATTCAAGACTTTTTATCTATTTTATACAGATCCCTTTAGTAGGTTTTATGTGATTGGGTATCAATTACTCATAAACACTCAAAAACTATAATCTATACTTCTATACTAATATTACAAAGCTAAAGAGTTTGTTGGTTTGTTTGAACGCTAGGATCTCGGGAAGTACTGGTCCGAACGGAAAGATTATTTTTCTATTGGATAGTCCATTTATCGAGGAAGGCTATAGACTATAGAACATAACGCTACTATTAATAGAAGCGGAGCATGAATCAAGAATGTAACAAAATCGGGGGAAAATATTCCTTCTTGAGAGTTTTCGTACGTTTCATGCTTTGACATGACACATGACAGCATGTGTCTAAGATTGCGTCATTGAATATAAACCTTTGCCACAGATTACATACCTCACTTTTGCTCACAGATTAAACATCAAATTTGTTTCTAAATCTGAGTTGGTACGACCAATTTCCGACAGGTGGCGTAGCAGGTAGCTGAAGAGGTGTTTTGTTTGAAAGCGATATTCTCAAGAATGAATGAACCGATTTCAGTCAATCTTTCGCCGTTGAATATGTACGGAATCCTGATGAGTGCTATAGAATGTACCACGGGCGAAGCCGGGGCGGACATCTAGTATGTTCATACAGTCACAATAATGGTAGGATAAATACTATGAAGATAAGTATAAACAGCATACTCAGTGTTCCCACTACTGGGACTCGGGGCCTCTTCTCACAAAGACTGATTCTAGGCTATCCACGATGAATCCTCCACGCTGGACTAGTGAAGGTTGGAGGATCATGCATGACTATATAATATTCTAGTAGCATGCCGATTTCCTTTCGATATTTTCTTTTACCGTTAAACCAGCTGCAAAGCAGTAATATACAAATATTGCCGTATTAAGATTAAGATGTTTTCAGATTAAGATGTTTTCAGATTAATTATTGGGTATAGATAAATAAAGATAAACCAGCTTGTGTCTTTGGAAAACGAACGTAGGTAGGGCTGTGCTTGGCATGGCTTTAAATCTTCATGTTCATATATATGTTGGTTGTTGCTAACCCATATCATACTAATCTGATCATTAGCTGAAAAAAAACGAATCATGCTATAACGTAACAAGCCCCTTTCGTGATTTAACATATTTTATCAAGAAATTAGTCAAAAAATGCACCCGTATGCAATAGGTAATAATTTTCTATTATGATTTTTATAGTCTGATTTTAGTTCACAAACTTTAGAGCTCGCTTTGCCAGATTAATAGTTTATGGAAAATTTTATATATCGCAGTAACTAGTTATTTAATCGAATACAGCTATTTGCTGTTGTGATAGAAAGGAACTAGTAAAGTACCTACTCAAGAAAATCTTTTTCAGTGTTATACTGAATTCCAACCGAAACATCTGCAATGTTAAGTTATTTTATACCGTGTGATTTTGATATTTCTTACTTTGTATTCCAAACATTTGCTCAAGGCTTACGTGAGCGAAAACCCTTTCAAGTGTTCAGTAAAAACGAATCTTTAGTAGTACATTGTGTAAAAATAATCTCAAAACATATAAAATTGTCAAGTTGTTGTAGTTATGGACTATTTTTGCGGAAACATGCGAGAGCTTCTTCGTGTTCCAACCATGTGCGGCGAAGATGAAAGATTTTATTTGGTAAGGGCACCACATATAATAGCGAGTCGGATATAAATCCTGATCGTCCGAACGTCCCCTTTAGGCGGAAGAGTATGTGTAAATACAGTTCCTCTATGTAAAAAAAGTAAAAGACAATTTTTAATAATAATTGCACAACTTACTATAGAGTTCATATTCATAAAAGAGTTTCAAAAAATAATATTAAAAAGCAAGAGAGCAGTAATTTTAGTAATTGCAACATTTACAGTGCAGTGTTTTAGACTTATTTTGTTCATTAGTTGATCTTAGTTGAACTTGATTGGTTACAAATACCTAGTTATGTGGCACTGTGAAATTTTGCGCAGGATTGTGGCTTTTGTTCACTTTGCGTTTTTAATCTTATTTGTCTCGTTATTTTAAGTTCAAAAAAAATGATTTCAACCTACTTAAATAGAAACATATCAAACAAAAAATTTGAAACCAATATTAATTATTATTTAACAAAACTCCTGTAAATTAATGTACATACATATAAAGCGGTAATATATTGTTTGAAACATGAAACGGTACATAACGAGTTCCTTAGTAATATGTCTTACAAGACTTCCCTCTGTTTCTCGTATCACACGGCATCATCCAATAAGCTACTTTCCACCCACTCCAATAATGTCTCTTTCAGCTTAACGTTTTTTTGACGCTCGTATTTCAACGTTTTACTTAATATAAATTTACTATGTGAGCCAAGAAATTGAAATTTTATCTAAAAAATACTAGGCTAAGAGATAAAACATCTTATATCTCTGGGTGACAACCGCAGTGCAGTGCTAGATAATTATTTGAACTCTTCATTTTCCAATAGCTGCGTTTCACTGTGCTATTATGGGCAGGCATGTTGCTTAGACCGCCTGAGACGAGGCGGACATGTGCCTGATAGGCACAAACATATCCGCCTCGTCTCAGGTGTCTATATAAAAAAGAATAGTGAGTTGCTTTTTCTCGTGATTTTTTTCCCTTAATCATGTCATTTTTAAGGCATACCTGCAATCAACCCCTGCCCGTTGGCTTTAGTCAAAAAATACCCAAAAAAACGCTTGAAACTACGCGGTAAAAACGCTAGCCTGGTACAATCTCAAGTCAGACTTCACCGAAGAGAGAAACTTGGCGAAAAATGAAGAGGGATTAATAAAACCTTTCATAAAATATTCCAAGGGGAATATCAGCTAGATTATACTGACGACACAAGAATTTCGTGTAATCCGGTTTGAATATTAATATCTAACGGAACATAAATCAGTGTGTAGGTTTCTAACCTTTGATTTTGTAAATAATAGTCATAGAAATTTAAAATAATTTGTCGCAGCTTTACCTCCGCAATTTTTAAGAGACCTGTAGTAGTTTGTTTTGGATAACGTATTTTGTTTTTTTAAGCGGAAAAAATGCATTTCCACATTTATCCACATTATCACACATACACCCTGCCTCTGCACCTGATAGTGCGGAGTGGCTCGCTCCTGTGCCTGCTTCCGCCTTGTTGGATGAGTGAAAAGCTTCTCTCTCTCCCGTCCCTTCATTCCACGCGGCCTCTTACTATCGAACACCTTGAGTAAAAAGTTGGCAGTGGGAGGATCGTCTCACGACCGCGGCCAGAGATAGCTGCGTTTCCATCTCCGCTGCCACGATGCCCACTATGTGTATAACATCTGCGGCAATAGCTATTTTTTGTTTATCTACAACTAGCAGAGCTTCGCGATTTTACCCGCGTAGTTCCCATTATATTTTTGGGATAAAAAAGCCTATTTGTTAATCCAGGGTGTCAGCTAGCTCCATACCAAATTAAAATCGCCACAGCCGTTTAGACGTGAAGAAGTAACAAACACACTCACAAACTTTCGCATTTATATTATTATATTACTCGTAGTATGATATATTACGCATGGCAGCCATCTTGTTTGATGAGCTTGTCTGAAAATTGTAACTAAAATATTATTATCTGTATTATAGTTTCAGAGGTCATCGTTAAGAACACAAATCTATTCTTTAATTTGTATTTGTGCATATTAAGTACGGGATATTTTTCTAATTAAATGATGGGTTACTCGCTCTCTAAGTGTCTAAGTCATAAAAAAGATGCATAACTCATGTTTCACGTTTATAAACAGTTCCTAAGCACTGTGTTACTCAGTAGTCGTCAAAAAAATTTTCATTATAATTCTTAATTGCCCACGAGTGGTTTACAGAAATTCTAAAATACACAAAATATCTACTATCAATGTGAGTTATTTTTCAAATACAAAGTCTAAAATGGTTCCGAATCGACCTTTAGATTCAAGAAACCCTAAAAATTAGCCATAACAAGTACCTCATTATGTTTTCAAAGATGTTTAAAAAGAGCGGCAAACCCCAAAAACTTAGAGATAAAAAACCTTCCCTTCACAATTATTTTTTTCATTTAGTTTAAGACTTTTTCAAAGAATTTTCCAAGCCATTGAAGTTTGAAAAAATAATTTAAATCACAGCAGCTCTAAATGCAAACAGTTCTTATCAAAAAATAACATCTTAAGGCTGAGCATTTGCAAACAATCTGGCAGGCAGTTGCGATGTACGACAGGAAATTACTGACCAATCTTCTTTCTTTTTCGTGTGCCATCACCTACTGGAGGTTGAGAGTCGTCAACACTATGCTATATTTTGACATCACAATATAAAATAAGAATCTTGAGCTCTAATTAAGGAAAATCCGTAGTAATAGTACAGTGCCATGCATTTGCATGAACAATAGTAAGAAATTCAAGTTTAGGTTAAAGTATACGAGGAATATAACTACTAGTAGTACTTAGAACAACATTAAAACTCCAGTAGACTCCAGAGAAATAACAGAACAACGTTATCTGAGCAAGACTGGACGCTACTAGAGTTTTTTTTTTACTTTATAGGTTTACACTTGACCGCAATCTCGCCTGATGTTAAGCGACGATGCGGTCTACGATGGAGCGTGTTTACCTAGAAGAAATCGATTCACTCTCGATTTGAAGACATCAAGATTATAACTATCGGGAAAAACCCACTCAGGCAACTCATTCCACAGCCTAGACGTTCTTATCACAAACGTAGAGTCAAACCTCTTCGTCCGTGTCTTTGGAATATCCACCATGAAACGGGCCCCTTCTTCGAGTTACGAGAAGTAGGTACGGTAGAAAGAGGGCAAGGTGGTATAAGATCATGGAGATCAGTTGCACACTCTCCGAAGTGTATCCGATGAAACACCGATAAGCTAGCAATTTTGCGGCGATGTTCAAGACTTTGAAGTTTTTTTACGCACTAGAATGTCTTTGCCTATGAGCATTTCGGCACGCCTCTCGATCCAGGGCCTCCAGCTGATACTTGGCCGATCCATCCTAAAGTTACCTTTTTTTTATTTAAATAAGGAGGGAAGAGACGAGATGGGCATGCGCCTGATGGTAAGCAACATGCCTGCCACATAACAGCACAGTGACACGCAGCTATTAGAACGTGAAGCGTCCAAATCATTACCTAGCACTGCACTGCCCTCGTCACCCAGAGATCAAAGATGTTATATCTCTAAGCCCTGTAATTTAACTGGTAACATTTCCCTTCAAAACGAAACACAGTAATGTTTGCACATTATTGTTTGGCGGTAGCATAACCGGCAAAGATGTGGAACTGTCCCAGGCGGACTCTGCCAAGAGTCCTACCACTACAAAATTTGAAGGCTGTGGTTTTAAGTACTACAAATACTTGTAGTTATTTCTGTCACATAATATAATTATATACATAGATACGCTTAGATACTAACTAGCGGCCCGCCCCGGCTTCGCCCGTGGTATATATATATAATCTACAGCGTTCAAGGATTACGAACATATGAAAGAACGGTGAACGATTTTTTTAAATCGGTCCAGTAGTTCCCGAGATTAGCGTGTTCAAACTATATATATGCTATTGGCTACTTTTGATCCCCAAACTATCGTGCTGTTTACTGGGTCAGAAGTGACACCTGTAGACATCTGGCGGGGATAACTAATTAAATGACGATTGATCAGTTTTCGACCGGAGAGGAACAATTATTAAATTACTAAAATGGCTATTAAAAAATAAGGGTTGATCGTAGAAGGGTAAAAATTGAGGATTGTGTGTATTTTTGTATGTTGTATCATAAAAAAATAGAAATTAAAAATTTTGTCTAAAAAATAAAAAATAAAATTTAGGGGTGGACTACCCCTAACATTTAGGGGGATGAAAAATAGATGTTGGCCGATTCTCATAGATACCGGAAAAGCACAAAAAATTTCATCAAAATCGGTCAAGCCGTTTCGGAGGAGTATGGCAACGAAAACTGTGACACGAGAATTTTATATATTAGATAAACTTGAATACGGCGCATTCTTTGAAAAATGATTATATTTATGTTTTATTTTCAGTAAAAAAATAGGCAAAATGAGTTGCATAAATATCTACATACCTACTCGTATACGAATAGTAACTCCTTACCCAGGGTGATCAACTTTGAGGGTTTTCAAATTAATTGGGAATAAATAAGTTTTTTCTTGGCAAAACTTGTATGCCAATATACTCGTAGCTAGTATTTCATTGGGGGAATACTTTAACAACTTTCCGCCCTTATCCCAATTTCATCTTACTCTAACCTGAAGTCTGTGCCAAAAAAAAAAAATATATGACAACAAAGTCGTCTACATAGAAATAAACAATAATTCTTTAACTTTGTGAATCGTGAAAAATGAAAAGCATCAGAAGAACACGTAAGACATGGACAAGAAGAACAGGGGCCACGAGAAAATTACGACGACCAATAATACAATAATCTAAAAAGTTGCATTTTAATTAGATTAATTTTAGCTGGTAAGTCTTTTTCCAAATAAGCACTCTTCTTACATATGAGTGTGGCATGTAATGAATTGTCTGTTAAACGTTTATTGATCTGAAAATAATTATGATTAAGTCTTAAATTTAGATGAGTACATGTTTATCAAGAGCCCACGTTAATATGCGTGGGTTTTAAGACTGATGAACCCCCTACGCAAAAACGACGAAATGTTATAAATAATATTGACTAATCAATGTTTTTGTGTGTCTGTCTGTGGCATCGTAGTGTTCACATGGACAGACCGAAATTGATTTTGGTTTTGTTTTTTGAGAGGGAAATAACTGAGAGTCTTCTTTTAGTATACATAGTGCCTTGGTAACCGCACTTTGCTCGGCTTAAACTCTGAGTATATTCGTACTTAGGTACAGATAAAGGACTCCTAGTAACGAGCAATTACCGATCCGGAGCCCCACGGTTCAAATCTCACGTGCACCACTGTCTTTTTGAAGTCATGTACGGAATCCCGCTAACTTAAAAAAAATGGTGAAGAAAACTTCGCGAGGAAACCGACATGTGCCTAGAATCTTTTAAGGTCATGTGTCAACCAATTTCAATGGCAATTTCAATTTCAATGTGCTGTTATGTGGTAGGCATGTTGCTCACCATTAGACACATGTCTTGCTCGTCTCGTCACTCTTTATTTAAAAATAATAAATAAAAATTGGTATCATATTTACAGCAAACTGTATAAGCAAATTTTATCTAAAAAGGTATTTAACTTGTTTCTAGAAAGTTTTGCTTAGCATAAAATCTGAATGCATTGAAATCTCAAATTATTTATTTTATGCAACAGTAATCTATTTAAGCTTCATAAAGTTTTGGTTTAGGTACCTTATTGTACAATGTGGTAAAAATTAGCACTAACGATACCAATACGAAGGGCGTTGATATTTCAATATTTTTAAAATGTTGCAATGCGATATTTTTCTTCAAAAGCGATACCCTTTGTAGACTAGAAAAGCACGATACACACTTTTTAAATTACATTTTAATTTTAACTCTTGTTGCAGAACAAGACAAACTGTTTATGTAGATTAAACAACTGCAGCTGAGGCACTAAAGTTTTATAAATAGTAAAAAGTTTTGCTTTGTTTGCTAGAGTCCTGATTTTACATTTTTATTCATTCTTAAGAAATGCGCAGATGTGCCATAATTTTATTGCAACTTCCAAATTTGTAGAATTTTATTGCGTGTCTGATATGTTTTTACTGAAAAACATAGCACAACATCATAACACAAAATTGCTAGAGTTCTCCTATTGGTATTGTTGTTTCTTTCGGCGTGGCATTACTGTCGTTTAAATATCTGGTCCCAGATAATGTAAATCGTACAAACAGTATTCACTAATTAATGTTTAGGGTTAATTCTATGATAGTTTGTACTAATATTTCGAAAATCAGATTTTAAAACTTAATATTACTTAGTTTTATAATAAATCATTTTAAATGATATATTTTTAATCTGTTATCACATGACTGCAAACACCAATATGGCTCATCACGTCACTGCCCGCCCGCATACAGGCTGTCGAAGACTGACTAGACTTTTTACTTCTAAGTATTTTTATTATAGTTTGCGATTTTAGTGTTTTAGCGGGAAAATTCAAAATTGCTTTATTATTACATATATACTCAACGAAAATATTAATAACTTTTTTTTATTGTAAACGCTTGTTTACCAGCCAGTCTTCAAAATAAAAGCAATACCGAAAAATTGTTAACATCCCTATTGTTGCATTTATGTAGATGTGAATTTCAGTCATTTTAACTGAACAATTGAGTTGAGTAGAATTAAATCTAGAGTTTCATTACCACTGAAACACCTACTTAAACCACACAACTTTTCAAATGAAATGTCTTGAAAAATAGTTTTATTTCCATAACATTAATAGTGGTATTTTTTACCAAAAAATAAATTTCCAAAATATTAATTAACATTTTCAACAATAATTACCAATTCTTTATTTACTCTTACGTGTCTAAAATACTCTCAGTGCCTTTGTAAAATAATTGAAAACAGAGGCTTGAAAATATGCTTATGGAGTATAAATTAAAGAGAGGAACTGTCAAGAGCTCAACTAATTCAGTAAAAAGTTATGTCGTGTACATTTCAGCCATAACAAGGGGATTTATTAACTAGAACAAGGCCCCTTGGAGGTTTCTGGCCTCAGAAAGGTCTGTAAGCTGGTTATTATCATCTATTTAGGTCCGTGCATAAGCTATGTTTTACTTAGTTGATTTTGGTAAGGAAGTACAGTCGAAACAGCACAAAATTAACCTGAAACCTTTCCCGCTGTGTTAAGGGTTTAAGTAAGAATACTTATAACTATACAGAAATATTATTTCCCGTAATATTGCTTGCGTAGAATTTAGTACATTTAGTATATGGTACGTTTATTTTTAAGTTTTTGGGATGTGATTTAGCTATAAAATTGAAGTTGATTGTAACTACAATCATAATATCCCATTATTCCACTTAGTTTCCTGTTACATAATGTGTCATTATTTACCGTCTACTTTTTTTATCTTTAGATATCTGTCATGAATAAGTATCAATAATATTTTTATATACCTACATATATGTATTAGTTTGTCATAGAAGTATGTAAGTATTAGCATGTAATTTTTATTAGCATGTATGTTTATTTTATTCTATTGTTAGCATATCTATATCTATATCTACGCATATCTATAACTACGTAATTTGTATTTAACTGATGTAGTCTGGATTGGCACACCCCGCTATTAAAGATATCAAAAACCATTTCACCCAAAGGTTGCCTGAAAGAAATCGCTTTCAGCGATAAGGCCGCCTGTTGTAGCACTAGCTGTTATTATTTTCTTTGTCTGTAAATCTGTTTTTTCTTTTGGTGTGAACAATAAAGAGTATCTATCTATCTATCTAAGTTCTAAATAATTCTTAGTGTATTATACTTAACTTCAACCCAATCTCATTAATCGTTACGAAATTATTGAACAGTGAACATCAAAATTTTAATTTATATAATATTATATTTGTATATACATAATATTATATAAATTATATTTGTATAATAATAATATATATTTGTATAATTATATTTGTATTATTCACGTATTTATTTCTTTTCTTAAGCCTAAGTTTTTACAATATTGATATATAAAACAACATAAAAACATTATAAAAACTTAAACCTAGTTTGCCGCCAGCAGCGGGGCAGGGCCCAAGCTACCGGTGGTTAGGGCTGCAGAGTGAGGAACCTCCTGACGATGCGCGCTGTGTCAAGGATGACCGCCTTCTGCATCTGACCCTTGATCCAACCATCTAGCGAAAGTCTCTTGAGATGTTGGTCGAGACTTTTCGCTATAAGGCCGTTTGCCGACACGGCTATGGGGACTATGATCGTGGAATCAACATTCCACATGGCGGTAACCTCGTGAGTCAAGTCAAGGTACTTGCTAAGCTTGTCCTTCTCAGCTTTCACGAGGTTCTCGTCATGTGGTATGGTGATATCGACGATCACAGCCCGACGTTGAGACCGGTCTACCAGCACGATATCAGGCTTATTGGCGACAATAGTCCTGTCCGTGATGATAGAGCGGTCCCAGTAGAGCAACGCACGACCATTGTCGAGAACTGGCAGAGGTGCGTACTTATAGTACGGCACCTCGGACTCGACAAGGCCGTGTCGAAGAGCAAGTTGCTGGTGGATGATCCTGGCTACTAGGTTATGTCTGTGCAAGTACTCGCCGTTAGCAAGATGCGAACAACCGGAAATAACATGACGAAGAGATTCGCCTGGACGGCGGCATGCCCGACAAATGTCGACCGTACCGTCCTTCATTATGTATTTAAGGTAATTGTTCGTCTTGATAACCTCGTCTGCAATTGCACAGACAAAACCCTCGGTTTCTCCGAAGAGGTCCCCGAAGCGTAGCCAGTTCACCGACGCGAGCAGCTCCTTGCTCTTCCACACTTCCATGCGATCATCAGTGCTGAGCACCGATGGTTTACGCCAGTTCTCGTTTGCCAGTGAAAGAGGCGTGAAGCTTCTGTCAACTGCCACAACATCGCGATGCATCCCGGACTCGCTGTTGCGGAAATAATCCCTGAGACTGCATACTTCGCGGTTGTGTAGGTTCTTGGCATTTAAAAGCCTCGACCTCCCACTTCCGCGGAATATACAGTCTCACAACAGACGAGCGCGGGTGTAGCATGCGATGAGTTGTGAGCAGTTGACGGACCTTCCTGTCCAGGGCGTCGAGCTCAGTCTGAGTCCACCTCAGTATGCCAAAGGAGTATATCAGCAGAGGCATTACCCAACCATTGAAGGCTCGCGCTTTGTTACCGCCTGACAGAAGACTTTTAAGTACTTTTGTCAGCCAAAAAAAAGCGCTCCTTCACCGATTTCTTAATGTCATCTGCTGATATACCCAATGACTGTGACATACCGAGATATTTGTAGGTCTCGTCTTCGGAGAGATCTGAGAGTTATAGTCTCGGAAAGTTGTAAATTCTCTGAATTTACTACTTTCCCTCGCTGTACATGCATGACCGCACACTTGTCTACACCGAACTCCATCTTGATGGCGTTACTAAAAACCTCCGTGGTTTTTAATTTTGTATTATTATTATTATAATGTCTCTGAATTTGGACAAATATTTTTATTTCCAAAGATGACTGACTTGCCTGGAGTTGAAGATAGAGAAAAGATCATAAAATTTAACGGACCTTTAATAACGGTTTTTATTATAACGTGAATAATTTGACCTCGATACCAAATACAAACTATTTTATTGTTATTACTAAGATTGCCAAAGAAATGGAAATGTGATCGCCTAATCTTTTTTTACACAGAAAAAGGAAGTATATCCTAATTTGTGCCACAATACCTTAAGGACCATTTCATGCCAATTGCGTCGTATTTTCTGCCTATTATAAATGACAATTACTAGGGAAACAGTTAAACTGAAGAAAAAAATGTTGTTCAGCATTATTTCTACCTAAGAGAAAAAACAGAACCCTATTCTGAAAATACTGAGTATATTTCTCACATTTTTCAAATACAGCTGTGGAAACAACGTTAAAAAATATTTCCTTTTTTCATAACTGTATCATGATATCATTTTAATTAAAATACTATTTTTCAATGTTGTTCTGTTGAAATTGTATGTGTTAAATGAGAATTAACAAAAATCTCGCGATCAATTGAATATTTATATACGTGTGTATATATTAATGGCTAAGAGTATTAAACATAAAAAAAAATCAGAATAATTATGCTACCTAGTTAACTTTTAATTTTAAGCTACGAATTCTGAGGTATTATATGTGTAATTTAAAATAGTGTCCGGTTATTTTGATTGGGGTTATATACCTACGAAAACATTAAAAAAATTTTTTTCGTAAATACATATACCACCTGTCAAACCTTATACCTGGCGAAGGTATAAGGTATCTCTCACGGCGCGGCGGGTTCGCGGGAGAATGCAAGAGCTTCCCCGCGTTGCCGCCATAGATGGCAAAAGTGGAACCTCGACCTCGTGATGTCTTAGTCCGTAGAGGCACCAATCATAGGCGAAAGGGTATGCGTAAATGCATTTTTCCACGTAAAAAAGATATCTTCTCTTATTTTACACATTTTAACTGCTGCTTTAGTATTTGCGGATATTAGTGTTAAGATTTTTTTTTAAATAAAGAGTGACGAGACGAGCAGGACATGTGCCTGATGGTAAGCAACATGCCTGCCACATAACAGCACAGCGACACGCAGCTATTGGAACATGCTAATATAATATAAATGTTAAATTAATATACATAAATGTATGTTTACATTAATAATAATTTGATCAATGTATTTGCCATATTGCTTTGTTCAAAATAAAGTTTTTCTATTGTATCTATAAATATAAAAATCAATGCCACTTTTCGATGTAAGTAAACGGCTCGACCGATTTGAATGTTTTTTTTTTGTACACGTTTGGGTAGGGCCTTGGATAGTTTAGATTCACAAATCAGTCCGGCAGATGACGCTGCAGTTGGTATCTAGTTTACTATCCGAGCGAAGCAATATAATTATAAATATATTTTGTACTAGCGGCCCATTCCGGTTAATAATGAATATAATTATTAATAAGAATAATTATTACAATGAACTAAGTTAACGGATAACTTACGTGTATATGTAGGTATATGTGTCGTTCCAGTCCGACTCATGTTACTTCTTAATGAAATGTGTTACAATCAACAATAGTTTTCATTCTAATAATTAACTGTTGTTCATTTACGTGCAATGGTCACGTAGACTTTTTATATAAGAGATTTCTCTATATATAAAAATGTTATGTTGGTTTGTGTACGCTTCAAAACCGCAAAAAGTTCTGCACCGATCGAGCTGAAATTTTACAATGATATATAATCAGCATCAAGGATTGTTTTTATCTAATTTTTGCATCACAATGTGCCACAGCGAAGCGTGGCAGGGTACAGCTAGTTTATTATATAAGTACTGTATTTCCTTGATATTATATAAATGGCAGAAAAATGGCTGCCAAGCTAGTTAATATTGGTATAAAACCAAAAAGTGCCAACAATGTTTCGTCGAAGCTGTAGTGTGACTGTGAGAATTTTAGGGGTGTGTGATCAATGGGCTGTCAACATGACACGGCAAATAAATAGTCTGTCACTGTCACTGCCAAAATAACATTGATTGAATTGTAAGATACATTTTTTTTAATATTGGCAAGAGCAGTAAGTTTGTCCTTGTTTTACCAAATATATAAAAAAGATGTTTTGTTTGTTGCGGTGGAAAATTTGTAGTAGAGCCCTTTTTTCTCGTTATTTTTATTGGTTTCATTAAGTTAAAAGGTTCTAGTGATAAGCCAAATCCAGATTAGAACCGACCTTTAACTATAATCTATTTCGTTTTCAGTGTGATGACGAATCTTTTTTATTTCCGGTGAAGTGATAAACTTATGAAAAAGGCACCTACTTGTTCAGGTAGTAGATAGGTACTACTTATAAATGCCTACTTACTACGTAGATAATATCTGTCTAGTGTCTACTAGTTTTTTGACTAGACTGGCGCCGAATTTCTAATTTTTCACTTTTGAGTGCCTATTTGTGGTTTTAAAGTCGGTTTATTTTTTTTGGATGAAATAGTTTATTGACGTTAATTAATATTTCAAAATTTTAAAAGATGTATCAGTAAAAGGTGGTCATAATTATGAGTAGATACTCGTATTTATTAATTAATACAGATGTACTGAGTCGACCTGTTGACTTACTGAACATGCGGTGTGTGTACACACCTTGTACATTAAAAATTTGCTTTAAAATGTCTTATAGATTCTGATGAATCTATAAGACATTTAGATGGAATTTAAAATTAAGTAGTATATTTGGATACTATCCTTCAATATCACAAAATGGTATGCAACGCCCAAAGTAACGCCTCTAGCTTACTATGTAACTTAAAATCTAATGACATACATAATTCAGAATAAACAATAAAATATGTAGGTGTTTCGTTGAAAGACAAGATAAATGAGTTGCTAATTAACGATGAGACTGCAGTCAGAATACGCGAATTTATCAACTGTCCTTCAATGTAGGCGGACCATGCAATTAGGTTTAAGTTAAGGAAGATTGTGTGTAGGCTGTTTACGAAATACGCACTTAAAACCGTCCTCTGCCTACAAACTCGTGACATTAATACTTAAGCAACCAACCATAAGTCGTATCCGGGATCGCGCTATTGAAATTCCTTGGCCTAAATCGACCTTTCCGGCCTAATATAACTTTCAACATCACACCGCAAGATAGTCCTCCTTGCTCGAATAATTATTTGATAATCTATTTTCTCTGAAAAGGAAAAACTTCAATTCAAACTTCAAAGACTTCAATTTAAAATTAAAGTCAGATAGTCAAGCAAAATTCATAACTATCACTAGTCGTTTGGATAAAAAAAAGCAAATTTTAGTCTTTTGATGAAATCGCCATACCATTTTCAATAAAATTTATATGAGACTACTTCTGCACTATGTTGTACCAAACATTTTATCAGACAGATTAATGTAATTCTTCTTCTTCTTTTACTTTTTCTACACACTTTTTCTAAATGCTTAAAGTGTTTTTGGCACAAAAACTATTGGAATACAAACGAAGATTTGAAACTAGGGTATCAAAAACTCTTCACCTCACCGATTGAATTTTAAAATATATACGACCTTGACAAATAAATAATTGAGCTTTTTTTCAAACAACTTTTGTCAGTTGCTCTAACGTTAAGGACTAAGGTTCAAATGTTTATTTGTTTCATTTTGTAGGGTATCTAATTTTTTTAAACGGAATTTAACAGCACACACGCAGTGTCGGTTCAAATATCTTTAAATCAGGAACTCAACTAGGAAAATACAGCAAACTAACAATAAGGACATATATTCAGTAACAAATGGTAAACAGAAATGGTTTTCGAACGCTTAAATAGTCGGAGCACTACGCTCCGACTGTATTGCTTGTGTTTTGAAATCGTGTCACGCGCGAAAATGTTTTCAACATAGCGTTTGAGTTTGGAACTTGGCGAAACAGCGGCGTAATGAAGAGATGCTTCTGTAGCAATTTGGACAAATTGCAATAAGTACAATTAAGGACATTAATAATTTTACAAATCCCAGGAGGTGCATGATTGCAGTTCTCGTGGGTATATAACTGTACTATTAGTTCCTGTACACTAGACTGTTCACTCAGACTGTTCATGTACTGATACAAGCGGGTGTATTCCTTACCATCGCAGGCGCATTTTTTTGCCGTGTCATCACCATCTTCATCTTATTAAAAACGCACAATATGACAACTTTTTTTTATATATTGAGTAAAAGCAATTTTTTCTTACAAAACAAAAGGTTCCTTAAAATCTAATTGGTTTGTCTAGATAACTAATTCTCGACATAAATTATTTAGTCCTACGAGAAAATTTTGTGCAAATTTCCCTACTCTGTGTTTTATACACAATTCGGTACAGTTAAACTAACCTGATTGAACAATCCTATTTATGAATTCAGACACTGCATTCAATTATTATTATAAAATTAGTGTAGGTAGGTATATCATTACAAAATCATTCGCTTAAAGCTTAAAATCATCAACACGGAGTGTAAATATATATTTTTAAGCATTAATTTTAAAACTTTGATGCAACTTTTAATAAATAGGTACATTAATTATTAACACATTGCAAAATCCAGTTGGTGTAATTTTTGTCTAATCAAATTAAAATTTGATTAGACAAAATTGTCCTATTCAAATATTTGTATTTCGCTACAATCACCGCATTCTCCGTATTAAGCGAATCCTTGCCTAATTTACGTAAATTGTTGAGCTTGAATTTTTTACCTCATCAGTAAATTAGTAGAAAAGTTTGAAGCTGAAACCCTAACTCTCATGAAACAAGGACGTGACGTGCATAATACATAAAGTCTCTAATTACCTTACAGAGTCGTGTGATGTTTTTTTCGTCTGAAGGAAAGCTGTGTTTTATCACAGAATTTAAATGACTTATTAAGCAGAGGCTGAAGCCGAAGCAGGGACTAATAAGACGTGGTGTATTAACACCACACCTCACAGGAATTTTTTCTTGTACCGAAGAAGTTCAAAACAATATTTCGTATCAATGCAACCTAACAAGGAAATAAAGTCCGTAAATAATAAAAATACTATGCGTTTTCTTGTAGTTATAGAAGTGCTGAATGGCGATAGCTAGCTTAACCAATAACAATTACACATTAACTAGATGTCCGGCCCGGCTTCGCCCGTGGTACATATTATATAGCACTCATCGGGATCCCATACATATCCAACGGTGAAAGAATGACTGAAATCGGTTCAGTCATTCTTGAGAATATCGCTTTCAGACAAACAACCTCTTCAGCTACCTCAGCTACCTGCTACGCCACCTGTCGGAAATTGGTCGTACCGTCTCAGATTTAGAAACAAATTTGATTAGCAAAGGTTTATATTCAAGAGGTTGTAATCTGTGATATTCAATGATGCAATTTTAGGCACATGCTGTCATGTGTCATGTCAAAGCACGAAACGTACGAAATCTCATAAAGGAATGTTTTCCCGATTTTGTTACATTCTTGTTTCACGCTCCGCTTCTATTAATAGTAGCGTTATGTTCTATAGCCTATAGTCTTCCTCGATAAATGGACTATCCAATAGAAAAATAATCTTTCGATTCGGAATAGTACTTCCCGAGATCCTAGCGTTCAAACAAACAAACAAACTCTTCAGCTTTATAATATTAGTATATAGTATAGATTTTATTAAACGAATTCAAAAAAGGCGGAAGTTCTCAATTAGGCTGTGTTTTTTTGTATCTATGTTAAGCGATATTTCCGCCAATTAGGAATCAATTTTGAAAGTTATTTTTGTTTGGAATGTCATAGTTCAGAGGTATTCCATATTATAGATTTTAGCGAAATCAGTGAAGCGGTTTGGAAATATGAACAAAAAACTAAAATTTATTTTTATTTATCAAGATTACTTAGTAATCTGTGGTAATGGCTTCTTGTGAATTTGGCCATATGTCTGAATTTCATTTCAAATTGAAGTCGGCTTATGTTTTTTCAAAGAAAATAAATTATTTTGCAAAAGGCTAAAAATAAGGAAAATTTTGTCGATTCAAGTTTATTTTAGTTTTTCGTTTTGTTTGAATTCTACCACTGTCCTGATGATTTGAATACTTAGCTAAATTATTACTTATTCTCACGGTGTAACAATGATATTGGGCGAGTGAAAAATTTCATTTGATAGATTTAATATTTCTGTACAGTATCTGTATTGATCAGTGTTGTCACCTTGTTCTGTAAAAATAAGTCAACGTGGTAATGAAGTGATTATAGTCAATACAATAAACTGTAATTTTAAATATTAGCTTGTTGCAATAGGGCCTTGATCTTCTATAGAGAATTTTTAATCATACATAAGTCTAATTTTTTCTTAATTATGATCAAGATAAATGCAATTTTAATCTTAAATTTTCCAAAAGACCGCAAAATCCCTAACTTACGTCATGACTATGCTGCAAATTAGAGTTTTACAATGTCCAAAACAATGCCAAAGCAATTTTTACGATATTGCTTCAAGTCTAGTGGACAAATACCCTAACGGCTCCCTTGAAATAGGGTTCACAGTTCACTGGGCCCCAAGAGGTTTTTGCTTGAGGAAACTTCGTTAACTTAAACCCGAGCCTTTAGATACATAACGTAACTATACTAATTAAATGCTAACACTGCGAAATGCTAGATCGACAACTTCAAAGTGCCTTGCGGCTTTTATAGTTTTTCAATGATTAATTTTCAAAAACGATAGGTGCAAACCATAGTGGTTTCTTGTCTTTCGTTCAGGTAGCTAATAAAAATATCAAAATATGATTAGAGACATACTAGCAGCTACCTTCCGGTTTCACGCGCATAGTTGCTATTCGCGTTATTATTCAGAGATTTAAAAAAGTTACCTATGTGTGCGATTCCAATTCATTATCCAACTATCTACTAATCTATATAACACATTTTAACGCAATTCGTTTGGATGTTACGAAACGATTACGATACTTGATTGAGCATCCCTTACCCTTAATAGCCCAATTTTAACCGACTTAAAAGAGGTGATTTTCGTCGGGTTATTTTTTTCACTTTCTAAACGATTATTCAAAGTGACGTCCACCGATTTGGAAAATTCGTGTTTTATTTTTTTATTTATTCTGTAACCTGGACAGATTAAGCTACTTGTAGGCAGTTTAGGTTAGACATATTTACGATACTAGTTATAGTTTAGGTTAGGTTAGGTTTAGGTTGGTTAGGTGTAGGTTTAGTTTCCAATTCTACGGCAATTCGGACAATAATAAGTTCGCAGCGTAGCTGATATGGGTAGCGATGTCTGACGACTTTGTGACATAGAGACTGCTTCGGCAGAGGAAATCAGTCATTCAACCCACCTTGGTATTGCGTGATCACCAGCAATCTTAAGAAAAGAGTAGCGAAAATATCGTGGCCGTGGCACGGAGAAGACGATAATCCATGGAAAAAATTATGTGAAGATTGCTTGGTAGTGTAAAATTTATCACTAATTCTTTTTGTGTATCTTATCCAAATTGTGTGCGTGCTGTTGCGCTGTGGAATACACTTCC